>CM038632.1:40213094-40422610 GCA_021554675.1 Leuciscus idus | reverse complement strand
CATTTCAATGCTCTGGCGTTGCAGATATTTAAAGTTGGCCATCTTTAAGCATGACTGTTTGGATTTATATGAAATGATAACACTTACAATAAAATTCCATATGTAACATTAACTATGGTTAATAACTGCTGTATAAGGATTGTTCATTGTTTGTTTATTAATTAACATGTACTAATACATTTTTAAATTAAGGTTTTTATTTGTTAACCATAGTTAACCATCAAACGAACATGTTTGTTTACCATTTGTTAACCATCAAACTAACATGAATGATCAAGGTGCAATTTATTTTTATCCAGTATCAATTTTAAAAACTATCGGTTGATTAATCGGTTATCGGCAAGTATGGCCCAACCTAGCTATCGTTATCGGTAAAATCCACTATCGGTCGACCTCTAATAATGAATAACAAAAAATGCAGAAATTCAAGAGAGCATTATGAAACTGCTGAGCATAAGTAGGCGTGTCTTTAAAAGTGAAAAACACAAAACATCAAAAGATCAAACATTTCTGACCGGTTAAAAATGCATTGTTCGGCTGAGACTATATATAATCTATAGTCTGAATCAGTGCAGACAACAGCAATGTGCATATTTAATCATATTATAACTTTTTAATGAACCTCATCTTGTTGCCTGACCTTCTGAATGATCATACTATAACCATAATTCTATATTTTGACAAACAATATGTAAGCGAATGACCCATAACATTAAGAGTGTTGCATAGAAATTATCAAAAAAATATCTTATTATTTTTAGAAAGCATTTTGAAAGTTTTGTTGCTTTCATATTTATTGAATATTTGAATTTATTTTTTTTAATTGAAGGTTTGAACATCCTAACACACAGTTTTGGTTTCGTGTACTTGAGGGTGTGTATCTTACAAAGTCATAAATCCAAGTGTTTTCCTGCACCATGACCTGAGCACTATATGAAATATAAAGCCCCGGGACGATAATACACCGATCATCACCACAGTGGAGGCAGGCGCTGGTCATGAAGGTGGAGGAGATGTAGGAGGTGTAGAGCGATAGGAGTCTGGTCAGGGGTCAGTCATGAATCCGCACCCAAAACCATTTGCCAGATTTCATTCCTGAGGTGTTCCTCGTTTTTCTCCGCCATCCACTTTTTTATATTGGCAATTTCCGGACAGAATATGAAGGCGTGCACAATGTAAAAGCTTGGAAAGCTGTCCAAAATTGACAAACTTTTTCTTGAAATGTTTCGATACTGCTCAAGAAGCTAACCTTACTCTGGCTAGTTCTAGTGGCATAAGGAGAGAGGAGCTTTTCACATCTCAAACTTGTGAAGAACTATCTACGGTCAACAATGTCACTAGATCGTTTGAATTAGGGATGCACGATATTGACAAAAATTGATATTGCGATATCGATAATGAATATTGCGATATCGATATTAATTTCGATATTTTTAAACATATATAAAACTACAAAAGTTATGGGAAAACGCATCAAAATAGATTCATAACAAATAAAACAAGTTTTCTTACAAAAGGTTTATTGAGCGCATTCGAGACGGATTTGAATCTGGTCGCTGAAACCACATGAGGAGATCTGGGCCACATTCCAGACAAAACAACTGGACAAGTGTAAATGCATTTGGTTGTTGAGACCACATATGTAAATGTACTCCTCCCAAAAACACTAAAAAATAAACGTGTGAGAACGTGTTATAGGCTACATGTCATGTTATGGCCAGATATGACGATGCTACGTCTGCAACACGCATCACCGCATGAGCAGCTGATCATACCGGTCAAGCCAACGCGCAAACTATCGCAAATCAAAGTGAAAGTCGCAGACGCTTTACACACAAGTTTCTTCATTAAAAGTAAAGAAGCGAAATGATCTTACCAGGGCTGTTGCCGTTCTCTATTATTGCGGTATTTGATTTTGACATTTTAGCTGATGATCAATAAAATGGAGCTCATAACTGTGTTCGGTGAGTGACGTGGACTCGCAGGGAGCTTGATTGACAGGCGATCTAACCAATCATAATCCGCCATCCGCCATTTTGTCCGACACCAGTCAGGAGAGATAGCAGATTAGCATGGAGGATTTGAACATGAAAAACGGAGTGTACTGACGTCTTTCCGCGGTTAAAACAACAATCCTTCCCATGTTCATTCATGTTTATATGATGTCATAAATAAACTAGAAGGAAGAGATGATTGGTTCACAAGCAGCTTTAACTGATGCTCTACAGCGATCTGTCAGACACATGAAAGAGCCACAAAACGGTATGTATCGTTTACATTTATTTTAAAAAATGACCAAATTTGAAAGGTGAGACTTTGTTTAATATGTTTAATATCAAACGTAACCGAAAAGTAAGCGGGTCTGTCAGCGTGTTGTCAGTCTCCTCTCTGCTCCGCGATGTATTTTTCACTGCCTGAGAACATGGTGTGTGCGTGAGAGCAGCGTAGCTTGTCGGGCATAGCGACAGTAACTAAGGGGGGCGGGTCTTTGCGAAGGGTCAATTGAAGATCGGATTTATATCCGTTTTGCAAAAACACATGTGAACAGATGTAAAAGGAATCGTTTTGATAAATCAGATAGCCATCCGATCTGTGATAACGCATGAAGTGGCCAGGTGGCCTGATGTTTACTTGCGCGCTGGTGTGTGCGTCGAGTGTGTGTGTGTGTGTGTGTGTGTGTGTGTGTGTGTGGACTGTGTGGTAGAGCAAGGGAGAAGTGAGAGAGTGACGGCGATTAGCTTTGGAGCGACTCTACAGTCATTTTGAGAGAAACAAAGTGTCTCCCTTGTTCTTTCTGACCACTGTTGGAAATCTGTAGCATGAAAAGTTAACCCTCTCCTTGATTTCATGTTTATGGAGAAGTAGAACCAGGAAATCAGTCGGGGGAAATGCAACGGTGCATGTCGGACGGGACGCATCATAAACAAAATATCGCATAAATATCGCGAGACTTTCGATATGATATCGGGCAACGTGATATCGCGATAACGATATTGATTCGATATATCGTGCACCCCTAGTTTGAATGGATTGGCCGAATGAGTTGTGTTTTCCAGTTCGTGTGGGTTTAGAGTCAAAGTCTATCCCAAGAAATTTCAAAGTAGGATCATTTGTCTGTGATGAATTGTTTCTAGACAATACGTGGATGTAGGGCGGATGGTATAAAAACAAGAAGCAGAAGGTGATTGCAGTGTATAGTGTAAATAGTAATAGGCTATATGAAGCAAACAATTAAATTTGGCCATTCACAATTTAGACAATATAGGTACTTCTCTATGAATGAACATTTTTGAGAAAAATAAACAACATTTATAGATAAAAGCATTGTGCAAACAACAGGCACTGGTCTGTCCATCATCAGTGCCAAAAAAGGCGTGAGCTTCTGCACGTCCCGGTCTGTTTCCTTCCAGAGGTGAATATAAACCCAATGCAGTCATAATCAGTGCTAGCAGTGAAGTGTGGACTATGATATTATGTGGAGATTATAAATATATATCTCAACCTCCAGAGTCACAGTAAGCAGTGGAGATTCTCTCTTTCAGCTCATCTCAAGGTAATTACACACGTCTATTTAATTTTGAGCTGTGATGTTAGTGTACAGTATTAAAAATTATAGTGAAACTGAAAGGTAAATCTGTATTGTATAATGATCACTAACAAATGTAACATTTCACTCAGATTATCTATATTGTTTTCAATAGATGTTAGGAAAAACAAACACATTGAATGCATGGCAGGATTATATCCGGACCATCACAAACTGCAAAAGAAGGACAAAACAAGAAAGAAAGATAAAAATGTCAAGCAAACAGGACATGATCCAACCGAATCAACCAAAGATTAAAGAGACACTAGTGAGACGGAAAAGCATTAATAGTGGGAAACCCAACTGTGAGTATATATAATGTATGATGTTCAATATAAAATATGTATTTCATCATCAGTAGAGTTTCACATTCTGTGTGAATGTGTAAAGTTAATTTAAAACTCATTTTATATGACTTTAATCAGATATTTGTGTTTGTCTTTCTCAGTTTCTGATAATGAGGGCAGATTTGAGGTAAGAGATGGTCTATAAAGAGATAAAATAGAAACTGTGTAGAAATGATGCACAAATCTCATGTTTTTTTCTTTTTCTTTTTAGAACGCAGCAGTTCATTTCATCAAACTAGCAACATATTCTTCATTTCTTGACTATACAATGAATGTATTATATCTCTTAAAGCAACACTAAGGAACATTTTTTACCTTAACCCTCTGGGGTCTGAGGTGTTTTTGGGGTCCTTGAGATGTTCTGACATGCCCTGACATTTGTGCTTTTTTCAGTTGCTTATAAACATAGTAATGGCAAAAAAAAATTACACACTATTTAGCACAAACAGGGCTACCATAATATGTGAGCAACAAGAATGTACATGTCTGCATTTTTGAGAGAATAATGTTTATGCGTGGTTATTGAAAAAACTAAAAACTAAAGTTTCTGAAATAAGACCACAAAACACATACTAAATATGTGCCAATAAGACTTTTGTCTAATGGATGTCATCGCCTAGTGTTTTTTCTTCAAAATTATGTGAAAATCACCCTGCCTAATCCTTCACATAACACAATACATTGATTTGAATTTTGCAAAGCACTTTCTGTTTGGAAAGGCCATATGCGGAGTGGGCGTCACAGATCATGCATATGTAGTGGTTCACACCTGAGGACCGCATACTTAATGAGCCATTCATTCAGGTGAGTCACTGAGCCACAAGAATGCAAGAGCAACAGTTGGAAGCATCTCAATTCTTTTTTATTTTTCCACATATTGTGCTTGCAATTTGGCCTATAATAGCCAAGGAAAACATGTAATTGTGCAGTTAATTCTCATACTGTATTTTCAGTTTTGGAATATTTATCTTCTCCCCAAATTTGTCACTAATAAAACACAATAAAAATTATTTAAAGAAAAGGCTTATATTTACCTTTTAATAGTTTGTTTACATCTACCTTGTAAATATTTAAATAAACAACAATTCAAGTGTAATCTTTCTTTGTACAAACTAAAGTATACATTTTATCATACATATTTCAAAGTTAAGGATTTGATTGATTATTTGATTATTTTTGACAAAAAAATTGGCAAATAAAAGCTTATTTGAGGTGGCAGATATTTTACAGTAAAAATGTATAATCTATCCAAAACTAATCAACGAAATGTTGTCTTTCATATGTCTGTAACATAGGTCTTTCATTTTTATTATAAGGAATACAAATGCTAAAATGCTAAAAGGAATATAAACGAGAAAACACAGACCCTCACAGGTTTGCGCCGTGGATTCCCGCGAGTCAGACGCGGATACTGTGTTTGTTTTAGGCTCGCGCAGTCTTCACTCGGACGCGCGCTTCAATCCGTTGTGGAGACTCTCTTTTCGTTCCAGTGAAATTACAAAACAAAATACACACACACACATGTCTCTGCCTGATATACAACCACTGATGAACATAATCTGATTTCACAAAAAAAAAAAAAACTATATGAGTGCGGATTCAAACTCAGAACCTCTGACACGCTAGGCAAATGTTCTACCACTAGACCACTTGAGTTCACGTATTTACTCACGTGAAAACTCGGTGTGATCAATTCGCTCTTGAACATGCTGCCGTTCGTCTGAGTTACAATCTTCCTCTGAGGAAAAGCCAAGGTGAGTTATTCCTCGCTGTCCAGAATCATCTGAAGAGCGTCTTTACCGGAGAAACGCGCCATCCTCTCTAAACGCGATGAACTATCAGTGAATCTGATCTGATGAAACTTCGTGTTTTCAAGGCATTGATCGGGGGGCGGGTGCGAAGCATAGATCACCTAAACTATTTACCATGTCAATAGCGCCGGGGGCGGGGCGGCCTCAGTTCATTATAGAGATAATTAGGCAGAAGGAAAAAACGGTACCTCTCCTTGCTTTCAAACGGATTACATGAGTTGAAAACATTTGTTTTTTTTATTAATTACTTCATTTAAAAGAAGAGATTTCAAGCTTCATAAAGACATATCACGTGCCTGTGTGAGAAGTATTCGCTGAGTTATGATTCATTTTCGGACGCGTTTCAGAATGGACTACACGGACAGAGAGAAGGCAGAACTCGCTCCGTGATTATTTTTCTTAATTTGGCGAAAAGCACAACACTTTGTTTTTATTGTGAGTATACAGAAAAATAATACACATTTAACAGAATCGATTGATGTATGAAACTCCTATGGAAAATCAAAGTCAACAGAGTATTTATGAGTTTCTTTTACACTGATAAAAAAAAAGCGAGCTGGTATCGCCGGCGATACCGCCGACCTCAGGGGGTTAAAATAATGTTTCCAAAATGGTATCAGTGGTTCATCAAGTCATAACAGGGTGAACGGCACTTCTGGATCCGCTTTGCAGCCCTATATATGCAAGTTTGCCAGATCGGGTCGCGTTTCTGTAGTTCAGATGAGACATAAGAAAACTACACATTTGACTTGCTTTACGGCAAGCGTTACAATAGTCATTTAGTTTTTCTTCGTTTCTGATGTCGCACTTCATCATGCTTTCATGAAATCCTGCAACATACTCTAGCTTGTCTGTGGACATCGTTCATTCCAAAGCCGGAGCTGATAAACAGCGAGTGTGCGTGCGACGGTAGAATGCGGGCGGAGAAATTATTTACCACAGCAGTGAAGGACAATTCCACTTCCAAACTGTAGGAGGACCGAAGAGGAAGAGGACTGAAGAGGAAGAGGACAGGAAGAGGACTGAAGAGGAAGAGGACAGAAGAGGAAGAGGACAGAAGAGGAAGAGGACTGAAGAGGAAGAGGACAGGAAGAGGACTGAAGAAGAAGAGGACAGAAGAGGAAGAGGACTGAAGAGGAAGAGGACAGGAAGAGGACTGAAGAGGAAGAGGACAGAAGAGGAAGAGGACTGAAGAGGAAGAGGACAGAAGAGGAAGAGGACCGAAGAGGACAGAAGAGGAAGAGGACAGAAGAGGAAGAGGACTGAAGAGGAAGAGGACAGAAGAGGAAGAGGACTGAAGAGGAAGAGGACAGAAGAGGAAGAGGACAAGAGGAAAAGTTCCTTAATGTTGCTTTAACAATATCTAATATGTATATATTTATAATATTACCAAGTTATGTAATATTAACTTTAAAAAATGTCATAATTAAGACAGGTAGTGTTACAGTAAATAAGGTCCTGAGTTCTTTTGAATCACCAAATTTAAATATTAAAAAAATTAAATTAAATAAAAATAAATAAATAATCAATACATTCACATTTTTTTCCCTTTCATTTCTGTTCTGTATTATTTAAAACAAAAAAATTGTGTTTTTTATTGTGATTTTTGGATGTTTGTACATTGACAATAAAGAATCTAATTATTTCTGTAAATGATGTTCTCTCTCTCTCACACACACACACATCTCTATCCTATTTTCCGCTTCATTAACATTCTATATTTTTTGAGAGCGATGTTTTTCTGTCTCTGTAATCCAATCCAAATGTCTTTCAAATACACAATATAATAAAAAATAAATAAATATAAAACATAATAATAATAGTTATACAACTAATAACATTGTATTGTTAAGAGTTTGCAGTAGATTTTGGTCAATATGTTTTAGAAGATTGTATGAAATAAAGTTAGGGCACTATGATGTATTGTATATTTATTATTTTACAGTTTTTCTGAATTGATGAAGCATCTCAAAACCATAACCCCCTTTCTCAAAACCTTAAACACAAAACCAAATCTTCAAACTTCAGAGAACCTCTGACTCTTCTGGCAAAGTCAAACAATTGCCTCAAAATCATTTTATCTGTGCTCAAAATCAGCATGCGATTCATATTTACAGTCTTTTTGCTTGTACAAACACTTGCGATTAGAACAAAGCAAATATAGAACTGACCTATTCCTGGATCTGTTGCTCCTCGAAATGAATCTTCCAGCACTTCTGAGGTAAATTTTCCAGGATTACTATCAAGATAGTATTATAATTCCTCACAGCATCGTAAAGTACATGACTCTGATAACTCGCTGTGTGTGTTATCCAGCTGATGTGGCCCTATTGTCACATTTGCGTTTGAATAGCGCGCTCTCTCCGCCGTGGGCGGGGTCACATTAAAACATGAGCTGAGATGAGAACGACCGACATCCCTATTGTGGACCGTACCATTTTTAACCACCGTGGCAAGCAACAGAGATAGAGAACTACTTCAACTTCTCAAGCAAGGCAATGAGAAGCCTTGCGTGTAGCATCATGTGTCCACATTTCAATCTTAACCGTTCCATTTCATCAGAAACGATCTTAAAACAGGGCTTTAAGTGTAAAATACTGAACTTGTCCTTTAAGTATAGCTAATGAAACATTACCCTTGAATAAAAGATGTCAATTGTAACCCCAAATGTGTAACCCCAATGAATGTGTGTAACCAAACAGTTGCTGGTCCCCATTGACTTCCATCCTAGGAAGAAAAGAAATACAATGGAAACCAATGGGGTCCATCAACTGTTTGCTTACACACATTCATCAAAATATCTTATTTTGTGTTCAGCAGAAGAAACAAATTGATACACAGTGAGTAAATAATGACAGAATTTTCATGGGTGAAGTACCCCTTTAATGTCAATACATTTATTATTGTTATATTGTTACAGATACATCTGTTTATTTTATGTCTTATTTAAGTATTTAATTTAATATTGTCCGTTTTGGACGATTAAATTAATTATATATTAGAAGAGACTGTTTATCTAAAGTTAATTAGTTAATTGTTCTGCACATTTGCACGTTAATTCTTTTTTTACCAATAGCAATCATAGTGGTTAGCTAGTTTACAGTAAATTCATTGTCTGCTGGTTTATTTAGCTATTTTCAGTACACCACATTGAGTACACCACTAGTACTGTAAGACTTTGAATATTAAAGTGCACATTAACACCTGGCCACTCTTTGCTGCTTTTACAAATTAAAACTGTAGAAGGGTAAAAACATGCCAGCTACAACTAGCTTTGGTGGATTTGAGAATATTGATTTAAAGGAGAGAAGGAATATGAGAGCAAATGTGTGTCTCCATAATCACTGGTTTATAGTTGAGAGAGGTCAAGGAACTGTTGACATACCATTTATTTGGCCACACACAGTGCACTTCCTGTTTAAATGTTTCCAGTTTCCTGTTTAAATATTATCAGTTTCCTGTTTCCTGATTAAATGTTTCCTGTTTAAATATTTCCTGCATGGCTATTGTTCTACAGAAACTGAAAGACTGTTTGCCTGTAAAGCATCATGTGATTCAAAGAGATCATCTGAAAAACACAGTTTCACACAGAGAGCCAGTTGTTGTCCAAAAGTGAGAACATATTTTATAACTTTCATTAAAATGATTTTGATGGTACTATTATGAGTGCCATTTAAAACAATTATTGATCTTCTTTGAACTATGAATATGAGCAGATGTGTGTTTATCTGCAGTCTCTCTTCATCAAAATAAGTCTCGACTTCTTCCCACTCTATCCTTTATTGCCTTTGTTATGTCACTATATTGCTCGAAATAAAATAAAATTTCACTTTCAAAAGTTCAATTTTAATAACAAACAGGCAGATTTGTGATCCTGATCAGAAGATATGTTACTGAAAAAAATAATTCTTAAAGGTCCCGTTGCATGCGATTCCATGTTTCAAACTTTAGTTAGTGTGTAATGTTGTTGTTAGAGTATAAATAATATCTGTAAAATTATAAAGCTCAAAGTTCAATGCCAAGCGAGATATTTTATTTAACAGAAGTTGACTACAAAAAACGGCTGGATTGGACTACACCCCTCTACATCCTGCTTTAGTGACATCACCAGAACCGTGTTTAGACTAAGCTCCGCCCACAGGAACACAGGCGTATTGATGGCGAAATGTCAACAGACGTTTGATGTTTATCTATAATCGGATACCGCAAAAGTTTAATTCGAAGTTGTTAGTTTGCTCTGTCCATTTCACCACGGACTGTTTTTCTAACCTGGGATAATATCAAGCAGACTTCTCTCAGCGTTTCATACTGACGAAGGGGACTATTTCAACTATATTCCAGCAAGCGGTAAGTAGTGATTTAATATGGAAGTAGCGATCAACTTCACACCGTTTCTATTAGTAGGATGACAATAATCTTACTTAAACTGTGATTCATATACAGAAAGCGATCAAAGAACAATCCCTTTCCAATCGGCCAAGCTGTGACACACAGCGCGAGTTTATCTGGACACTTGCCAAAACTCGTTATGAAATCAATGACGCTGTTCCACTGGACAACGAAGCTCTTACTGTATTTATATGCCTCATGTTTGCATTGGTGAAATCATTAGTGAAAGTGCAGAAACTGCGTTGCAATGATAAGATCTTTCACGCGATCAACAGACTGTCATCTGCTCAATGCTCATCATCACTGCAATTTTCTATGTGATTGAAATAGATCTAAATACTTAAAAAACTTCTCACGATTCGTTAATCCAGATAGCTGTAATAGTAAAAACGTATAATAGCTGTAATAGTAAAAGTTTTCCAGATAGTTCCACATGTAATGCCAGATATTTCATATGCAAGCATTTCAGCCAATCACAGCAGAGGGCGTTTACACTGAAGTCTCACAGCAGCCAATCACAGCAGAGGGCGTTTACACTGAAGTCTCACAGCAGCCAATCACAGCAGAGGGCGTTTACACTGAAGTCTCACAGCAGCCAATCACAGCAGAGGGCGTTTACACTGAAGTCTCACTGCAGACACGCCCCTTCAAACAGAGTGTTCAAACCAGGGAATGAAATCAGGCTAGGAAATATGCCTTTTACTTCTAAATTATAACAATTTTTGATCTAAAAAACATACTAACATTATAAGGGCACCCCTGGAAACATGATAAAATAATAAAAATAATCCATGGAATGGGACCTTTAAATAATAAAAACAGTAATTAAACACTATATGGTTTGACATTCTTGATCTAAACTCTATATTTCAGATGCATATGAACTTGATCAAAATATTATTTTTACAACTTATATAACACCTTCTTGACTCTGGTTGTTTGATCAGAATGCAGAATTCTATAAACAAATTAGATTAAAAATGCAAAATATGTTTTTTGTGAATTGATAACTAAATGCAACTTCCTTGAAATGATCTATGAAACGGCTTTAAATCAGATGGAATAAAATGACTTGACCGTTTGTGTCACAATACTGACTTTAAAGTCCACATGAATTCAAAATTGACCATATTTACTTTGTTTGCCTAAATTGTTAGTTTTGTGGTGAACAATTCATCCATGCAAGTCAATCCACACAAAAAAATTTTTTGGCTTTGTAATCTTTAATCAAAATCTGAAAATGCTCCTCCCCTCTGCCTTGGAGGACCTTCCCTGATGACGTATGTTTGACGGCTTGGTTTGGGAAACGCTTAACCACTCCCCTCAAACCGTTAGTCTGTAATGAGCGAGAGATGGAGAGGAGGAGCGCTAGAGTAAAACCCTGCCCTCTATTCAATATTCCTTTTCACTGGGAAATTTGTCACAGCACTGGAGAAAAGTCGTTTGCAACTTCCGGTTCACGCGGACTTTAAGCAAATGACTCCACATCCTCTGTTTATCTGGCATCTGATTGTGTCTTAAAGGGGACATATCATGCTAAATCCACTTTTTACCCCTTAAATGCATTTTGTTGTATAATTGGAGTGTTTAGAAGTACAGAAAAGATGAAATTATTCTCTTCAGGTGCTTCGTTGATATCTTTATATTCTGTTTTGGCCTTATTTTTCAACCTGTTCCGATTTTTCTGTTCTCTGACGTTTTTCGAACTATTACGTCACAGTATTTGCAGCGGAACTGCCAAATAAGGACATTGACTCCCGGCCCAACACTTCCAGCAATCCTCCATCTTTATTTCTCGCTCCAATTTTGTAGTCCAAGCTAAAAGATGCAGAAGTTACGAGAGGGTAAGTTAAAATGTTTGGTTGTTGGATGTAGTAACCCACACGCTTCATTACACCGTCTAATGTAGATGAACTGCCGCGCTGTGACCGGGCCATAGACTGTGGGCAGGGTGCATGTTTAACTGAAAGAACGAGCAGAGAGAGAGAGAGACCCGGTCGCGCTCTCTCTCTCTCTCTCTTCAGAGCCAGGCGAAAGTGTAAACAAGACTTCACCGTCTCCAAACTAGACGCTGTCTCTCTCACTCGCACATATTAATCTAAATAAATCGACACGGTGGTAAAAGGTCAGAAGACCAAAGTTTCATGTGTAAATACAGTAACACACCACTGCGATACATCCATATGAAGACGTTCTTCTGCAGGTTCGTCATCTTCATTTTCATCTCGCTCCGGCTCCGACTCTGGCTCGAACATGTAAGGCTGGCTGGACAAGTCTTCCGTTGTTGACATTTTGTTAATAACATGTGAATAAAAAGTTTCTGTGCCGCTAGATAATTATATCTCTGCTATCAAACTACAAAAATGGCCGAACGGGGTGGAGTTGAACCGAGTGTCACTGCTACAGCCTGGAGAGGGGGCGGGGTATGAAGTGTCTCATTTGTATTTAAAGAGACCGCACCAAAACCAGTTGCTCTCAGACGCACATTAGAAAAGGGGCCTGTGGAGTTATAATAATGAGGAATTCAGACCCAAGCATTGCAGTTCCGCTTTATATAGACTACAAATGTATGATTTATATGTAAAAGGGAACGATTGAAAAGCATGATATGTCTCCTTTAAAACAGAAGAACTAGATCAATATTTCCTGTAGATCAGTTATTACTTGAGCTAGACATAATACACAAAATTAACTTTAACAACTGAGTAAATAGTAAACATGGATATTAATAACAGTGAAACAATGAAATACTATATAAAACATATAGCACATAAAATATAAATCTAAAAGATTTACATTTACATTAATTTAGCAGATGCTTTCATGCACTTACAAATGAGGAATATGACAACCAAATTGTCACAGAGCCACAATATTCACAGTATATAAGAAGGCCAGCTATTTTTTATACAGTTGTGGAGTCTCCAGTATTTCCTGTAATTCTTGAAGCCACAGCTATAGGGAACATTTTCATTCTAAAGTTATAACCAGGACTTAATCGCAGTAAAATGTTTACATGACACAAGCAAACCTCTTCACTCACTTTCACACAATTTTCAGTATTCTCCAATAATTGTGGTTATTTTTATTGCTATTCTTTCACATTCCCCGAAGCACTGTTCTGTGTTTCTGGTCAATCACACACAGATCTGTTCACTGGTTCTTTATCTTATCTGGTGTTAGCAGCCTCAATCTCTTTTCCGTTGACACGCCTAAAAATGTTTCCAATTTGAGCCATCATGTCACGCAATCTTGTGAACGTGAACTTGTTTCCCTTTCAATACAGTTCTTCATCTTTTTAAAATTTTGTTTCTGCTTTTAGTTTAAGTTACGACAGATTGAGCTGTGTTGTTTCTGTTGTTGTTCCCGCTGTCTCCTTTTCCTCCTTTATGATTGGTCCTGCATGTAACGAGAGGCTGTTGGTGATTGGAGGAAGAGATCCAGACCATAAATGTCCCAGAATTCCTTCAGCTCTCTGACTCTTTCACCGTTTCTCAATATGCGTTCTTGTCTGTACTTGTGTTCTTGTGGACTTGTGAAACATCATCAGTCGCTGCCCAAGTACTGTTCCAATTCAAAGTTCACATCTAGCCAAGTCCAGTTCAGATCCCCGGATGTGTTCTTGATCCGCCCCTTTTACCGAGGATACATCGAGAGGTGACTTGTGAGGACAGGTAACACCAACAAAGATGATCCTGGAGAAAATCACGGCTGTCCCAAGCAACCTGCTCTGCCCCAATTCCCCTCAAAATGTTTTGGAAGTACAAAACGATAGTTTTCCACTTACTTCTACAAGGCCATCTACAAAGGGCTTGATATGTGTGGTGTTAAAAACATCCCAATTGTGGCACAGAGTTATGACAGTGCGTCTGTCATGTCAGGTCATGTGTCTGGTGTGCAGCAGCACATCAAAGAGACTCACCCATACGCAGCCTACATACACTGCTTAGCGCACAAATTCAATTTAGTGCTTGTGGAGTGCTGTTCCGTGAACCGATGTGTGAAATCATTCCGGAGCATTATTGACAATGTGTATTCACTGTTTTCGGAACCGTCAAACCACCAGAGATTTATTGAACTCCAAAAATCCTTGAACGTGAAAGTAACAGCCCAGTGACACGAGATGGGCATGCAAGTGGAGATGTGTGAAATCAGTGAAAAGTCACTACTCTGCGATTACGGAGTGTTTGAGAGAAATTAGTGAAGAGGGAGAGAAGTGGTCAGCGCAAGCCAGTGGTATCCATGACTTCATGTCGAAAGTGTCATTCATTACAATCCTTGTTGTGTTTGAGGAGCTACTGCATGTGATCCACGTTACGCACAAGGCACTACAGTCATCCAACTGCACACTGTCCGGAGCTGCAGCCCTTACTGACAGCCTGAAAGCACACTTCGTGTCTAAAAGGCAGGCAGACTCCAGGAGCGATGTGTGGAAGTCAGTCAAACAGCTCTGCCTGGACAACAACATTGACGTGCCCGAAGAAAACACTGATCGTCAGATTCACGTCACCGCAGGCCCCGCCGCACCCAAAATGAAACGTGTTTCAAATCCGCCCACCTCCCTTGATGGTTTCTTGATTACCAGCACTTTAGGGCAAAGGGAAACAACCCCAAGAAGAAACAGCAGAGAGTCCTGGCTATCAGCAGAAACTATATTTCCCCGTGCTGGACACTCTCATCAATGAGCTGGAAAGGAGGTTCTCCGGAGAGTCCATGGAGCTTGCACGCGCGTGTGCCACAGTTTTGACATGCTACGAAAATGGAATTGATCCACTGTTACAAAAATAAACTCCTCTGGCACTAAAAGTGAACCCCCTTCTTGTTGCAGCCGAGATGAAGCTTGTCAAAGCCTCTGCTAACGCACCAATTTCAATTGAGCATCTTAAAAAAGCTTTAAAAAAAAACAACCTACCCAAATCTCTATAAACTTTGACAGTTATCGCTCACTCTGCCAATTGGATCATCTACCTCTGAGAGAAGCTTCTCTGCAATGAGGAGGATAAGGAACTGGCTGCGGTTTAGGGCTGGGCGATATGAACCAAAAGTCATATCCCGATATATTTAGGCTGAATATCGATATACGATATATATCGCGATATTTTTTTTCCCTTTACTTAACATGAATTGTAAGAATATGACTAATAGTAAAGACTAGTACTAATAAATAAACATTAGGCCTATGCTAAAGATATTAAATAGCAGTCCCAAACTAGTTTGTGTTAATACAATGTTGGTATGAGCCACTACAGTCATTTAAAAATATAAAAAAATAACACAAAGAAAATTAAAGTGGCATTTTGGGGTTAATATGGAAATGACAGTTGCCATGGTGAATACACAATATTAACAATAACTGTTAATGAAACATGGAAACTGCTCCTGGTGAATAGAATGAAAATCATACCTGCATTACTTTTATTTTGTGTAATTTACAACGTAACGGCGTTGCATGCTCGTAGTTTCTTTTGCACTTGATCAGTGAGGCAATACACAGCGCGCGTGCCGCCGCATTTGTGCGTGCAATTGAGTGTGCGCTCCGAGCACAGGATAACGGCTGACAGGACAAGAAAGTCCGTTTTTCTGAGGTGAAAGTCTTTATTTCAGCGTACACTTATGTCACTGCCTGGTAGTTCCTATTGTGCTGGGTTTTCTGAAGTAGTCATGATTCGCCTCTCGTAACATAACATGCTCTAAACACGCACGCAAAGTGGAAAAGGAGGAGCGGAGATGCGGGGAGCAGAGCGCAAATTTGAACTATATCGATATATGCGATATGGTCTAATTTCATATCGCATTTAAAAATATATCGATATATTTTTTAAATCGATATATCGCCCAGCCCTACTACGGTTGACGATGGGAGCAGCCAGGTTCCCTTTCGTAAAGGGAACTCCCGCTGCATTGATACTCGATACTTTTGGGAATGCCTTCGGCATGAAGCGCCTGAAGTCAACTATGCAACTATTCCAATCTTGATTGGTGCAACGTCATTACGTCACCCGTGTCGTCGCATGTGACGATCCAGAAGTTATAAAACGGTCACAGGAACTAGGAAATGTTAGCTTCTGGTCTTCAGCATGCGCTCTATGTACAACTTGTCTGTTCTATTTGGTGTTGTTTGTCCCGTGAAAAGAGTTTATATTACAATATATAAAGGCGGAAAAACAGTTCAGTTATGTGAGGGTGACACACACTCGCTTTGTGTGGTTTGTCTGGGAGTGGAGCATGCACAGGCAGCGCTCGAGGAAATCATGCCCCTAAGAACGCTCCGCTCCCGGCGAGCTATGTTTAATGAGGCTGGCCAGCCTCGCGATCCCCGTGGATCAGGTCCCTGTCGAGGCAGCGTGGCGTCAGCATTCATGGGGATCGCAGAGGGATCTAGTGGAGGATGTTTAGACGGCTTCGGCCCTTTCATATTTCCATCATCCCACAACACAGGAAGTTCCTTAGATTCGCTTTTGGGGGAAAAGCTTATCAATATAGGGTTCTTCCTTTCGGCCTAGCCTTGTCTCCTCGCACCTTCACTAAATGTATGGATGCGGCCCTTGCTCCATTGAGACTTCAGGGGATCCGTATCTTAAATTACATAGATGACTGGCTTATTCTAGCTCAGTCAAAAGAATTGGCAATTCAACATCGAGATGTTGTTTTGCGTCATCTAAGGTGCTTGGGGTTGAGACTCAATGTGAAGAAAAGTTCCTTAACTCCTCTTCAGAGGACTACGTTCCTGGGAGTAGAGTGGGACTCAGTTACGATGCGGACACAATTGTCTCCTACTCATATTACAGTTTTTTCTGAATGCTTAAGCGCTAATCGTGATTCTTGTAGCACAATTTCTAAAACTATTAATACGTATAGCAAAACCACTCACAGAGTTTGCAAAACTAAAAGCACAAACACTGCACAACACTCTTTTTGCAGAACTGTAAACACAACTCACTGCTTACACACAATTACCAAATTTCCAACACACTCCTAGCAAAATTATACACATGTATGGCTATCAATAACACTATTTTGCCAACTGTCTGGCACACTTTCACATGTGAAAACTGTTTTAGATAATTAGTTCACTTTGCAATCAGCCTAAGCACTATAAATAAGCCACAGGTAAGCTGTCTGTGTGGAGTACAATGGAAGGAGCAGTAAGAGTGAGAAGAGTGAGAATCAGAGGAGGCCGAGGAGGCCGAGGGAGAGGACGTGGAGGTGAAGAAGTTGGAGGAAGAGGACGTGGAGGTGAAGAAGTTGGAGGAAGAGGACGTGGAGGTGAAGAAGTTGGAGGAAGAGGACGTGGAGTTGAAGAAGTTGGAGGAAGAGGACGTGGAGGTGAAGAAGTTGGAGGAAGAGGACGTGGAGGAGAAGAAGTTGGAGGAAGAGGACGTGGAGGAGAAGAAGTTGGAGGAAGAGGACGTGGAGTTGAAGAAGCGAGAGGGTTAGAGGAAGTTAGAGGAAGAGGACAAGGAGGAGCAAGAAGAGGACGAGGAGGCAGAGGGAGAGGACGTGGAGGTGAAGAATTTGGAGGAAGAGGACGTGGAGGTGAAGAAGTTGGAGGAAGAGGACGTGGAGGTGAAGAAGTTGGAGGAAGAGGACGTGGAGGAGAAGAAGTTGGAGGAAGAGGACGTGGAGTTGAAGAAGCGAGAGGGTTAGAGGAAGTTAGAGGAAGAGGACAAGGAGGAGCAAGAAGAGGACGAGGAGGCCGAGGGAGAGGACGTGGAGGTGAAGAAGTTGGAGGAAGAGGACGTGGAGGTGAAGAAGTTGGAGGAAGAGGACGTGGAGTTGAAGAAGTTGGAGGAAGAGAACGTGGAGGTGAAGAAGTTGGAGGAAGAGGACGTGGAGGAGAAGAAGTTGGAGGAAGAGGACGTGGAGGAGAAGAAGTTGGAGGAAGAGGACGTGGAGTTGAAGAAGCGAGAGGGTTAGAGGAAGTTAGAGGAAGAGGACAAGGAGGAGCAGGAAGAGGACGAGGAGGCCGAGGGAGAGGACGTGGAGGTGAAGAAGTTGGAGGAAGAGGACGTGGAGGTGAAGAAGTTGGAGGAAGAGGACGTGGAGGTGAAGAAGTTGGAGGAGGAGGACGTGGAGGTGAAGAAGTTGGAGGAAGAGGACGTGGAGTTGAAGAAGTTGGAGGAAGAGGACGTGGAGTTGAAGAAGCGAGAGGGTTAGAGGAAGTTAGAGGAAGAGGACAAGGAGGAGCAGGAAGAGGACGAGGAGGTGAAGAAGTTGGAGGAAGAGGACGTGGAGGTGAAGAAGTTGGAGGAAGAGGACGTGGAGGTGAAGAAGTTGGAGGAAGAGGACGTGGAGGTGAAGAAGTTGGAGGAAGAGGACGTGGAGGAGAAGAAGTTGGAGGAAGAGGACGTGGAGTTGAAGAAGCGAGAGGGTTAGAGGAAGTTAGAGGAAGAGGACAAGGAGGAGCAAGAAGAGGACGAGGAGGAGAAAGAGGAAGGGTAAGAAGAGTAAGAAATAGAATAACTGATGACATCAGAGCTACAATAGTGGACCATGTCATCAACCATGGGATGACCCTGAAGGAAGCTGGCCAACGGGTCCAGCCTAATTTGAGCCGCTATACTGTGGCAAGCATCATTAGGACATTTCGAAATGAGAATCGGTAAGTACTTTGTAGCATTGCCATACTCTAATGAGAAACACAACAGTACCATACATGCAAAAATACTGAAATTGTTACTTTACAGAATTGCTAGACGTCCAGATGTTGGGGGCAGAGGAAGAATGTTCACTCCAGAGCAAGAGACCCATATAGTGAACATGGTGATTGCCAATAATGCAATAAGACTGCGCGAAATACAGCAGCGCATAATTGATAATGACACCATCTTTCAAAATATACACAGTGTAAGCATTTCTGCACTAAGTCGTGTACTTGCGCGCCACAGAATAAGAATGAAGCAAATTTACAGAGTTCCTTTCGAGAGAAACACAGAACGTGTAAAGCAACTGCGATATGACTATGTGCAGGTAAGCTATAGTGTCATTGGTTCTGAATTTGGAAGTGCATACTGTAGTGCTGTGCATGGGCCTGATGTGTTGCATTTGTTTTGTCTTGTCCAGAGAGTGATGGAACTAGAAGCAGATGCCATGGGACATGAGCTACTTTTTGTAGATGAGGCCGGTTTTAACCTCAGTAAAACCAGGAGACGTGGCAGGGACATTATTGGACACCGTGCCATCATTAATGTCCCAGGACAACGTGGTGGTAACATAACCATGTGTGCAGCTATAAGCCAAAATGGTGTTGTTCACCATCATGCAACCATAGGCCCATACAACACTGCACACATTATTGCATTCCTGGACACCTTACATGACATTCTCACTGTTCAGAGACCAGAGCATACCCGATACGTCATCATATGGGACAATGTTAGTTTCCATAGGGCTGCTTTGGTCCGCAACTGGTTTACAGACCACACATCCTTCATGGCACTCAACCTCCCTCCATACTCTCCATTCTTAAATCCCATCGAGGAGTTCTTCTCTGCCTGGCGCTGGAAAGTGTACGACCGTCATCCTCATCAACAGGTAGCCCTTTTACAGGCAATGGAGGAGGCATGTGGAGATATTGACCAGGCATCATGTCAGGCCTGGATACGGCATTCAAGGAGATATTTTCCCCGGTGCCTTGGACTGGAGGATATCGCATGCGATGTGGACGAAATGTTGTGGCCGGACCCAGAAAGACGACATGATGTAGGATGATTGTCTTTTTTTTCTTTTTTTTTTTTTTTTGTGTGAAATTACTATTTTGTGTTCTGACTTTGTCTTTGGTCTTTGGTTTTGATGAGTGTGAATAAACACCAATACTTGAAGTTTGGATCCTTGTATGTTTACATGACACTATGACAAAAGTATGTCCTCAAATTGACATCTGTACACAGAGAAAGCAAAAGCCAGATGTGTTTTGTATTCATACCATCAGTGTGTAGTTGGCACATTGTGTGCTTAGTAGATGATGGCTTGTGTTTACTGTTTGATACGAAAACACAATTTTTACGAAGGTGTGAAGAGTTAATCTAGCTGTGTTCGCTTTTGCAAGAGAACTACAATGTTTTGATAATTGGGTGAAAGGTTTTCTTATTTGTGTATAGAGTTTCGCAAAAATAGCCAATAGTTACAAAAAATGTGCTTAAGCAATCAGAAAAAACTGTAATATAGTATATTAGAATAAGGTTTGTGTGTGCTCTTTTACTGTCATATGATGGTGGTCACACACATCTTACTGTAAGTAAATAAAAAAAAATTGAGGAGAGAGTAAAAAAAAATATATATATATATATATAGTGTGTGATATATATATATATATAGTGTGTGTGTGTGTTGTACTGTGTAGTACATGAATGAATAAAAATGTGCCAATGGATCCACTGGTTGTGTCTTTTGTGTTCATCATGTGAAAAGGTGAAAAGGTTTGTGATGGGGGAACCACAAGCAACATAACTGACCAGTTTTGGAAATGTTGTTTTGAATTTATTGCACCAGTGTGTTAGACTATGTTGTAGTGTGTGTGATTTTGAGGGCTTGTGTGTGTGTCTGAGGGCACAGTTTGGTTTTTCAGCAAGAGTGAATGGTTTTGAGTGTAGAGCTTCATTTTGACCTGAAAATAGGATGTTTAGGGAACTGGGTGAGACCTTATGGATTTGTGTTTACAGTTTTGAGAATACGAGGCATAGTTTCAAGAAATGTGTTTAAGCAATCGAGAAAAACTGTAAGAGTTATAGTGAAACTGAAAGATAAATCTGTATTGTGTAACCCCTAATTTCCATCAACTGTGGAATGGCGGCGGAGTCAATAGGTTTCCATTAAAGGTTGTATCAGCGATTTCAGGCCCAAACATAAATGATCACATTCGTCTAATCTTTCCTAACGATCCGCTAGCTGCCTGCCCCATAAGCATGCCGTCTCTGTAGGCAGCCTAGGGTGTTGTGAGGTTTTCGCGTGCAGCCGTCATTCATAGGCAGCCGTGCATGAGTCCAAAACCTCACAACACCCTCCCCCTGTCGGTGATTGATTGGAACACTATTTGTTTTGGTTTTGAGTGGTTGGTGAAACCAATTGTTTTTGTGTGCAGATCTCAGAGCCTAGGCTGCCTACAGAGACGCGTTTTTTTGACGGCATGCTTATGGGGCGGGCAGCTGGCGGATCGTTTAGGAAAGATTAGATGAATGTGATCATTTATGTTTGGGCCTGAAATCACTGATACCACCTTTAATGGCAATGTATGTATTTTCACTGACTGCGGAACGGCTGCGTTCCGACTCCGGTGATCCGCAGCCCTCCGGAGCAGATACGCAGAGCTTCTATTTTTGCCAGATGCCGGAGAGCTCCGCAGCAATTCAGCACTTATATCGCGCGATCATACGTGAATTTGCGAGATCTCGTGGGTCCTCCTGACTTCATCTGTCAGTCATGGCCGCAGCCGTTCCGCAACAAATCCGGACCTGGTGGGTATTGAAGGATGACGGAGCACTGAGCCGGTCCGCAGCTGTTCTGCAGTTGGTGGAAATCCGGGGTAAGAATGATCACTAACAAATGTAACATGTCACTCATATTTGGCCATCTATATCTTTTTCAATAGATATTTGGAAAAACAAACGAAATTAATGCATGTTAGGAATATATCCGGACCATCACAAACTGCAAAAGAAGGACAAAACAAGAACGAAAGAGAAAAATGTTAAGCACAACGGACATGATACAACCAACTCAACCAAAGATTAAAGAGAAACTAGTGAGACGGGAAAGTATTAATAGTGGGAAACCCAACTGTGAGTATTTATAATGTTCAATGTAAAATATGTATTTAATCATCAGCAGAGTTTCATATTCTGTGTGAATGTGTAAAGTTAATTAAAAACTCATTTCATATGACAGTAATCAGATATTTGTGTTTGTCTTTCTCAGTTTCTAATGATGAGGGCAGATTTGAGGTAAGAGATGGTCTATAAAGAGATTAAATATAAATTGTTTAGAAATAATGCACAAATCTTATGTTTTTTCTTTTTCTTTTTAGAACGCAGCCGTTCATTTCATCAAACTAGCAAAATATTCTTTATTGCTTGACTATAATGAATGTATTATATCTGTTAACTATCTGACCCTCGGCGCATGTGGCAGGGCATTCAGGCCATCAGTGACTACAAACCCTCTCACTCCACCCCCGCAGCCACTGATGTCAACTTCCTGAACGAGCTAAATGACTTTTATGCTCGCTTTGAAAGAGACAACAGAGAAACTGCCACCAAGCTCAAATCCTCAGCTGACCACCCACCGATCACACTCTCCTCCACAGATGTCTGCAATGCACTGAGCAGAATCAGCGCGCACAAGGCTGCTGGACCAGACAACATCCCTGGACGCGTACTCAGGGCATGTGCGGAGCAGCTCGCTGGGGTTTTTACAGACATTTTCAACCTGTCTCTTGCCCAAGCAGCTGTACCAACATGCTTTAAATGCACTTCCATTGTGCCAGTGCCAAAACACTCCAGCCCGAAGTGCCTTAATGACTACCGCCCTGTAGCACTCACACCCATCGTAATGAAGTGCTTTGAGCGGCTGGTCCTGGCACACCTAAAAGACTCTCTACCATCCACATTGGACTCACACCAGTTTGCCTACCGTAGCAATAGGAGCACAGAGGATGCAGTCTCCATGGCACTGCACTCTGTGCTCACACATCTGGACAATAAGAACACTTATGCACGCATGCTTTTTGTTGACTTCAGCTCAGCATTCAACACTGTCATCCCAACTAAGTTAATAGCCAAACTTGGAGACCTGGGCTTCAACACCTCCATGTGCAACTGGATTTTGGACTTCTTGACCAACAGACCCCAGAATGTTCGATCAGGCTCCAACTGCTCCACATCCATCACACTCAACACTGGTGTACCACAGGGCTGTGTGCTAAGCCCGTTCCTCTACTCCCTCTTCACCTCCGACTGCAAGCCTGTGTACGGATCTAATTCCATCGTCAAGTTTGCGGACGACACTACGGTGATTGGTCTCATCAGCAACAACGATGAGACTGCCTATAGGGAGGAGATCAAGCACCTGGCCACATGGTGCACCGAAAATAACCAGCTCCTCAACACCACCAAAACGAAGGAGCTCATCGTGGACTTCAGGAAAGTGTCAAGAGGCACACACGACACCATCCACATCAATGGAATGGCTGTTGAGCGTGTCTCCAGTTTCAAGTTCCTGGGGATCCACATCTCGGCGGACATGACCTGGACAACCAACACCTCCAGCCTGGTCAAGAAGGCTCACCAGCGCCTCTTCTTCCTGAGGACACTGAGGAAGAATCAGCTTTCCTCCACTATCCTGGTGAACTTCTATCGCTGTGCAATAGAAAGCATCCTGACCAACTGTGCTACAGTGTGGTATGGGAGCTGTTCTGTTGCAGAGCGCAAGGCACTGCAGCGGGTGGTGAAAACCGCCCAGCGCATCACTGGGACTCCACTACCTGCCATCGAGCACATCCAGAGGAAACGCTGTCTGCATCGAGCTCGCAGCATCCTTAAGGACTCCTCTCACCCAGCCCACAGACTGTTTTCTCTCCTGCCCTCCGGCAGGCGTTTCAGGTGCCTCCGGACCAGGACCAGCAGACTAAAGAACAGTTTTTTCCCCAGAGCTGTCTCTTTATTAAACTCTAACCCTCATTGATCCCACTCCCCTCATATACTGATTGACTCTCCTCTCCCTCCTCACACCTGCCTCCATTTTGTTATTTGCAATACTATAATGTTCATTTGCACTGCTGACTGTTATTACAGTAACAACTGTTTACATATGCATCTTGCACTACTACCTTGACTGGAATATGCTCATTTGCACTGCCGACTGTTTATTTACAGTACCGAATGTTTATATATACATTGCAATATCGTACCTTAACTGTAATATGCAATTACTTTCCACTGCACTTTCACTCGGATAGCTTCTGTCCAAACTTTATTTGCACTACTTTAAATCCATTGTTATACTGCTCATTAGCCTAACCTATACATATATCTATCTGTAAAATTCTGTTTATAGTAATAGCCATCTGTATATTATGCTCACATTCTGTTTATAGTAACAGCCATCTGTATATTATATTCAGTACATATCTATCTGTAAAATTCTGTTTATAGTAACAGCCATCTGTATATTATATTCAGTACATATCTATCTGTAAACATTCTGTTTATAGTAATAGCCATCTGTATATTATGCTCACATTCTGTTTATAGTAACAGCCATCTGTATATTATATTCAGTACATATCTATCTGTAAAATTCTGTTTATAGTAACAGCCATCTGTATATTATATTCAGTACATATCTATCTGTAAAATTCTGTTTATAGTAACAGCCATCTGTATATTATATTCAGTACATATCTATCTGTAAACATTCTGTTTATAGTAATAGCCATCTGTATATTATATTCAGTACATATCTATCTGTAAAATTCTGTTTATAGTAACAGCCATCTGTATATTATATTCAGTACATATCTATCTGTAAACATTCTGTTTATAGTAATAGCCATCTGTATATTATATTCAGTACATATCTAGCTGTAAATTCTGTTCACAGTAATAGTTATCTGTATATTATATTCATAGGACAATCTATCTGTAAATTTTTGTTTATAATAGTATTCAACTCTATATTTATTCAGTACATATCCATGTTCTGCACTTATGGAACCACTGTATATCCTGCACTTGCTGCTATTGCACTTCTGGTTAGACCTAAACTGCATTTCGTTGCCTTGTACCTGTACTTGTGTAATGACAATAAAGTTGAATCTAATCTAATCTAATCTAATATGTATATATTTATAATATTACCAAGTAATGTAATATTAACTTTAAAAAATATCATAGTTAAGACAGGTAGTCCTTTTGAAATTACCAAATTTAAATATTAAAACAAAAACAAAATCAATACATTCACATTTTCTTCCTTTCATTTCTGTTCTGTATTACTCTGAATCTGAACACATTTTTTTTTATTGTTTTTTTTTTTTTAAGCACTTTTCACATTTTGGTCTCCTTAAAGGATAATTCCGGTATTTAACTCCTTGAGTCTATTTTGTAGTTTGTTTTGGATGAACTAGAGTGGTGGACACAGAAATGTTGATGATGGGTCCTGTCTCGACTTTTAGACTCGTTTAGAGTCGCCTTTAACCGCTTCAGAGTGGCTGTCTATGGGTATGCACGAACATGTCCTTACCACAACCCTTAACGTTCGTTTTCAAAACTGTACACACAGCTTTACAGAAAGACAGACAGCTATAGTATAGTAATTGATTTGTATATGTAAGCTAACTAAAAAAACACTAAGAAAAAGAAATGTTTAATTTCACAATCTTTAGCTTCAGTTATATACTAGTATATGAAACATAGCCTATAAGTTAAAATACATTAATGGTCGTTACGTTATAACGTAGTTTAAACGACATCTATAATAAAATGATTTTGTCTGATTTGTAACCAGGCTCTAAAGCGATTACCTATAAAACCTGCTTGAACCAATCGGATTGCTTGGGTCCTAAACTGGGACTCGAACACTTCACCAGCCCGAGGCTGCAGACACACACTTGCGAACTTCCCTAAGCACTTCCCCTCGGGGGAATCACTGCCACTATTTGTGTCGTGAAGTGGACAAGGGAAGTTTATATGGACAGACCCTCACTCCTTCGATTTTGACAGAGGGAGCGAGTCTACTTCATATGCAGGCTACACTTCAGGCAGCCCCATATACCACAATGCAACACGATTGTGACGTCAACACATATTGCGTTTAATTTACCCCACCACAAACAACTCTATGATATATTAATTATTTACAATTATGAAAAGAGTTAAGCAAATAAAACTGACTTAGGCGATGTCAAAGTGTGCATCTGTGCAAGCAAATATCACCCACAATCCTGTGCTAAGAGGAGTTTGAAACAGTGCTCCTTTGATTTTCTTATTACACAATAAGCCTAAAAGTAAATATGTTATGAGGTGATGAAATGCAAATGAAAGCAGGGGGGTATTCCAGAAAGCAGGTTATGTGACATACCCGGGTAAGTTTAAGGGTAAGTTAGTGGATAACCTCAACTTTCGGTTCCAAAAACGGAGGTAACTTTCTGGGTATGTATGTAACCATAGGAACTCACTCTCTGAAGATAACCTGCTCGGTAGCAGGTTATGTTCCTGGGTTAGTTTGTTTCAGGCCCCGTTTACACGTACATGGTTATTTTGAAAAACGGAGACATTTCCCTTCGTTTGCACCCTTCGTTTACACGCAAACGGAAGATTCGCCAATGAAACCGATTCTTTCTAAAAACTCCGGCCAGAGTGGAGATTTTGAAAATCTTCGTTTGCACGTTTGCTTGTAAACTGAGAAAAACGGAGTTTTAGGCAGCGACGTCACAGAATGTGACTATTTTCGGGATTCTGATTGGCTAAGGTGGGATTGAGCTTCTCGTTACACTGCCACCTACAGGTTTGGCATGCTCTTGACAGCATATACACAGGTTCGTGTGCACGATGTTATTTTCATAGTGAAATGTCCGTTTATGAAAATAGCCATCCACGTGTAAACGTAGCCTCAGAAGGTTACTGAGCATGGCATGCCGTTTTAAAGACGATCCAGTGGATGTGGAAGCACAGATAATACGAATTCTTTTCCGCCGTGAGAGGGTGATACGACCACGTATCAATGTGTTTTCGTATCCAAATGAATATTTGCGGGAGTGTTGCCGTTTTTCAAAAGAATCGTTAATTTATTAAATGAAGATAATGGAGTTAAATAGGCCTATTTAACTCCATTTATTTAACTTTTTTGCGACGGTGAGTTTTTATACAATAGGTGATGCAGAGCATGTGGGAAAGGCAACTGTGTGTAGGGCCGTTCATACAGTATGTATTGCACTCAAACGGTTCCTACACACTTTTGTGAAGTTCCCTGGCTATAAACCACTGAAGGTCATTAAAGAGGAATTCCACAGAGTGGCGGGTTTGTCCATTCTATGATATTCTATGAAAGACCATTTTAGTTACATAGCACTATACTTAATCTATTCATACTGTATACAGTGACAGTCACAATAATTTTAAAAGTTTCTAATTATATAACTTTCAATTTCAGGGTTCCCAAATGTGATTGGGTGCATTGATGGAACCCACATTCCCATTAAAGCTCCTTCAGTCAATGAAGGAGACTATGTTAATAGGAAGTCAATCCATAGCATCAATGTGCAGATGTTTGGGTGTTTAAACCATTAAATCACCCTCATTACTGGTCCCCACTAACTAGGTAATATGTGATGCAACCCACCTCTTCACTAATGTTGAAGCCAAATGGCCAGGGTCTGTACATGATGCCAGAATGTTTAGGGAGTCATCATTGTGCCACAAATTTTAACAGGGTATGTTTTGCCTTACACAATGTTTTTTTATTATTATTTTTTTATTTGTATGTTTTTTTTTTTTATGCAATTATACACTTTAACTACCTTTATATGACAGTTCAATGGTTACTTGCTGGGGGACAGAGGGTACCCCTGTCTGCCCTATATGATGACACCCTACCCTGAACCTGAGCCTAGACCACAGGCACAATTCAACCTGGCCCACAGCAGAACATGGACCATAGGCATCCTGAAGGCAAGGTTTTAGTGCCTGCGTGGGCTCAGGGTCAACCCAGAAAGGTCATGTGACATCACAGCTGCTTGTGTTGTTCTTCACAACATTGCCACACTGAGAGGTGAGAGGGCCCCCCCTTCTCTTGAAGATGGCCAAGAGGAACCCCCAGTGAACCCAGTAGACCAAAGAGATGGCAGGGTGGTACGAGACATGATTTGCGAAAATCACTTTAATTAAAACCAGTTAACAGTCAAGTGTTGTTCATTGTTTATTTATTTCCTGTAACAACGACATTTGTATTTATTGCTTTAGATTTCATTCATCAACCAATGACAGATTAATGTTCACATACTTTTTCCCACCTTAAGCTGGTGCTCCAGCAATTCAAGTCTGGCCTTTTTTTAGGTTAAGCCTTTTCTCCTCCATTTGAAGCTGTATAAGGTCCATCTCCATGTCACTTTTTCTGATTTGCTTTTGAAGGTGGACCTTATACAGCTCTTTGGCAGGCAACTAGAAAGACAGAATAATTAAACATGACTGATAAAGTCTGTAATACAAACACAGACCAAATTTAAATGAGGAAGGAGAACTGCAGAACATTTCTTACACTGCTAAGATTCTGTGTGGAGGTAGATGGACCCTCATCTGTATTCAAATCTCCTGCCATATTCTGTAAAATGACAATGACAATTTATTTATTCGCTTATGTAAAAAAATGGGGAATTCATTCTATGCATCATACCTCTATGGGCCTCCCCACATTTTCTGTTTCTGTCACAGCAGAAGTGGTCTCTTCATCTTCAGCCTACAGTGAAAATAAGGAATGCTTGGAAGCAAACAGAAACCTAAAGACAATAATCACTTACAACTGTGACAGTGTGTGGTGTTGCAGGAGGATCCAATGATACAATGTGGCCATCAGCAACTGCAAGATAATTAAACCAATAAGATAATCATGCATATTCAATACTCAATGTATATTCTTAAACAAATACAACTAATAAAGAAGGACATTAGGAACATCTAAGAGTACGAATAAGATTACAGTACACAGCATATGCAGTCAAAGCAGCATGCATACTGCACAAGTGAATCAATGACTGTAAAATGCATTCAAAATGCCTATTTAAAATGATGACAGTGTTGATGATTTTCTTTATTAAAACACTGACAAAAACAGTGAAAACATCAATAAATCATAAGTATTAATATGGTACACCTACATTTTACTAAGCCACTTGTCTTGGTAGCTGAGTCTGATGAACTGCCCCTGGAATCCCATCGACCACAGGTCGCCCTTTATTAAGGGACAGTGCCAGCTCCTCAGCTGGAGTGAGGGAAGGTGGAGGTGGACCCCCACCTGTTTTACGGGCCTCAGCCTTCTTTCTACTGGCTACATAGAAAACTAAATTACATGGCGTCAGTAACAAGTTTAGAAAATATTACCTTGCTGGAGAATGTTTTTGTGTTTCATTTTGACTTGGCTCACACTTCTTCTGGCTCCAGAAGGATTACAACTGATAAAACAAGAAGCCAACATATTACTAGCCAATTACGTGCATTACTACTGTAATATTAAGAAATGTATGGAGTAGAGGTCGACCGATAGTGGATTTTACCGATAACGATAGCTAGGTTGGGCCATACTTGCCGATAACCGATTAATCAACCGATAGTTTTTAAAATTGATACTGGATAAAAATAAATTGCACCTTGATCATTCATGTTAGTTTGATGGTTAACAAATGGTAAACAAACATGTTCGTTTGATGGTTAACTATGGTTAACAAATAAAAACCTTAATTTAAAAATGTATTAGTACATGTTAATTAATAAACAAACAATGAACAATCCTTATACAGCAGTTATTAACCATAGTTAATGTTACATATGGAATTTTATTGTAAGTGTTATCATTTCATATAAATCCAAACAGTCATGCTTAAAGATGGCCAACTTTAAATATCTACAACGCCAGAGCATTGAAATGACATAAATATTACATGTATAGTCTCACACTTTTGCTTCTATTTTATAAACACTTGATGATTATCTAATCAAAATAACAAAATATGTATTAAAGTGATGATGAAAAATGACCGAAATCGAATGCTTTTCTGATTTATGTTTCTGTGGGCTGTATGAACATATCAGTTTGCTATCTTACGTCTCTAGCTTTAAATATGAAACTTCTCTGCATATTTAATGCATAAAAGTGACTAGCTGGATTAGCCTGGCAAGCCAGACTACATCAAGATGTTTAGTCTGGCAACTGACCATAGACACGCTCAATTCGAGGGGCGGGATAAACGGCTGTCTTTCAAATTCCCTCTGCACGCAATAGGACAGCGCTACAACCAACCAGAGCGTTTTCCCAACAGCTGAGCTAACGTTAGATGATAGATTCAACTTTTGCCATATCTGACAGGCAAAAAAAGCATTTCTAAACAAACGTGTTGTAAATAGGCCTACTTCACCTTTGGCTTATAGTCAGAAGTTATGCTGTTTGCGTAGATCACGGAGCACGCAGTGACAACCGCGCCCACTACGGTCACATATTATGGCGGTCACAGAATCTGGTGTAACACCGGCAAAACTACGAACACATCTTCCTTTTTAAAGAATGACTTAAGTGCCGTTCTTAAAGAAAAACTTAACTCCAAGTCCTCCAGAGTCGCGGCCAAAGCCGATTCGAAATACTGTTCGCCAGCAGCCATTCTTTGTTTTCAAGCCAGGGAACGTCACATCTCTGTCTGTCGTCATTATGTTAAGCCCGCCCCGCCTACTCTATACGCGTTGTGATTGGCCTGACCCAATTTGGGTTTTTGCAGCTAGAAGGTCTATTGAGAGTGTCTAGACCCACCAGGCTGCAAAATAATTTTTGCTGCCGCTAGGGTGCGTCTAGTTTCTAGGCTATAGCTGGATATAAACTAATGCAAATAGATGTTAACAATTGTGACATTAAACATTCGGGTCGGACTTAGTTTATTTTTGTCAGTGTTTTAACCGCTTGAGGTACTACTAATGTTAGCGTCCTCTCAGCCTCGAAGGCAAACAAACAAACTGTTGTGATGTTCTTTCTCTACTAATGCAGCATTTAGTCAACACATTAATCGCTTTATAATGATATGAAAAAAATACCTTTTAGCTGTCGGTGGTTTAAACGCGCATCTGAGCGCTCTCCACGCAGCTTGTGCTCTCAGTGCAGCACGCAGCATCACGTGTCGAAATAACCAACACGAGGCATCAGTGATAGTTTTTATTACACCTCTAGAGGCCGCTCTTGTACTGCATGATGCCAGCAGAGCCTTCTCAGCTCTCTCTTACTGTAATGAATGACAGAGCGCGCTTCTCAGCCGCTCCAGCAACGGACGCAACCAGGAAAAACTATCGGTATGTATTTTTGCCGATAACGATAGTTCCACCAATCAACTATCGGTGCCGATTAATCGGCAAAACCGATGAATCGGTCGACCTTTAGTATGGAGGCCAACAAGTAAATACTTGTCTATTTTTACTACATGCCCCAAATAATTTTTGCGTCACAATGCAAAAACAAACTCGTGCATTTATTCTGTCCGTTATTTTTTTGCCAAGCCAACTCTCTGTCTTTTGCTGATGCAGCAGTATTGTTTTTTTTTTATTGTTTTTTTTTATAATGGGCTTATAGTCTTCATAAGCAAGCATTAAAACCTCCAACTCAGTTTCACCGAAGTATGTAGCTCGCTTTTTTTCTCCCTGGGTTTCCATGGTGACTCCTGAAATCGACGATCCATTGAAAATGTCTTTATGTACTCACCGTGCGCGCGCATTAACTCTGGGTAACCAGTAGGAGGTTGATTAAACTAACTCTTCTCGGGTGTTTTGGAACCGACATACTCATGGTATGCGGGTTTGGGGTAAATCAACCCAGAGGTTATGATTTACCAAATGGTAAGTTAACCAAGCTTTCTGGAATACCCCCCAGCATGCAACAGTTCTATGGCAGGTTAGGTAAATACCAGCAAACTGTTTTACCAGGTGCTCAAAAAGCATGGAGCGCTTTCAAACGGAACTACAAATTGGATTTCCCCATCATGAATGAAGCAGACGTTCAGTGTGCAGTACAAGTATGCAATATTGGCAAAATTCAGCAGAAGACTGTGAATCAGCGCCAGGCTGCGTTCCAGTCCAGACATGTCCTGTCCTTCACTCACTAACTTCCCTCTGTCTCGTTCACTCGGATGTACGTCATTGCTTACGTTGCACGAGTGCCCACTACTGGCGAACCTTTGCAATATGCTAAACTGGAACGTGCTAAGCCCTTGATCACTTAGAATCCACTATGGGGTTGATTTATTATTAATTTATTTTCCCTTACGAAATTGTTTAATGCAGCATTCTACATGTCAATAGGTGTGTTTGAGTTAGTTGATTTTTTTGCATCTATACAGAAATTCATAGCCTACTGTTTATAATGCCAATGGCCATTTTCCTTTCTTTATTTTTTTGGATTCTGTTTTAATGGGTTAATATATTCAATTAATTAGATGTCTAATCACTTTAAATTCATAAAAGTTGTAATAATTTAATCAGTATTTTAAAATGCAATTATGCATTTTTTGTGTCAAAGTAGTGCATTTTTTTTGCGCTTTTTTTTATTATTATACATCATAATATGTTTATCATAATTTCCTTAAGTTAAATGTAACTATTATTGTTATGTATGCCTCAATATGCTATAATAACATATATTATTCTATTTGTGTTTCAGAATACACACGAGGGAAACCGGAGATCAGGGGTCCGTTTCAATAAGGAGGTTCAACCAACTCTGAGTTAAAACTTGAACTCTGAGTTGACTTACCCTGAGATGGGAAACTCTGAGTTTTCGGTTACAGATCAGCTGAAATGAGATAGTTCAATCAACTCTGAGTTAAAACTTGAACTCTGAGTTGACTTACCCTGAGATGGGAAACTCTGAGTTTTCGGTTTCAGAACAGCTGAAATGAGTTAGTTCAATCAACTCTGAGTTGACTGACTCTGTGTTAAGCGCGTGCACCACAACTATAAAAAGCCATTATCAATGGAGCACCATTGTTTATATATAAATAAACATATAACAAATATATTGTTTATTTGAAAGCATTAAAAGTGCAGTTTCTTGTCTCTCCTTGTATTGTTCAAGTGGTTGAGGTTGATATGGGATTTAGTAATAAGTAGACCAATACATTCTAAAGATAGTCATTATTACATTAATCTAATTACACTGCTGAAGATGTCATTTGTAGTTAGTAATACAAGTAACTTACCCAACTGTTATAATATCAGAGGTGAAACTGGAAGAACAGTGTGTTATTCAACCTTATTTTAATTTTCATGTAGGAGCAATCCTGCAGGTTTTAAAAGAACATGGCAGCAGCTGAAAATTAAATATAAAAACATAATCCAATCAAGTAAGGCTTGAGCACATCATGGGTGTAGGCTACCTGACTTTACAAACATTTGACATATTAAATAACTAAATAGCATCCAGTGTCTAGCAGTGCAGCAGCATTTACAGCTGAGGGAATTCCTGGAGGGACTTCAGAGCCACTCCCGAAGATCCAAGGGCCTTCATAAAATGTAAGAGGTTTACATATGTGTTATTTTTTATATAGGCTATTTTAGAGGCCTACAGAGGTAATGTTAATATTATGTGGGCTATTTTAGAGGCCTACAGAGGTAATGTTAATATTATGTGGGCTATTTTAGAGGCCTACAGAGGTAATGTTAATATTATGTGGGCTATTTTAGAGGCCTACAGAGGTAATGTTAATATTATGTGGGCTATTTTAGAGGCCTTATTTTAGAGGCCTACAGAGGTAATGTTAATATTATGTGGGCTATTTTAGAGGCCTACAGAGGTAATGTTAATATTATGTGGGCTATTTTAGAGGCCTTATTTTAGAGGCCTACAGAGGTAATGTTAATATTATGTGGGCTATTTTAGAGGCCTACAGAGGTAATGTTAATATTATATGTCTACACATCAAACAATCTACACATTATAATTATTTCACATTTTTATGTGGAGTAGCCGATAGAATCTAAATTTAAATCTAAGTATAAACGGGTATTCTTATCTCTCCCTCCGCCCCCAGAGTGTGGAAGAACAGCTGGAGGACGGTCCATCAACTTCTGGTGCACAGATGAACACTTCAGTGATTTCCAGTAAATGCCACAGTTTAAATCTGTAGAATTTGTTTAGAACTACATTATGTAACTCTAATCTACTGTATTTTCAGTTGCCAGTTAATGATGGGGAATTGTTTCATTTGGACGATGGGGAATTGTTTTAATTTGGACTTTGTGCATGCTCTTTGAGACAGTGACCACAGACAGACCTGCATTATATGATTGACAGACAAGAACGGTTTGACCTAAAAATATCAAAATTGAAACTACTGCGGAAACAAAGACACCTACATCTTGGATGCCCTTGAGGTAAGCTAAAACATATCAAAAATTAATTTCAAAGTGAACTATCCCTTTAAACCAATCAGAGTCTCATCTCCCATTCCCTTTAAATGCCGGTTGCACTCGTGCTATGGCTGATTCGCTATTTACATGACGGAATTTGACAGTGGAAAGACCAAATGTGTCTTCAGAGCGCAGACGGATCTGCTCGTGCGCGAGGTCAAAGTGGTCAAAGGTTTTTACATTGTAATCCTTTTATTTTAAATATTTGCCATGTTTGTGTGTTGCTGTGCATCCCTGTGTGTGTAATAAGCAGAGTGTGTGTGAAATAAGCAGAGTGTACGCGCGTTGTGGACCCGCCTATAGGCGCACATTACTAACATGCGCCATTGACTTTAGACCAGGTTTCAGTCGGTCAGTGGCTCAGTCTATTTCTGTTGCCTCAAAATAGCAACGTGCCAACAATGCTCTAGAACACACACTCGTTCTCAGACCAGCAGCCCATGGGCCACAAATGGGCACAAATGCATTTGCTATTTAAACAATGTGGCGCAGGACATGAAAATGATAACTGCGTCGGGCTGAAACTAGCAAAACACACTCTTGTGTGTTTTGCTAGTTGGCAAAAGAAATCACTCACTCTTGACTAAATATCTTTTCTAACCTTAGTAGAGATTAATGAAGATGAATTAATTATACAATGAAGAAAATATTTTACATTTGATTACTTTATTTCCTGAAAACTACTGTTAGACATAGACCTGAAAATCATTTTTCAGACTTTCATATGCATGTTTGTTCTGTTGTATTTATGTATTTATTAAATGGATCCAATCCATATTCAATAGGAATTATTTGATGATGCAGTAATAGCTAGTATACCGTAATGCTTGCATTTTTTAACTTAATTTAAATCATGATCAAAACACTAATCTATTTTATTGACAGAAGTTCAAATAAGAGCAAGTGACATATTGGTAACGATATCGGCAAAAAATCCTAGTTAAAACTGTTCCATACACTTGGCCACAGAAATGTGTTTCCGCAAAACGAATATAAATCCGATCTTCGATCGGTATATGCAAATTTAATGGTGTTTATTTCAATGAAAGCAACAGATATGCACTGCATTTTCTTTATCATCAGCTGATTTCAAGATCAAAGAGCGCAATAGGAGAGAGAGTGTCATCAGCACTGTTACTGTTACTATCAGCACTCGAAAATTTTAATATCGCGAACATTGAACATTGAACATTTTCAAAATTTCTGAGATTTTCAATTTGGGGATTTCATAAGCTGTAAGCCATAATCATCAAAATTATAACAAATAAAGGCTTGAAATATCTCACTTTGCATGTAATGAGTCTATATAATATATTAGTTTCACCTTTTAAGTTGAATTACTGAAATAAATGAACTTGTGCACGATATTCACTTTTTTTTTTTTTTTTTTTTTTTGAGTTTCACCTGTATGTTGCTTTACTCCTTTCAATAAAAAAAATATGTTTTTGCAGCATTTGGCTCGCTGAAGTAATCTGTGGTGGGTCATATCTGTTATGACTGTGGCGAGACGTGTCACTGTAGCCCTGTCAGATATCCGGTCTTACATACTCTTGCACGTTTATATATTATTTTACCGTTTATTTATTTTATTTTGGGAGGGGTAATTTCTCATATGTGGTTCAACAACCAGATGCATTTACACTGGTCCTCTTCTGTCTAGAATCTCAGTCCACCTCCTTTAAATCCGTCTGGAAAGCATTTCAACACCGGGTGTAAACAGGTCCTCAGAAGAAAAGGTTCTAAACAGAATCTTAAATGGTTCCGTCAGTCACTTCACACAGTCAAACCAAGAATCATCCAGACACCAGAAATCATTTTTGATATTTCTTTACTAGTGGGCGGAGGACTCTATAGTTAATTTATGTAAGTGAGGATAGCAAGGTGTCTGAATACATTTTGGTTTTGATTGTATATAGAATATAGTATTAGTATTACATATTACTATGAATATAGTATATGATCATGTGATCATTGTATGACCATTTTAATTCATTTTTAATTTAAATGAAATGTTATGAATTATACAGCTTATCTGTAGAATTTTTTCTTCTGCAATCATTTTAGACATTCCTCCTTTGTGTTTTTTTAGAACCCTAGAGTTCTACATAGAACCCTTATTTCTATGTGAAATTATATTTGTGCAAACTATAATTGATAGTCTGTGAATGAAGATGCAGCTTGTGTTTCTAGAGCTCATAGATGCGTATCTGTCAGGAAGTTTGTGTTTTGATGATAAGCCGTTTTTCTGTGAATCAGCATTTCCTCTCTCAGGGTGTTCGTTAGTATTATCGCAAATGTAGTTGAATTACTGACATCAAATGACTCCTAGTTTACGTGCAACTACAAGCTCACATTGACCAAGTCTGTCAGGCACCAAAAGAACAAAAAATGAATCTTAAAAGTGCAATGAAATATCATAACGGTAGTGCAGATAACATCACAGATCAGCATTTTTCATTAGTCTGTAAAAATGCTCTTATTTACATCTGTGTTAAAACATGAATGCATTAATACGTGTGTGAATATGCTAAATATCAGCATTTTAGACAGTAAAAATACTCTCAAATCTCATTTAGATTTGTGTTTAGGTTAAAAACATGCTGAAGTGTGAGTGAGATTTGATTGATTGGTGAAGCTGCATCTGGATTGTGCAACAGAAGAAACGTGCAGTTTCTGTCAGAGAGAGACATGTCTTCATCCGCTCACTGGATGTATGGCTGAATACGTGTTGCCATAGCGATTGTTGGGATGTCGTTGTATTTAGCATAATGGGATGGAGGCATTCAGGCAATCAATGATTTAACAATATCAGCTCAAGGACCTTGAGGGGTTATATATATATATATATTATATTATATATATATATATTATATATATTTCTATGTGTGTAACTTGTGTGTATATGTATATATGTATGTGTGTGTATATATATATATATATATATATATATATATATATATATTATAATATGTGTGTGTGTAATTTGTGTGTATATACAGTAGGTGCCTGAAGTGTACATATGAAGTAGACTCGCTGCCTCGGTCAAAATCGAGGAGTCGAGGGTCTGTCCATATAAACTTCCCTCGTCCACTTCACGAAGTGGAACACACTTCAAATGGCGGCAGTGATTCCCCCGAGGGGAAGTGCTTAGGGAAGTTTGCAAGTGCGTGTCTAAAAGTGTACTGAAACGCAGCCCTCGTCTCCTCGCTCCTCCGTCCTCCATCCTATGACCCGGAAACCGATGGAGCTCAGCCATCTTGAAGGACATCTCATATCTCTAATTGCACCGTCGAGAATCGAGGAGTGAGGAGCTTCCAGAGGAGTCATGAGGATGATACATGGGTGTATCCTTTGCAGAAGGGTTTTATCGACTAAACGTGATGTACGTATCAGTTCTCCTCCCTCTTCACATCGGTCACAATCATTTTAATTTATACTTTACCTTTGCAGTTTAAATAAACCACACATCACACATATTTCAATAGGGCATCTTGCTTTATTATGATTTATTATGAATTTCTTAAATAACCAAACTAATACAACATACAGTAAGTCCAAAGGCGAAAATAACATAAACACGTAAAAGTCTTCACCCGAAATTCACCCGCCCTATAACTATGGCTAATTCCCTTATATAAGGTCAAACTTTGGACGTATCCTCGTCCTTTATTAGCATAAGCTTGAGAAAAATAGATATTCAAAATATCTATTTTCTTTTCACACCTATGTATGCAGCACATACACAAAAGCTATATTTAGAGAGTTTGACCTTTCACTAGTTTCGCACATTTTCTAGGTCTGAGGCGAACTGTTAGACCTAGAAAAAACTAGAAAAAACTGTTAGGACCACATATATTTTTAAAGGGAACTGTGAACATCCACAGTTCCCATTAAAAATATATAGTCTAAACCATAGATATCATATAAAGGCTAGATGTCTCGTGCGTGCTGCTGGCCAATGGAGGTCACACGGCGGCCATCTTACGACAGGGTGCTCGCTCACTCATAACATGGTGCATGTACTTTTAAATAACCATAACTTGCTCAATTTTCAACCGATTTTCAAACGGTTTGGTTTGTTATAAACGTCAGAGATGTAGCTATGACACTGCATACATATGAATAATTATAACAATGGACTTCCATATGAAAGAATTATAGCCACGGTAATGACGTTTGTAAGAAACCAAACCGTTTGTAAATCCGTCCAGATTTCACCGAGATAAGAGGATTTGTGTGCGTGCTGATCACTCACCTTAATTCACAGAGCCCTGTGGTAAGATGGCCGCCGGTGATGCCGGAAGTGACTCCGCCGTAAGACATCTAGCCTTTATATGATATCTATGGTCTAAACATATTGAGTTTGCAGTGCGTATGCGGTGTGTATTTTTTTCCGTACCCATAGCTTTCACACTGTACCCAATAATACACCATAATCCCTGTACCCAAAACCTCAGCTATCACAAGCCTGAACGATTACCGGCCAGTGGCTCTCACGCCACACTCTAAAAACTCCTGGGTTATTTCTTCAACCCATTTTCTGGGTTATTTGTGTTGGGTTAAAATTATGGGTTATTTTTTCAGAGAGTAACCATTTTCTGGGTTATAGGGCTAATATTTTGACCCAATTCATGGGTTGTTTGGGTTTCTGGGTTATTTTTCAAAGAGTAACCCATGTTCTGGGTTATAGGGTTGGCTTTCTCTCTCTCTCGTCCGCCCGCAGTTGTTCTGGAATTTTCTCACAACAGTCGTTTGAAATAACCGTCGCTTTCGCGCTCGATCCATTTTGGCCTGTGCTTCATCGGTGCAACTTCATATATTCAAGGTAAGAGAGTATTTTCAGTGTTGATGTAATGTAAACGTTTCTGTGTTCATGTCCCTGTTGCTAGTTTATCACCATTTGCTAAAAAAAAATACGTTGAGAGAGACTAGCGTTAGCCGTGGTAATTCTGTGGTTGGCATGTAGCCATGGCTATCACGACAACATCTAGGACAACTCGAGGTAACGTTATCACACACCGGACGTGATTTTGAACACGGTCCTGAGCCGTTGCTGGGTGTCGCGCATAGATATATACACTATATATGTATATATCTATGGGTGTCGTGGACAGACGCCGGATGGCGCCGCCGGTGTGTGTACACTCATAGAGAATAATGTGTTCGAATTTTAAAGACGCGGCACTGCGCTTCGCGTCCGGTGTCAGCCCCTTGAGAGACTGCACGTCCGGTCACGGTGAGCGATACCTCGAGTTGTCCTAGAGACGCGACGCGGCGCTTCTCGTCCGGTGTGCAAACCCCATAGCCGCGGCTACAGAGCGACGAGGCAACACAATAGTTGAGTTATGTTTTCCAGCTGCGCCGTGCTTATCATATTATACTGTGCTCTACTGGCTGAAGTAGTGAGAGTTAAAGAAGCGGGTCAAGTCTTCAAATTGTTGCTAACCTAACCTCTATATTACTAATTTTCTCCAGGTCATCTTGAATGGACAGTTTTGTCGCTGATAAGCTAACTGAGTGGCAGCTGTCTGAGCTGACAGAGAATTTTAGAGGTGAGCATTTTACTCTTATTGCCCTTATATCATCATCTCTCTATACCTACTTTTTTTTTTAATAAGACTTAAATGTGTCAGTGCAAGATTTTGTTGTGCCTTGTCTTTAAGCTGTTATGCATAAGAATGGGCAAGATATTCACCTTTGCATTAATGTCATTACACTTTTTAATGAAAGAGAAGATGTCATTCACACAAAATGGGTAACGTTAATGCTGCAAAAGAACCACATTAGTTAACTAGCAATTTGGGCCACGTAAAAAAAAGAAAAAAAGAAAAAAAAAAGCCACTGCATTCCCTTAAAAGTGATTATTTGTTAGTTTGATAATGAAAGAGTGTCTGGTGAGTGGTTCACAATTGTCTCAACTTATTAACAATACTCATGTTGTCTTGTTTTCTGTCTTTCAGATGAAGACATAGATGAGGAGGCATTTCTTCTCTTTGATGAGGACACTATCAAAAATCTTGTCCCCAAAGTTGGCCCCAGGCTTAAATTCCTTTCTAATATTGTTATTACAGTGTGACCTAAAATAAATAGGAAAATAAACATGTCCAAGTGTGTGTTTTTTCATATAGATTTTAATTTAATGCAATAAAAATGTAAAAGTGCTTGAAGTGTGTACTATAATGTAAAACAAAGTTTTATTTTCTGAAATAAGGCATACTGGGATAGTGAGGTTAAGTTAGGTTATTTTTGACCCAACTCCTGGGTTAAAAAAGGATCAACTAATTTTTGGGTTATTTCTACCCAGATGTTGGGTTTTTTAAACCCAACATTTGGGTCAGGTATTTAACCCAGAATTTGGGTCAAAAAGCATAACCCAATTTTCTGAGTTGAAATAACCCATAAATTAGTTGGTCCCTTTTTAACCCAGGAGTTGGGTCAAAAATAACCCATTATGGGTTATTTTTGACCCAGGAGTTTTTAGAGTGCAGTGATCATGAAATGCTTAGAGAGATTGGTACTGCCCCATATCAAGGCCCGCATTCCTCCTGATCTCAATCAACATCAATTTGCATACAGGACTAACAGATCCACTGATGACGCCATCTACGTAGCACATCACACAGCCCTCACACACTTGGAAACACCCAACAGCTATGTTAGGATGTTATTTATAGACTACAGCTCTGCATTCAACTCCATCAACCCAGACAAATTGATTAACAAATTACAAATACTGGGTCTGGGAGACCTTCCAGCCAGTGGATCAGAAACTTCCTCACCAATAGACCTCAGCGTGTCAGGATTAACCATCACACCTCCTCTAGCATTACTCTCAATACCGGAGTCCCCCAGGGCTGCGTCCTAAGTCCAGCCCTCTATTCACTCTTCACCTACGACTGCACTTCCTCACACAACTCCAACACTCTCATCAAATTTGCCGATGACACAACCATAGTGGGACTCATATCAGACAACAATGAAATAGCCAACAGGAAAGAGGCCCAGAACCTGTCAGCCTGGTGCACGGACAACGACCTCAACCTCAACATTAAGAAGACAAAAGAAATAATAATTGACCAAAACGGACTGTATATCAACGGGAAGGAGGTGGAGAGGGTGGCAACTTTTAAGTTTCTGGGAGTGCACATTGCAGAAGATCTAACTTGGACCAGCACACGCACAGAGCTGTGAACATATTACAAAAATCATACGTACACCCATGCATACAGACATAGATCTCTCACCACCTTTTTATCTCCTCAGTGCAATCGGACTCTGTGCAATAACTGATGTGTTTATTGTTTTTACTGTCTTAGCTGTTTTATCTATTTATTGAGAATGTGTTAGTGTATGTGTATATGTGTATGCGTGTGTATGTGTATGTATTGTAAAAAGATTTAAACATCTTTGTTTGGGGGGGCAGGGTGGTCTTGGCCCACCCAATCAGAAGCTTGGCCCACCTTGGCCCCACACCACATAACAGCCAATTACAAAACTGGTGTGATATTCAATCGCTGGTCTCATGCCACACACCAGTGTTGTAGTCGAGACCAGCTCACTTGAGTCCGAATCGAGACCGAGACCAGAGAGAGTCGAGTCCGAATCGAGTCGAGACCGAGACCAGAGAGGTTGGATAACCTAAGGTTGGGTCTAAAAACCAGACCTAAAGATATCTTCAAGAATATGTAAAATATTTGGTGGTAACAATAAAATTGGCACCATACTCAAACAGTAAATCAAATATACCATGGAATCATGTACACTGTACACATCACATCTGACCAGGCTCCTGTTGCATTTGCGTGGCGTGAACGTTAGTCTCAAGTCATGCGCAGTTGCGCACAAGAAAGTCAGCAATCATTGGACGTTTCAATCAAACAACAATTTAAAGAAATATTAACATACAGTATCAATCATGAAATATTTTGAATGGGACTCGAGTGGACTCGGGAATAAGTCCGAGTCCTAATATGTTCGAGTACGAGTCAATTCCGAGTCAAAATGCACACGAGTCCATGACAAGACCAAGACCATTAAAATATGGTCTCGAGAACGAGTCTGAGTCTCGAGTACACAACACTGCCACACACCATATTCTTATGCAGTGAAACATACATCGCGGAGCAGAGAGGACACTGACAATGCGCTGACAGACAAAATAAATACAGTTTTGTGGCTCTTTAATGTGTCTGACAGATCGCCTGTCAATCAAACTCCCTGCGAAGGGCCAATTCAGCTCCAGATTATGTTATTTTCTGTTTTCTTTCCAACCCTCATTTTTTGGACAGACTTAGCTCATTCACTTCGCTTCCTCTGAGGTACACGGACGTGCTGAATTATGAAGCAATATGTAACAGCCAATCAACTTTATCAGAACTTTTAGTGAACTTGATTACAAGTCATCTTCATGATGACTTGTAATCAAGAGTTACCACACTCTGTAGCCTATAATTAAACACAACACACACAGATTTCTTGTTCCGAAAGGAAAACCTTGTGTTTTTAGCTCATTAAAAAGCAATAACACATGAACTGGACATGGGTGAGTTTGTAACAGAATTCTCTAAAATGAGTAGAAAGCTGATGTTGTAAATAATAGTGATATAAGTAGATCTTTTTCAAGACCTGCCCCGTTTTCCTCAAATCTAAAGTTACTAAACTGATACAGGATCTGTTGTGTAGTAAATAAGATTCTAAATATACATAAGAATGTAAAAATAAAAATGTAAAAAAATAACAATGGCCAAAAATCTGTAATGTTATACAGTACTACGTTACCAGACGTGAGAATAATTCTTAAGAAAAACAGCATTTCAGATAAAATGAACATTTTTAGTTTGTAATACTTTTCTAAAATGAGCAAAAAAGCTGATGTTGTAATTTGACTAGTGATGTAAATAGTTATTTTAAAAGACCTGTCCCTTTTTATCAAATCTAAAGTTACTTAATTGATACAGGATCTGTTAAGGGGTATATATATATATATATATATATATTTCAAACGCAAAAAGAGAGAATGTAAAAATAAACCTGTTAAACATTTTTATCTCTATATACATACAGTTACTAAATAGTTGCAAAATATATACAAAAATATATACCCCCCACCCCATACACCCGGCCCACCTGGAACATCACTTGGCCCACCTTTCATCATCTGGAGCCGGGCCTGACCACAACACGGAGGATGTGTGAAACGGACATAACCTGTTAACATGGGTACGGAAATAAATACGCACCACATACGCACTAACACACGGAGTACGTGTCAAACGGGCGTAACAATGACCTTAAAGTTAGCAGGCCAAGCTCAAATTAGGCTTTAAGTAATTCTAATTCAACACATCCTCATTTGAGCAGTTTATTTCATTTTCAACCATAAGACTGTTTGCAATGTGTATTATTTTTCTATTTAATTGTTCAGCTTGTCTGATAATTTTTATCAACTGCTGTGCTCAATGAATCAGTCCATTCTTAGGGAGTTGAGCCTTAGTGGAAGATCTTTCTCTTCTTCTTCTCTGTCTTGAGAGCTCTCTTTGCATTGTCCCTCCGGAGATGCTCAACTATAAGATCGTCCATTATAAAAATCTCAACCTTGTCTAACATTTCTAATTTCTGGGTAATTTCCATAATCAATTGCTCTCCAATATTTATTACAAGGACAATACATTATGGATGCATCATAACTTCCTAAAATTGAATATTCTAAGACTGAGTTTCTTCTTATTGGCACACCAGCAACAGCTCTGTTGTTGATAACAGATAACAGCTCTGTACTGCCGTCTTTGTTAGCTTGTAACCTTGGTGTGATGTTTGACGTTCACTTGACACTTGAGGCTTACTTTAAGAGTGTTACAAAATCGGCATTTCAGAAATATTACAAGGATTAGGCCTTTCCTTTCACATCTGATGCAGAAAGGCTCATCCTTTTTTTTTTACATCGGTCTACCAGTAAAGTCTATTAAATGGTTGCAATACATTCAGAATTCGGCAGAATTCTATTATTTAGATCCCCATTAGCTACTCCATCAAGCAGCAGCTATTCTTCCTGGGGTCTTAACAATTTTTACCAAAATATTAACATCAAAGCTGTACAACAATGAAGACAAATACAGAAGTGCACACAACATCGTCTAAGTCTTCTAATAATAATAATAATAATAATATACACTAAACATAACAACATAATGAAGGGGGGGGGGGGGGGGGGGGATTGGAATCCACTGCTGCTTCAATGTATATGTAATGAGTGATTATAATCAAGGTATTAATCAATATTTTTCCTTCTAAATATCAAATGAGTTGAATGACTTCTCTGGAGATTTTACTTTATTATAGAAGTTACCAGTGTGATTACTGGAATGGTCTTTTCATGTATTCTTTAATGTCAGTATTGGATATCTGAATGCAGTAACAGCGCTTGCCTATTTATCCCAGCTTCCAAAAATTAAATAAGGACTTGTTTTGTGTTTGAGAAAGGTCTTCAACATGTTAAAACACATAGGGGTCATTAAAGTCTATAGTTTAAGGGACCATTTCTCAGTTAAAGCCTATATTTTCCATTTAGACTAAAGTGTCCTATCCTGAGAGAAAGAACTTGTTATCTTGATGTTTTGAGACGAGACTCCTGTTTATAGTTAGAGCCTGGCCAAATCCAACCTTGGACAAGATGTGTGTCTGTGTGTGTGTTAGTCTTCTTGCTTACAGGTTAAGGAACCACTGGCATTATTGGAGATTGACTGAGTTGTTGTTCGAGACATGCTGGCACCCAGCAACCCAAATCCCCGACCTGGAAGGTCACGACGTGCCTAACTTCAGGGTCTGAGTGTCAGCGGCATAATCTACGGAGATATGCTTCAGTCTATCTGTATATGTGTGGAAAATTACAAAGTGTTTATCAATTTCTTAGCCAATCAGAATCATTCAATGACGTAGCTTAGACCTTGGAAATGGTAATAACTGCTGTGATCTTTGTAACTGTAAGCGCGGCGGCCTACGAACTCCTGGGTGAGTCTTGAAGCTGAACTTCTGCTGATGAAACTGCAAAATATCTTCAGTAAAACTTTTCTTCTATTTTTTATAATTCTGACTCCGGGTCTTCTTTCAAACATCTGGTCTTGGGTCCTAAACTGTAAACCCCTTACAATAACAATATAAGCTCTTCTATGTACAAAATATTACCACTCTCTGGGTATAATATAAAAGATAAAAATCACATTTCAATTGCCATAGCTCATTATACAGTCATTATTAATTACATAATTACAGTTACTCCAAAGTAAATAAATACAGTCTCAGTCTTTTGGAAAAACTAACATTGTGACTCTCTGAGACCAAAAATAACGGGAGCGAGTTCCATGCCACCATTGCTCTATAACACGATGTTCTTTGACGTTGATTTGTTTGACAGGCAGGTAACAAGAAACACCCTACACTTGATTGGAGAGTGGAATAAGTATGACAGGGTGCCTTTTGTGATCTGCACTGACTTCCAGTCCAATCACGTATTGAATTTAAAACGCTTTAACTTATAAAGCTGTCTTCTTTCTGTTTGATTTAGTAATCCCTTATATGCTGTCTCGTCCTCTTCGCTCTACTGATTCTCTTCTCCTTCATCAGTCCCTGCTGATTAAAAACTATGGGACAGAGAGCCTTCTCTTGTGCCGCCGCGAGGTTCTGGAATGCGTTTCTTCTGATTGTTCGCAGTGCTCCCACATTAAGCTCTTTTAAGAAACAGTTGAAAACCCACCCATTTAAAAATGCTTAGCGAAGTTCACAGCGTAATTTGGGGAAGAATGAACCCATCTATTCGTTCAATTAACTGCTGGAGCATATTAGCAGCCGCTCGATCACCTCGCTCTAGCATACGCTCTTCTGGCGTCCCTCCACCTCCCCAACTCCACCTACATAATTTAGGCATCTCGTTACCATACTCCTCATCCAAGCATTAGTAGTCCCACTGGGGGTTTATAAGATCTAAGCTTGAGTTGAAGCTGCTTCTTCGAGCCCTTCCACTGCGGACAGCAAGCCAAATATGCCTAACCTTATTAGCTTAAAGATTATATGAGCAAAGGAATATACTTTTCGCAAAACAGATATAAATCAGGGGCCGTATTCACAAAGAATTTTAAGGCAAAAAGTAGCTCCTAACTGGCGAATTTAGGAGCAACTCCTAAAAATAATGGGCGTGTCTCTCGTAACTTTAGGACTCCTAATTTTTTTGACTAAGAGTAATTCACAAAGCATTTTAGCCCTAAAAGTAGCACCTAAGCCTGGGACAGCTTAAAAGAAGTCGAGAGGACTCCTAACTCACTAAGACCTTCACAAACCGCTTTTTGTGGCATTTCACGTTGCGATGTTTTGAAATGCGTACGCGGCGGCTACAGGAGCTTCCAATCGCGAGGGAACAATTTTGCATTGTAGGCATAATTAGGGATGCAATAACGCCACCAACAACAAGCAAAACTAGGCTACTCATTGCATGTAAACTAATTGTAACGTTTCATTGTGAATCAAATTAAAATGTTCTTCTCTTTGCAAACGTAGGCAGAGGCATATAGTGACAGATTAATTCAATAATGTTGCAAAGATACTGCATCAATCCATATGATTCATTAGGCTACTAGGCTATTTGTTTTGCCTTACTCTTTATTCATTTAGGATATTTATTCAGTTATTCATAATCTTCCGTCCTTCGCACTACTTGTGTAGCGCACGCATTCTCAGACCTGTCACCTGTCACTCATCATCGTAGGGGAGGTGTTTGGAATCATTCCCGCGTTACAATCATCAGCCAATCAAGGTGGTCACTTCAGTCAAGCTCGTGCATGAGTAATGACATCACCCATAGCAACGAAGACTCACTCTTAGTTTAGGAGTCTTCATTTTTCTTTACTAAGAGTAGGTCTGAAAGGCGTTGTGAATAACTTTTAAGAGAAAACTCCTAGCTAAAATCTTTTAGTGCGATTTAGGAGTACTCCTAGTGGTAAGATAAAATGCTTTTCGAATACAGCCCCAGATCTTCAATTCCCGCGCTATATGCAGATTTACTGGATGCACATCACCGAAAGCAACAGATATGAGCTGCATTTTATTGACCATCAGCAAATTTCAAAATCAAAGACCACAGTAAGAGAGAGAGAGAGAGTGACAAAAGCACTGGTAAGATAATTTCGGTTCTTTACTTTTAATGAAGATGATTGGGCGTTAAGAGTCTGTGACTTACTTTCATTTTGATTTGCGATAGTTTGCTTATTGGCTTGGTGAAGAGATGCTCAGATGCTCATCTGCAGTGATTCGTGTTGAAGTAGCACCGGCATATCTTACACCCGGCGCAATGCAGTGCCAAGCGCAACGCAAGTGCTTTTTGCTAGTTTCAGTCAGACGTATTTATCGTGTTCACGTCCTGTGCCACGTTGTTTAAGCAGCAAATGCATTTTTGCACCCATCTGTGCGACCATGGGCGGCTGGTCGGAGAACGAGGTGTGTTCTGGTGCATTGTTGGAGCGTTGCTAGGAACTGAAATAGACTGAGCCGTTGACCGACTGAAACCTGCTCTAAAGTCAGTTGAGCAATATTGTTTTTGTTATTTTATGAGCATGTTAATGTGCGCCTATAGGCGGGTCCGCAACGCGTGTACACTCTGCTTATTACACACACAGGAATGCACAGCAGCACACAAACTAGCAAAAATATTAAAAATAAAAGGATTACAATTTACAATGTAAAAGATTATTATTTTGTACGTAAAGAAATGGAATATGTGCGTGCGTTCACACACATCCCGTAAAGACACATGACATCGATGTGACATGTCTCCAGCGTCTTAAGTTTGCGATTTCTCTCTTGCTAGTGCTTTATTTTTATTTATTTTTATTCGATCATATACTAGCGCATTATGTAGCCTACCGTTTCACTAGCTGGCAAACGATCCCAGCTTCAGCGTCATCACTACGACACACACCTTTGTGCATTGATTACGGCTTTTGTTGACACAGAGCGCGTTTCGGGACCGGGACTGATACCGGCAATGTTACTAGGTCCAACCCGGGATCGATGTGAATGTGTTTGCATTCACACATAAGGCACTCTGGCAATTTCCCGGGATCAATGCGCTGTGTGAGAGGGGCTTAAGAGAATTGGGACAACCCTTTAGACCATGACCATTTTCTGACCAAAAGTGGAATAGCAAAAGTGGAATCGGACATGCCCTAAGTGCACTTGCGTCCTGCGCTTTAGACCATGCGCTTAGATTGATAAAATAGGGCCCACAGCCTATAACACACACTCACGAGTTTATTTTTTAGCATTGTTGGGAGGAGTAAAAGTTTTAACAACCAGATGCATTTACATTTGTCCAGTTTCGTCTGGAATGCGGCCCAGACCTCCTCCTGATGTGGTTTGAACGATCAGATTTAAATCCATCTCTACGGATAATCCCGTAAATCCCCATCGGGCATTTACACCTGGGGTCTGTTCCATGATGGACGTTGAACACACTCAGGGTTACTGAATTAGTTTTGAGTTGACAAAACCAAACCAATCCAACCAGGCTTTGTGGGGACCATGATGCTGATCATCAACTCTCTCTGTCAACTCAGGCTTTATACTTTATACTATTATGAATTTAAACAAATTTAAAGAGAAAGAAGAAAACAGTTGTCTATGAAAGAGGACAATTAAAAGAAAAGGTCTTGCTATATCAGTGCAAGTAAAAGTTGTGAAGTGAGTTTAGTTGATAAAGGTATAGAGAGAACTGAACATAAGCTCACATGTGGTCATTTCATTGCTTGATTCTAAAGTGTATTTATATTACCTTTTTATATATTTATTCAATTAAACTGTGCGTAATAATAATTGATAAACTAAAACTGTACATTTGTGATCAGTTAAGGGTATAATAATTACATAATATCTAAATCATACAAAATTATTCTAAATAAGCGTCACTAAAAGCCAGACGATTTTGTGTTTAAAAGTGACATTCCTGTAATTCCTGGAAACAAGTGGAGTGACTTAATCACATTAGACATGTGACACTTTGCTCACAGCTGATTGGTTCAAGTTCGGTTTCAGATATCTCACCTGGAACATCACCTGACCCGGACCAGGTTAGCCGTAGAGCGTGAGTCACTATGGTGATGAACACTGCTAAAAGCCAAACCACTTTCATGGTGCCTGAAACCCAGGGTTGGCGCAAACTAAACTGAAACACACCTGGCTAACCTAAACCGGGTTCATGGTACAGGCCCCTGGTGTAAACAAGGCTGAGAGGCTAAACACTACCAGGTCCCATGTGACCAAACCACCTGGAAATGTACACGCAAAATACAAAATAAAAGACAAACATTTCCAGCACTTACAATTATATTATATTATGTGTTTGTGTGTTGTTATTTTTTTCTATTACTTTTTACGCTTTGGGTGTGAGAAAAGCGCATTATAAATAAAATGTATTATTATTATTTATGTTGAAATTTTAATTCAGTTTACAAAAATGTTTTGAGCACTAGTTTTAGTCTAAAACCTCAATGCGATAAATCCCACCTTTTGCTTTCACGTGCGTTCGTGAATGAAGAAAATTTTGCGTTTAATGGGAAGACTAATTAAAAATAAGTAAACATCTCAGCCACTTATATCACTGCTGTATGCTACGTCAAACTTGAACTGACCTGAGAACAGGATGAGTGTGGGGATTTCACAGCATTTACTCAGCTTTATGACTGATAATCTGAAGATAAGTTGACTATTAAAATGAACAGCTATAGGCTATATCGATTCACGAATAAAAAACTATATATTTTTTAATTGTTACTGCCTTTAGTTATTATTTTGGAATAAATGTAAAAAAGCTTACAAACACAACTTGATTAGATTTATACTTGATTTTAATAAATAGAACATTAATTGCATTTAACAGTTAATGTAAAAATACTAAATTGTAAAGAAAAATGAATATATTTATGTAAAGTATGTAAAGTAAATGTTTATCAAACCAGAAAACTGTGACAACATTATGTGTAGGTATAACTGGGACATGAATTTACATTTTATCTATTAAAAAAATGTTTAAAAAAATTTTGCTTCCTCATTTCAGAACATCACTGATCAGGGGTGCGTTTCCCGAAAGCATCGTTGGCCAACTATGGTCGAAAGTTCCGTCGTTACCAATAGAGTTCAATGGACATTGCGATGAACTTGCGACCATAGTTGGCCAACGATGCTTTCGGGAAACGCACCCCTGGATTGTGAAACTCAGCTGGCGTTTTCAAGTAAGCCAAAAAGGACTCGATGAGCTTTGGTGTCTTAAATTAAGTTAGTGTTAAACTAACTCCTGCACTGCATCATTTTCAAAAAATAATGGACATGGATTATTGATTTTTATGAAATTCCAACATTTATAAGCAAATTTAAATTCAAAATTACTATTATTTTTATTTGGAGTTTATAACTGAATGAGATTCTTGACATGATCTGAACTATGAAATCATATTGAATAAAATGACTTGACAGTTCGTCACATTATTGACTATATAAGCAAATGGGACTCAACATTGTTGCTGTATCCATTATATCTTAAAACAGGAGAAATAATTCAATATTTACTGTAGATAAGTTGGTCATAATTCACAAAACTAAAAACACACTGTATTTATATAAATAAAACAAATACAATGAAATACTAAATACAAACACAGCACAGACAAAATACTGCAAATACACTGTACTTTAAGATTTACATTTATTAATTTAGCAGATGCTTTTATCCTCTTACAAATGAGGAATATCACAAGTAATTTGCCACAAAGCCACACTATTTCTAGAATATAATATCAGGTTTATTAGAAAGCTAGGAGACAAGCAAGAGCAGAGGAGAAATATAGAGATTTATTTGTTGTTGTTGTGAGTGCCTTGTTGGTTTAATGTGGTGTTGTTCAGTAAAGAGAGTCTTCAGCATTTCCTGAAGTTTGAAAGTTGTGATGATCTCAGCAGAGATGTGGCGGGAAGTTCATTTCACTGTGAGATTCTGTGAAGTCAAATCGGTTAACAGGAAGTATTGAGGAGAAGTGTTTGTGGTTTCAGTGACTGACTGTGTGTGTATAATTCTAAAACTGATCAGCCTATATCAGAAGCCAGTGGAGGAGTTTAACCTTCACACTATAAAAGCTGATCTTTCTGAACATCTGATCTCTCAGATCTGCACTGGATGCTTACTCTCTTCTGCTCATCACAAGGTGATTAAAACACTTTATCTTCAATTGTTTTGTAAAAAATGTTTTGTTACTCTATATTTTAAGGTGTCATTGTTACAGTGTAATTATATATTTATTATTTTATTTTTCCTTTATTTTACCAGAAAGTAATATAGTAATATTTTACAAGAGAGAACTGGCCAAGGTAGCAGCCATACAGGAAGACAACATTATTAATAATAATAATAATATATTAGAACATAGTATCCTCTCAACAAAAACCATCACAAGCCTTCATTACCACTGTCTTTATGATGCCTTTAAATTCACCAATAGACACCAATCTGTAGTTTTAGATCTTTTTAAGTGCTGTGTAATATTAAGCAACTACATGTATATCTACTATAGGGTTAGGGTTTGGTTGAGTGTGAGTTGCATGTAATTATGCATAATTGACTGTTATTACTATGGTAAGTACATGTCATGTAACAAGGACACTCTAAAATAAAGTGTTACAGATTTTTCCATAGACAGATATCCAGACATTAATGTCTCTATTATAGTGAAACTGAAATGTAAACCTGTATTGCTCATCAATCATTAACTGATGTCAAACTTCACTCTGAACTGAACTACTGTATTCTCTTGAACAGATATTACCAAAGTCAGAATATATGAGAAATGGGAGGACATGGAGCTTCACAAACTACAGGATAAATTAACATGTGGACAAGAGAGAGAGAGAAGAATGGGGAACAAAAAGGACAAACGTTACAATCTAATGAACCAAAACAGAAAAACACGCCGAGTCTAGTCAGACGAAACAGCATTAATAGCGGAAAACCGAACTGTGAGTATTTATGATGTTTAATATCTAATATGGCGTTATTATCTTGTCAAATGTCGAGAGCGCATTATTGTAGGGCGAAAGTACATTAATATAATGTGCCGAGCGCGAATCTCTCTGCTCGCGCGCGGAATATAGGCTAATGCGTGAGCGCGAATCTCTCTGCTCGCGCCCGGAATATGTGCCGAGTGCGAATCTCTCTTGCTCGCGCGCGGAAACTGAGCGCGCGCTCTCAGACAGGCTGCTCTTGTAAGAATTTTCTCTGGGCTCGCTCAGAGAATATGCCTGCACTTAAAATGTGTTCAGTGCAATCGCGAATCTCTCCTCTTCACTTAAAGTAAGCGTGTATGTGCTTAGACTGTGTCCCGTGCGTTCGCGCATGCCTAAGTATTTTTTTTATTATTAATGCCAAGGTATTAAAAAAAACTTACACAGCAAAAATATACAAAATACATACAACGGAATAAATAAAGCAAAGCAGCATACATATAGCCTGTACATATGCTCATATAAATAAATAAACAGAACAGAAAGCTGTAATGAAATAAATAAAAAAGTTGAAACAAGTTTATTGTCTTAAGAGTTTTAAGATTCTTAGATAACGAAATGCTTTGGATGTATTGTTGGACCTCTCTTCTAAAAACAATGAATAAGGGATTCTGCTGAGTGAATTTACTACAGTGAATGTGAAATTTTGCAAGGAACAATAATAGCTTAATAATAAAATACTCATTAAATTTAGCTTTTTATATAAAAAAAAGAAACCAAACAGTATATCCTTAAAAAGCAAAGAGAAATCCAGAAACACATTGCGCTTAATAAAATTAGAAAATTCAACCCAAAATAACTGTGTGTGAGGACAATCCCAGAAGATATGATGAGCAGTTTCATCATCTGATTTAAACCTTTTCAAAAGCTAAATTTTATATTATCAATCTATTATTGTTCCTTGCGAAATTTCACATTCACTGTAGTAAATTCACACTCAGCAGAATCCCTTATTCATTGTTTTTAGAAGAGAGGTCCAACAATACATCCAGAGCATTTTGTTATCTAAAAATCTTAAAGCTCTTAAGATAATAAACTTGTTTTAACTTTTTTATTTATTTCATTACAGCTTTCTGTTCTGTTTATGTTATTATGAGCATATGTACAGGCTGTATGTATGTATGTAGGGTGATATCAGCTAAATTGGGCCACTTTTTGGTAAATCGTTTGGGACAATAATACAATACCATATATGTCTTTTCCATGTGTTTTTATGATTAATAATGACTGTTTTTGATAATTTTGTGCTAAAATTATGTAATAAAATATAATTATTTATGCCCTACAGTTCTTGAAACATTAGCTGTGCCAACTTTTTTTGCATGAGCAGTTTCAGGTAAAATGGGCAGGAGTTTCAGGTAAAATGGGCCAGTCAAACTACAAAGGGAAATATTTATTTACAATCAAATTTAATTTTAAAACACAATTGCTTATACAGCCACATAACATTTAAACTGTATTAAACAAACATATTAATATTGTTCTATTAAAAAAAAAACATTTTGGGTGCAAAGTCAAACCCATATTCAAATTGCAATTGCAATTAAACAAAGTCATTTTGGAACAGCATATATAGATCAGTGAACTGATGTGTGTGTGTGTGTGTGTGTGTGTGTGTGTGTGTGTGTGTGTGTGTGTGTGTGTGTGTGTGTGTGTGTGTGTGTGTGTGTGTGAACACATTTAGAACAAAATGTACAAATAAAAAAAAAATCTCATTCAAAATTGATAATTGGTGTGTGTGTGTGTGATGAAAAGATTTTTCTTTTCTCTTTTTCTGTCTCCTCTGCTTGTCTCCTCTCTCATCTTTTCTTGTCCTCTCACTTCCTCTCTCTTTCCTTCTCCCTCTCTCATCCTTCCTCATCCTCTCACTTCCTCTCTCTTTCCCTCTCTCATCCTTCCTCATCCTCTCACTTCCTCTCTCTTTCCTTCTCCCATCTCCACTCGCTTCCTTCTCATTTGCCATACTCACTGTAAATAAAATATCTATTACCATCTATTACCATTATTACTGTTTGGGGGGGGGGGGGGGTCATAGTGAGTGTGTGTGTGTGTGTGAATGTGACATGCACTACATTTATACATTTTTATAAATAATATAGGCTATTATCAATTTAAATATATAAAAAATATAATGGCCCATTTTAGCTGAAACCATGTAGCCCATTTTACCTTAGTGGGTTAAGGTAAATTGGGCTACCAAGAAAATCATCTCCTTATCAAAAAATATGTTCAGAAACCAAACTAACAACATTATTTCTGATTGATGCCATCAAGACAGATATTATGCATATTTTTTTATGTGCATGTTTTTTTTATTTATAGATTTATCATCCTTATAATAGTTTAGTCACATTTGGTATGCCAGACTACTTACCATGCAGCTTTCTGGTGCAGTCTTGATTAGAATGATTGCCCAGCCCACCATAGCAACCATAAACCAATCAAATCACCTGTTACTTGTTAAGCACAGTTATGACAACAGTTTGAAATCCTTTGCAGTCATTGGCTCTAAATTCCAGAGGGGCTGGGACTCACAAACCTTAAATTGCCCATTTTACCTGATGGCCCATTTTACCTGATACCACCCTATACATATATATATATATATACTGGCTAAATATGCTGCTTTGCTTTCTTTATTCCGTTGTATGTGATTTGTAGCCTACATTTTTACTATGTAAGTTATATTTTTGATACCTTGGCATTAATAAAAAAAAAATAATAATAATAAAAAGAAATTGAAGAGAAGAGTAACCTACTTAGGCATGCGCGAACGCACGGGACACAGTCTAAGCACATACACGCTTACTTTAAGTGAAGTGGAGAGATTCGCGATTGCACTGAACACGTTTTAAGTGCAGGCATATTCTCTGAGTGAGCCCAGAGAAAATTCTTACAAGAGCAGCCTGTCTAAGAGCGCGCGCTCAGTTTCCGCGCGCGAGCAAGAGAGATTCGCACTCGGCACATCATTATATTCCGCGCGCGAGCAGAGAGATTCGCGCTCACGCATTATATTCCGCATTATATACTTTCGCCCAACAATAATGCGCTCTCGACATTTGACAGGATAATAACGCCATATTAGCGCTAGTTCGTCGGCGTCGGCTTGGTGTGTTCCAGGCTTTAGACATCATGCGCTGTGGAAAGAAACACGTCAAAGCACTCAGGTTTAATTATGCAGATATAACGCACGTATAGGCGATTTTGAATGAATATTTCATGTCGATATACAATGGTTACATCATGTTAAAACTAATCCTGCTATTGATATATTTGTAAGACTGTCGACCCTAGAACAATGGCAAGGGAAAACAAACGTCCGGCGAATATCAAACCTAAAACTAACTTCACCGCGCTCAACCAGCGTGAGTGCATTTCACGCACTGGTAATCGCTGGCGTTCAGCGGAGGAGAGGGAGCGTGAACCGGCGTAGATGCACTCAAATCAGACAGGAGAACCGTGACTGTCGGTAAGCGTGTTTGTTAATGCGTTTGTGATGTTACGTTTGGATTTAATGTGGAAGGACTCCTTCAAGAGCACCAGGCTGGTTGCAATTTAACGGTGCACGCGACATTTTTTTTAACAATAGCCTACCATAGCGCTATCATTGATATTAATTAAACTATTTATTATTATTTATCTAAAAATGATGCCGGAACACAGTTCCGGACCGGACCGTTCCGGTCCATTTTAACCTTTTCACCGTATATGAAAACATATCAGCCTACGTGAAATTCTGTTCAAGTCTCTTATGCTTATTAATTTAGTTAAAAAATACTCACATTTTGTAGATTCTGGAACTTGTAAGTACATGTATATCCACAACTGTAAGCATTTGGCAGATCTCTCCATCAGTGACACTGATTTATTAATTGTCGCTGTTTGAACAGGAATTGCTATCTGATGTGTGTGTTCTTCATTCACAGTTTCTCATGATTCACCGATTCATTGTGATGTTTTAGAGTCACAGAAATGGTGAGACACACACAAATACAGAGAAATATTGAAAACTGAAGCAGAAATCTGATGTTATATTAATCTCTGTGTTATATTTCTGTGTTCCTCCTTTCAGAAAGCAGCAGTGTGATTCATCTAACCTGATAAATATTCTCCAGCATGTTCCTTTTTCAACAAATAATGAGTTCACGGTTCAGACATGCACTGTTACTGTATATAAGATGAATATATGAATGGATTTTATATGTAAATACTACATGTTTGGATTTACTTTCTCTCCTGGGGCCTGTTTCAGAAAGGAGGTTAAGTGAAAACTCTGAGTATGTTAACCCTGAAATGAGGGAAACTCTGGAGGTATGTTAAACCTGAGAAAGCAAAGTCAAGCCCGTTTCTGAAAGAGAGGTAACTTATACTCAGAGTCAGTTACCATGGTAACTTACTCTGTGAACCTAACCTGGTCGGGAGCAGGTTTTCTTCGGTAAACCCTGAGTTTCTTTTGGTCTCCTCCCCTTTTTCAAGAGGAAGTGGTGTTTAAACACCTCATTCATTCTTTCAGTACATTTTTATTAAAAAAATTAATCTTTTATTAATAAATAAAATATTGCTAAGTCTATTTAACTCCATAACTGGCAACTGAAAATACAGTAGATTAGAGTTACATAATGTAGTTCTAAACAAATTCTACAGATTTAAACTGTGGCATTTACTGGAAATCACTGAAGTGTTCATCTGTGCACCAGAAGTGGATGGACCGTCCTCCAGCTGTTCTTCCACACTCTGAGGGCGGAGGGAGAGATAAGAATACCCGTTTATACTTAGATTTAAATTTAGATTCTATCGGCTACTCCACATAAAAATGTGAAATAATCATAATGTGTAGATTGTTTGATGTGTAGACACATAATATTAACATTACCTCTGTAGGCCTCTAAAATAGCCTATATAAAAACTAACACATATGTAAACCTCTTACATTTTATGAAGGCCCTTGGATCTTCGGGAGTGGCTCTGAAGTCCCTCCAGGAATTCCCTCAGCTGTAAATGCTGCTGCACTGCTAGACACTGGATGCTATTTAGTTATTTAATATGTCAAATGTTTGTAAAGTCAGGTAGCCTACACCCATGATGTGCTCAAGCCTTACTTGATTGGATTATGTTTTTATATTTAATTTTCAGCTGCTGCCATGTTCTTTTAAAACCTGCAGGATTGCTCCTACATGAAAATTAAAATAAGGTTGAATAACACACTGTTCTTCCAGTTTCACCTCTGATATTATAACAGTTGGGTAAGTTACTTGTATTACTAACTACAAATGACATCTTCAGCAGTGTAATTAGATTAATGTAATAATGACTATCTTTAGAATGTATTGGTCTACTTATTACTAAATCCCATATCAACCTCAACCACTTGAACAATACAAGGAGAGACAAGAAACTGCACTTTTAATGCTTTCAAATAAACAATATACAATTGCATAAATTATTCTTGAATTGACCAAAGTGTGTAGAGGGAGAAGGTTACATTAAAATATACCTTTTAAAAATGTATGTTAAATATATAGAATTGTTCTATAGTCTAATGCAATTGCATCAGATTTTACTTTAAATTAAAGATGAATTAAGAGTAATCCCTTTAATTAAATTACAGTATTAATGTTCTAATACTGTAAAATTACAGTAATAATGTTCGTACTGGTGAGAAATATGCAGACCTCTTTTTGTCTGGCGCTGTTGCCATGGTGACTCATAATATCTGTGCTCCAATGGCTTTTTATAGTTGTGGTGCACGCGCTTAACTCAGAGTAGGTCAACTCAGAGTTGATTGAACTAACTAATTTCAGCTGTTCTGAAACCGAAAACTCAGAGTTTCCCATCTCAGGGTAAGTCAACTCAGAGTTCAAGTTTTAACTCAGAGTTGGTTGAACCTCCTTATTGAAACAGGCCCCTGGAGTTGTACAGATTTGTAAAAATGTTCCAAGCTTCTTGTAAAAAAAATAAATAAAATAATTACGTAAACTGTTTGTTTTGTGTGTTAATATTTTTGTTGTAGCCTACGTGATCCTTGATAAAAATCAGCAAGATCAATGTTAACATTGTGGCGAGCACGACGAGGTCGAGGGCCGTGGGAGGACAGCGCGAGGCCGGTGGCATGATTGATCGAGCGACACGAGCACGACGCACCGGTCTCAGTGTTGCCAGATTGGGCGGGTTCCCGCCCAATTGGGCGGTTTTGAATTTGATTGTGCGGGTAAAAAAGGGTTTGGGCGGGTGAATTTGGGCTGGTTTGGGGTCAGTTCGGCGGTTTTCAAACATCTACATTTTAAAGTCTAATTGTTTAAAAAACTAAACTAAAGTGTGCATGTAGTCCATAAAATCAGTCATCATGACATTACTGTAGCCTACACACACGCCCATGCAGAGTCAGCTGGCGTTGGTGTTGACATCACCGACGAGCACGCAGTTTTAGCCAATCAGCGATCAGCAGGCAGATGCGATTGAGCATGATAAATTGTAGCTGTATACTCAAGTGATCGCTAATGCCAAAGTGATATAGCCTACTAAACAGTAAGTTGTATCTACACAGTAAAGAGTGAGATAGTGAGCAACTCTATAAACGTAAACCTGGTGGGAGATAGATGGTGAATATAACTCTGAGAGGAGAGCACAGTTGAATGACTTGAAATGAAATCAAATATGGGACGTGAAATATGTCCATGGTCATGTGCACACTAGCCTAACCTTACCAGAGACATCGGCAACTTTTACACCGTCCAGACTGCACTATACTCGGCCCTGACAGCTGCTGAAAAAGGTTTGAATCAACGATGAATCCGTTTTGACTGCTAAATTCTGCGTTATGTTCTGCAGTGTGTATTTCCGAGGGTTAAAGTCATCGGTTCATTTCTTGATTGCCGTTTTGACAGTGTGCATCTGGACATTTTAGTCATATTGGCTAATTCTCCTTAAAGATGAACTGAACTGAAATAATCAACATTGATAACGTGTTGTTTATGACAATTAAAAGTAAATTACACAAAAAAAATTTTTTTTAAATATCAATATAGCTTTTTTAAAAGCAACACAAAAATTGCGTTTGTTAGTATAAGAACGCTGGCCATTCTGATGACGTCACTGGAATGGTAGGACCTGCGAAGGTATATAGGCAGCTGCAGCTGCAGGTCCTATATACACACGAAAATGAGTCATTTTGGTTATGCGTTTGAGCCTGTGAGGGACAGGCCAGTAGTACCTGACTACCACCACAAGGAGGACGATCAGTTTCAGGCTCCACCTACAGTACAGGATCATTTGGGGGGAAGTGACTGGTGTGGGTGTGGGCGCTACCCATAGACAGTATATAAACCTGTAAACGCGGGCGCTGCCGGAGCAGGGACACTGCACCTGAATCGATCTGTTGCAGGGAGGTCAACCTGGAACATTTATTTTTGAAATGCGATATGGTATTAGACCATATCGCATATATCGATATAGTTCAAATTTGTGATCCTTGCTCCCCCGTGCCCCCACTCCTCCTTTTCCACTCTGCGTGCGTGTTTAGAGCATGTTATGTTATAAGAGGCGAATCATGACTACTTCAGAAAACCCAGCACAATAGAAACTACCAGTCAGTGACATAAGTGTAGGCTGAAATAAAGTCTTTCACCTCAGAAAAACGGACTTTCTTGTTCTGTCAGCCGTACTCGTAGTGCACATTCTTCAAATGCACGCGCAAATGCGGCAGCGCGCTGTATCGCTTCACTGATCAATTGCAAAGTAAACTACGAGCATGCAACGCCGTTACGTTGTAAATTACATGAAAATGTTAAAATCAAAATACTGCACGGCCAGTTACTGCACAGATACCTCTTACTATGGACCTAACAGCTAACATAGTTCTGCGAGTTGAACTCCCTGCATCAACAACGTTTCCAGACATGATGAACATCAGCTAGCTTCAGGGTGAGTAGAGAGGGACATTGGATTCTGTTTACAGACCTGCTGGGTTTAGTTAGCTGCTAGTAAACGCATTATTATCGATCTGTGATATCGTCGGAGTCATGATTTATTATTTATTTATACAGTTTATGGTCGGAGTGGTGGCTTGTGGAGTTTGACAAAAGTGCTTCCAGCGTGTTTAGCTGCTAACGTTAGCTCTTTACATAGGTTGGATCGTTTGGTATCTAGCTTGGTTTTGTTACTCAATTTCAGTAAATGCAGAGTGTGTCAGTCTCACTTTTATTGAACGCTATAAAGCCTAACGTTACACGTTATATGTGCGTGTAAGTGACACATGTTTGTGTATGTGACAACATTACATAGCCTACAGCCCTTTGCTTAGTATACTTGCTAGCATGATAACAGTTAACATAGTTATCTGTCCTCTGCCTGACGTGAGCGTTCCAGCCTCAGACTATGTACATGCTATGGCTGCTCTGCTTGTGTTGGTTATGAACAGAGTAGCTTACCATGCCAGTGACGTAGCGGAATGCTGAAATCCGACATGGCGGCGCCCGTGTAACAACAACAACATTTTCAATGTACAATTTTATCCCTTTTAACAAATTCTGCCATTTTAATAATTGTACCAATGAGAATAAATAAAATACATCTGTTATATCACCTTTACTCAAATTTTCAGTTCAGTTCATCTTTAATTATTGCCCTGTTTTGATCTGTTTTCCCGGAATTTTTTTTTTTTTTTTATTTGTTTTAAGGAGATACAAATTGTGCTTATCAACCTTGAATGACATGGTAATGAAATTATATCATATTATTTTGGCAGTAATATTTTGGCAGTAAAATTTTGGGCGTTTTTTTCTTGTAGTGGGCGGGTTTTGGTGAGCTTTTGGGCTGGAAATCACCGTCCCAATCTGGCAACACTGACCGGTCTCGTATCTCTCACGGAGGAGCGGAAGCAAAAGGAGGAGCGACGACAGTGATGAGCGAGAGAGGAACAGGCCTGGACTTATGTTGTGTTTTTGTTTCTGATTTATTGTGACAGCAGTCGTCCGTGAGGGGCTTTTACTTTCATTTTTGTATTTATTTATTAAAATGTTTGAATGTTCGTCGGTTCCCGCCTCCTTCTTCCCGTAACATCTGAACTTCGTTATACAAACATGTTCACAAACTTATATAATCTGAGTATTACTGAATACATCATTCTACAATTATCTATGGATATATGTCTTATAGTATAGTGTATATCTACAATAATTTAATTGACTTATCTAAATTATTACTAGGACCTATTATTATTATTATTAATATTATTATAAATTACTAATGCTAATCCGATTATTTTCAAGGATATTATTATTGTTACTACTACCACTATTATTATTATTGTTATTATTAGTAGGCTAGTATGTTTACTACTTCCACTACAACTCTATTACTGTTACTATGATTGTCTTAAATTGCCTCTATCTATATTTCACTAAAATATCCCATTACTTAGCCTACCAATGTACCTGCATACACCACTATATCAATATCTATGTTCAGCTGTTTTCTCTTTCTTTGTTTTTGTTTTTGTTTTGCTTTTGTTTTTCACTTTGATTTCTTACCAAGCTTCTGTTTGGTTAATTTACAATACAATTTTTTTTTATTATTAAAAAAAGTGAGATCAATGTTTTTCAACTGAACAATGCTGAAGTTAACAATGTAGCAAATTAAAATTTTATAATTTATAAATGATAAAAAAAGGGAAATATGCAAGAGACATGTGAAAGATAACTTGTTATAATTAATAAATTATAAATATTTGGATCAGTTAATCAAATTAATCAAATTAACTTTTTGTAACTTTGTGTATCTGAATTAATATTACAATTAATGAATCTGTTCATGCAGAATTGATCGTCTGTAAACTCTTCAGAAAGTATATTTTCCGTAGCCACAGAAAAAAATAACTCTTTCTTTACATGTAGCTGTAATCATAATTGTAAAATTGTCATTGATTTATAAGCAGACCAAAATCAACTCGCACAAATGTGCAGAAATATTTATTTTTAATGCGCAGAAGAGCAGCTTTTCATCAAGTATGAGCTCATACAGGATTGAGAGACACATCTGAGGAAAAAACCGTTCTGTAGTCTAGCTCTTTGTGCTCAGATATTGTTGCTGTACACAGATGGGTGTTCAGCTCAGCACGCATGCGCTCTACAAATAGAGCGGGCTGATTTACAAGAAATCATACCGTTGTGGTGAAGTGTCGAGTCCCAGTTTAGCACCCCAGCTAATTCAAGCCTTCCATTTGTCTGGTTACAAATGGAAGGCTCATGGGAACTGGAGCGTTAAGGCTGAAAATAAACCCTCACACACTCCTACAGCAGCAAAGCCTCGCTGAAGCGCGTTACATAACACTCACAGCTCATCATCCGCAGGGCAGGGAGGCTGTGGGGGTTCGGGTTATAAATCCTCTTCACCCTCATCATCATCTCCTTTTCTCTTGGGCTGTTGACGTGTTCTCCACATAGACAGTAAAAGAAGTGGACACAGCGATCCCATAGGTTTCAATGGAGAAAAGTGAAGTCAATTAGAAGCTCTCACTTCCTGATGGCTGAGCGACTGCGCAGACTCACACTGAGCTCGACGACGTAGATGTGACGTGAGCAACCCGTCTGTCTTCTAGTAGCTGTGCCGAGAGAAATCTGAATCATTCCTTTCCGAATCTTGCAGAGACGGAGAGTGTGAGTAGGAGGTGTCCATGAGCTAGGAGCAGGAGAAACTTTTGCTAAGTATTCTGATTAATTACTTTGCCATTTTGCCTCCATGTCCCCCCGATTGCCCGCGAGCTTCTCCTCCTGTCCATACGGTAATCTCTCTACTGTGCGACAGAGAGCCCGTGGTTATGACGCAATTGTTAGACTATTTTTACAAAAACTGATTCTACGGGGCCATAACGTAAGATACAAGGTAATGGAGCCTTTTATAAATTTTTGTGTTTCTTTAGAAATAAACAATGGACAAATGGAGTCTTTAAACGCCTCAGATGTAAAGTTATTCGCTGTCAAAATGACGCCAAAATGAATGGGAGTCAATGGGATGCTAACAGCAGGTGGGGGTCCGCTAATCAGTGGCGGCGCCCGGGGAAGCTTCAATAAAATATTAAACCCTGCCCCCCTGGTTCTCCAGACTCCCCTTATACTTCCGGGTCGCACTATGATGATGTCATAGGCTGTCGCCGGCCAATATAAATTGCCGTGATGGGATAGCTTTTCAGACACCGGTTCAGATGGAGACGTTCCCCATTACTGTGTAAAGTGCTTTGAGAAGCTGCTTTAAAAGACAGATCTGAGCACAGTCGTTATCTTTAAGAAGGTTTCAACTAAGAAGAAGTCCTAACGCTGAGGCCATCAGACTTCTCCAGGGAGAAACGGTTTCCACTCAAAATGCGGTGCCCGTTTCTCCTCGGTGCCCTGTGGGAAGCGACTGTCTGGGGAGGGTCGTAAAGCAGTCAGTTCGGTTGTTCCCTGCCGGTTCGCCGTTACAGGGCACCGAAGTGGCTGTTCAACCAATACCAGAGGCCAGTCTCGAGAGACTGCTCCCATTAGTAGATTTTCTGGCTGCGTGGAAGCTACTGCCAAATATATCTCATTGGGTCCTGCTCATTATAGAAAGGGTTACAGAATTCAGTCGGTTCTTCCACACAGATTTCTAGGGGTACTTCATTGTTCCAAAGAAGGATGGAGGCTTACATTAAAACAGATTGTGTCACAGATTCAGTCCGAGGACTGGTTTGTCACAATAGATTTGAAGGACGCATCCTTCCATGTAGCCATCCGTCTAGTGTTGTCACGATACCAGAATTTCTAACTTCGATATGATACCTTGAAAAATATCGATATTCAATAACATTTTCGATCATTTTCGAGAAAAAAAATAACAATATTAAGGGAGTATTTTTTTTTATTTAAAGCTAAATATAACAAGTCTAGAACATGACAATGAGGTATATTTTACATGAACAAAAATGTCCTGATGTAGTGCACTTGTTCAAAAGCATTAATGCTGGTTAATACATTAATGTTATTTGATGAACAGATTTAAACGCAAACGTGCGTGCATCACACACGCCACAATGCTCACTGGATCGACATGAAGTCAAGTCACCTTTATTTATATAGTGCTTTTAACAATACAGATTGTGTCAAAGCTCTTAACAGTATCAAATTGGAGGATAGAGTGTCAGTAATGTATAATAATAAGATTAAACATTCACTTTTCAGTTAAAGGCATTTCATTATTGAATTCAGAGATGTCATTGTCTAGCTCAGTTTAGTTTAATTAGTATCTGTGTAATCAAATTGATGATAATCGCTAATGAAGGCAAATTGCAGAATTATTATTTTTTTTTAATAAAGTTAAATAAGCACAAGTTAATTTAAAATATTAACCACAGTTAAAATATTTACATGTCTAAGATTCCTCAGTCAGATTATATTAACTTTACGGTTAAAAAAGTTACGGTGAAAAAACGAGACAACACACATTCATATCAACAACAATACTAGGCCATCTTGGTTAATGTTTCAGAAATGTTAAAATGAGAAGAGTTACCAACCTCTCGAAATTATTTATATAGATCCGGGTGTCGGTCTTTCAGGTGCTTTGCTATATTAGGCCCCGATCACACCTAACGCATTTTTCAGGTTCGAAAACGCGAGGCACACAGCACTGCCCCATCACACAGAACGAGCAGTGCGCTGCGAGCGGATTGATCCTTCACCCCCGCCCAGAATTGTGGAAACTTTGGGCTTGGCCTCTGAGGGGGCCCAGCTCATAAGTTCAGGTCTCTCGACTGAGGTTGTTGAGATCATCCTCCACTCCAGAGCTCCCGAGTCCCTACACGAGGAAACTCTACACATTGAAGTAGGATATTGTTCACTTCCTGGTGCGGAGAGCACCAGCTGGACCCAGTTATCTGCCCTGTCGTTGCAGTGCTAGAGTTTCTGCAGGAGCGTTTCTCTGGAGGTCTATCCCCCTCCACACTAAAGGTGTACATGGTGGCCGTAGCTGCTTACCACATCCCTTTAAGTGGTGTATCCTTGGGGAGACACCCTTTAGTAACGTTTCCTTCGTGGCACTGTGAGGCGTCAGACCAAGATACTAGGGAACGAGACACTGCGTCGCCCTGCCATACTCCCTGCATGCCTGTGAACGACTTGCTTCGGCCTATCAGAAGCTAGCGCGGTCTGTTTTCAGGGGTGCTTTATAGTTTCCTGGTCGGTGACGTCATCCGCCTATGGCGTCTCGTCTCTCCATTGGACTGATTATACACGTGCTTCACGACGCAATCACGCAGGGACGTTCCCACAGCATCTCAACGCAGCTCGAGTTCCCTCTCAGGGAACCAGGGTTACAATGGTAACCTAAGACATTTTCTATCCCACATAAACATATATTCATAGAGCAATAACTGTTAAAGGGCACCTATTATGGAATTTTGAAATTTACCTTTCATGTAGTGTGTAACATAGATCTAAGTGAACAAAAACATCCTGCAAAGTTTGAAATATGAAAGTGCATCGTATATAAAGTTATTGTCTTTCAAAAGTAAGAGTCGACTCTGAGTCATTTTTATGAATCGTTAGAAGACCGAAGCTTTTTCTCTGACTAGATGACGTCAACTTGTCAAGTTATTTGAATACGATACGCCCACTTATTGCGCTCCAAGGCCAGGGAAAACTTGAAAACCTCATGGCGACGAGACGCTAGGTGTGTTGGACATCGGCTGCGGCTACTGTCTATGGATGTAACCGATCGGTGAGAGTAGCCGCGTGCAGGCGGGGAGGAGCTGCAAACGGAGACGTGAAGTCGGACTCTTTCTGGTTCTCGTGGTGACCGCTCACGTGGTGTTTGCATACTTTACCACAGCTGAAGTGAAATAAATGCAATATTTGCCTAATAATACACAGATGTTTCTGAGACATTTTCATTCAATACTTTATGTACTGCTTTATACAGCGTCTGTTTGAACAAGAATACAGTTCAACATAAGCTACTATCAATGAAGTGGAGTCTACGTTTTTTAATCAGTTTTAATTTGATAAACATGACAATATAACATCGCAACTACATGAAAAGAGTGTTTACTGTTATAAAAAACGGATTTGTGAGCTTTAGAGGAACTAAAGGTGTTCGAAATAAACACGCAAGCTGCATGAAGTCGAACAAGCCTGCTGTGTTCTGAAGTGCGACACAAAAGCAAACTTTTTCTGCAGAGTAACGTTATACTGATCACAACTGACTGGGTTATCTGACCAATCACCGCAGAATAGCGTCACGCAAAGGAGGGGTTTGAAAAAATGAGTCGTTGAACGAATCATTTGGGAGTCGGTGAGCAAATCAGGTAAAAATAAATGCATATTATATGACAACAAAAGTGTTTTTTGTCATTGCATGCATGTAAAACTGTTGTTGGGGACTCCCAAAACAACATTAGGAACATTTTAAATGTCATAATAGGTGCCCTTTAAAATACTAACCAGTCATTGTGTTATGACTATATGTTCATGTTGGATAGAAAACTAGTGCTAGTATTTTGACGTGTTTTCATAGAGTTAGTGTATGTAGAAAAAGTTGCATTTTTAAATGTAGACTTAGAGTTTTAAACATAACATAACATGAACATATTCTGCACTGAAGTGTTTAAACCACAGGATGTGACCTCACTATCACACTGCAAACACAGCTGACAACAAGAGATGAAACAAAAACACCTCCTTAAAGATTTTCCTGTGTGGTTTCTGTATATATGCTCCAGCTCGCTTTTTGCAAAACTCTACACACATTCACTCACATTTTGCACTGCAATGCACTTGAGCTACAAAACAGTAAACACAAGCTGTAACACATCTAGAGTTAAACACAACTACAACACATCTAGAGTTAAACACAACTACAACACATCTAGAGTTAAACACAACTACAACACATCTAGAGTTAAACACAACTACAACACAAAATAGGGCCCTATCTTGCACCCAGCGCAATTGACTTTGTACACCGTGTGTACAATGTGTCATTCCTATTTTGCACCCATGCACAGCGGACTTTTCCCTCCACAGACGCATGTCGGTAAACTAGCAAATGCATTTGCACTCCGGCGCAAATGTATTTTGCAGGTTTAGAAAACAATTCCACCACAGACCAGGAAAAACCTAGTCTAAAGTCAGTGGGGCGTTATTCATATGCTATTTTAAGGGTGCATGCTTGGCCATAATATAGCATGTGCACAACGCACATACACTTTGCTTATCTCATCTACACACAGATGCAGCAGTTCTCATTTTTAGAAAACCATACATTATTACAAGGAAAAATATTAACATGAGGGAAATCATTTTTGTGTCCATGAAGATGTGAAAAAATAAATCTAGCTTACACATTTGCCCAAATTATTATATGTCTGTTTAACCGAAGCTAATCTGGGTGTGTTTCTCCATCCCCAATGTCACTTCTCTGTGTTTTACGGCCCTGACGAGAACGTCGGTCTCCTCGGCTGTGAACCGCTCCTGGCAAATCCGCCGTTATAATAGCAATCCGCCATGGAACAAGCGTGCCTGCTCTTAAAGGGAATGTGAGATGACGCTCTGATTGGTTTATTTCACGTTACGCCCAAACCACACCTATGAGTAATGAAGCGACTTCAGACCAACACATTTTAGATTTGCGTCGAACGCAAGAGTCATTTATCCCGCCGGTATAATAGCAACAGCGCCCGAGATCATAAAGTTACTTGCGTTTCGCGCTTGATACTTGCGTTTCAGATCGTTAAATAGGGCCCCTAGAGTTAAACACAACTACAACACAACTAGAGTTAAACACAACTGCAACACAACTAGAGTTAAACACAACTGCAACACAACTAGAGTTAAACACAACTACAACACAACTAGAGTTAAACACATCTGCAACACAACTAGAGTTAAACACAACTGCAACACAACTAGAGTTAAACACAACTACAACACAACAAGAGTTAAACACAACTGCAACACAACTAGAGTTAAACACAACTGCAACACAACTAGAGTTAAACACAACTACAACACAACTAGAGTTAAACACAACTACAACACAACTAGAGTTAAACACAACTGCAACACAACTAGAGTTAAACACAACTGCAACACAACTAGAGTTAAACACAACTGCAACACAACCAACACAACTGCAACACAACTAGAGTTAAACACAACTGCAACACAACTAGAGTTAAACACAACTGCAACACAACTAGAGTTAAACACAACTGCAACACAACTAGAGTTAAACACAACTGCAACACAACTAGAGTTAAACACAACTGCAACACAACTAGAGTTAAACACATCTGCAACACAACTAGAGTTAAACACAACTGCAACACAACTAGAGTTAAACACAACTACAACACAACAAGAGTTAAACACAACTGCAACACAACTAGAGTTAAACACAACTACAACACAACTAGAGTTAAACACAACTACAACACAACTAGAGTTAAACACAACTGCAACACAACTAGAGTTAAACACAACTGCAACACAACTAGAGTTAAACACAACTGCAACACAACCAACACAACTGCAACACAACTAGAGTTAAACACAACTGCAACACAACTAGAGTTAAACACAACTACAACACAACTAGAGTTAAACACAACTGCAACACAACTAGAGTTAAACACAACTACAACACAACTAGAGTTAAACACAACTGCAACACAACTAGAGTTAAACAACTGCAACACAACTAGAGTTAAACACAACTGCAACACAACTAGAGTTAAACACAACTGTAACACAACTAGAGTTAAACACAACTGCAACACAACTAGAGTTAAACACATCTGCAACACAACTAGAGTTAAACACAACTGCAACACAACTAGAGTTAAACACAACTACAACACAACTAGAGTTAAACACAACTGCAACACAACTAGAGTTAAACACAACTGCAACACAACTAGAGTTAAACACAACTGCAACACAACTAGAGTTAAACACAACTGCAACACAACTAGAGTTAAACACAACTGCAACACAACTAGAGTTAAACACATCTGCAACACAACTAGAGTTAAACACAACTGCAACACAACTAGAGTTAAACACAACTGCAACACAACTAGAGTTAAACACAACTGCAACACAACTAGAGTTAAACACAACTGCAACACAACTAGAGTTAACACAACTACAACACAACTAGAGTTAAACACAACTGCAACACAACTAGAGTTAAACACAACTGCAACACAACCAACACAACTAGAGTTAAACACAACTGCAACACAACTAGACTTAAACAGGCACACTAGAACCCAGTGTGCCTGTATCTTTCTCTGTTGCTGTTCTATTACAAGATAGAAAGTCTAAGGCCTTCAATAGCCGTACAGCAAACCCATCTAATCTGGTGCCTATTACATGTGAAAGTAAGATTGATGTGGGGAAAAGTAAGTCTGTTAAGTTAGCACTTTTAAACATTCGGTCACTTAAAAATAAATCACTTCTAGTCAACGACTTAATAACCACAAACAATCTGGATTTTATGCTTTTAAATGAAACCTGGCTAGAAGACAGCTACAGTGCAACAATCCTCAATGAAGCAGCCCCTCCTAACTTTACTTTTATGAGTGTCTGCAGAGCTGTTAAGAGAGGTGGGGGTCTCGCTGCGCTTTATAAAGATATCTATCAATGTAAGAAAATATCATTTGGGAATTACCCGTCTTTTGAATATCTGGGTATTGTGTTAAAAGGTGCTCCACGTGTGGCATACAGTAGGTTTATTACAGAAAGAGATTTAAGGAAGAGTCGACTACGCCACCCTGGTCACTAAACCAGAGAAGTATCACACAGGTTCGGTGTTTCCCTTACACAGAAAATTGGAGACGTGGGTATAAGAAAATACAACAATATTCTTTATTGGACAAATGTAAAATATTAAAATATGCGGCAATTGGAATCAATCATCACTCCACACACATACGCACAAACACACACACACACAATAACAATACAGACTTATCAGGACTTGTGATTACCGGAAGCAGGATGAGCTAGCGCCAAACTTCTCCACATCAGCAATGGTCGAGAAGCACAAACACGTGCACTACACTGCACCCTCACATCAACCAAGATCAATCCCTATAGGTTATAGACCACACACACACGGTGCATCAGGCCCCACCACCAAAATAGAGCAACTAGCTCTCCTGCTCCGGACTCACAGTGCCTGAAAGACAAGAAAAACAAATTACAACACAAGAAATAGTTTACAAGAATACTAATTTACAAGGCACAACCACAATACCCAATATCACAAAACAAAATATATGATCCACTCAAACCTGTAGTTATGGGTTTCAGTAAGGTTTTCAGTGCATTGGTTTACAGTCACCAGCCTGTCCCAGCTTCACAGGCCGGCCAACACCCACAACCCTCTTTCCTCTGACAGGCTGAGGATCACTCACAAAATTATTAAGTAATGCAAATATTATTCACAAAAGGAATACAGGGCGAACCCATAAAAGATCAAAAACAAACAAAATAAATGAAGTTAAATTGTCCCAATAATAAAGCAAACTAACTCAAAAATATATTGAATGCTGGGCGTGCTCACATGAGAGCCACTACTGGCCAGCAGGTTATTGAAATAAAACAATAAACAAAAGTAAAAGATATTGGGAACAAAACAGCAGCAATGAAAGTCCCAATCCGAGCAGCAGTCTTCACGTACTTTTATAACGGCAGATTCATTCACCAACATGCGGCGATCGCGTCATTCGTCCGGCAGCAACAGAGTGAGAACCAAATAATATCAAGGCGAGCAGAAAGCCAAACAGCAATACACCAGCGAGGATTATTGCAGTAGTATGACGTGTGTTTGTATACGGCAAACGGCGCGCGTTCACCAACCACTGTAAACACTCAGCTTGAACACGCACTTCTCCACAAGCCGCACAGCACCTCCAGCCAGAATGAAAACACAACGACTGCAAACACTCAGCACCACCTGTGCTTATCCACAAACCGCACGGCAACTCCAGCCAGGATGAACGCAGAGAATTGAAGTGCCAGCGAAACAGTCACACATCAACGCAATGTCCGGTGGCCAAACAGCCACCTTGATATACCCGTATGAATGAGACGCTGATTACCTGCGGGCCTCTAGGGCGGAGTCAACATGCAAACGAGGTGCTACCCAACAGCAGCACTTCACTACACACGCATTTTACTTATCATTATTTACAGGCCTCCAAAATACTCTCCAGCCTTTGCTGAGGACTTTACAGAACTGTTATCAACAATTACCTCAGAGTTTGACTGTTTCGCCATTGCTGGAGATTTTAACATTCACATAGATAGTGCAGAAAACAATATGGCAAAAGAAATCAAAACTGTTTTAAAAACTTTTGATCTGACTCAGCATGCACATGATTTACTTATCAGTAAGGGTCTAAACATTTCATCGATTGTTATTAAGGATGTAGCACTGTCTGATCATTTCTGTATTTTCTTTGATATATTGATCTCTCCTGCCACTGAAGCTAGATCTGTGTCTGTCAAGAAGAGATGCTTAAATGAGAACACTGGTGTCCTATTTATGAAGGCTATATCCTTAACACCAAGCATATCTGCAGACAATGTTGATTTTCTCCTTGATTCTTTTAACTCAAAAGTTAAAGGTGTAATTGATGATATTGCTCCTGTGAAAGTCAGGAAGAAGAGTGGCAGACAAAAAGCACCTTGGAGAAACTCAACAGCAGTGCAAAATATGAAAAGACAATGCAGAAAAGCAGAGTGCATGTGGCGGAAGACAAAACTTATAGTCCATTATAACATCTACAAAGACAGCCTTCATGCTTTCAATATGGAACTAGGCAAAGCTAGACAGACTTTCTTCTCAAATATTATAAACAGTAATTTAAACAACACACGCACTCTTTTTGCTACTGTAGAGAGACTGACAAACCCCCCAAGCCAGATTCCCAGTGAAATGCTCTCAGACAGCAAGTGCAGTGAGTTTGCTTCTTTCTTCTCTGAGAAAATCAATAATATCAGAAAGGTGATCAGCACATCCTTGAGTTGCACTGGGGTCAGACAGATCAGACCACCTGAGAAAGTAGTTACTATGTCTGACTTCAAAGAAATTGATGGCAACATTTTGGAAGAAACCGTACAGCACCTTAAAACATCAACCTGCACTCTTGACACACTTCCCACATCATTTTTCAAAAGTGTGTTAAACAGTTTAGAAGCAGATCTTCTAGAAGTGGTAAATGCTTCACTTCTCTCTGGGAGTTTTCCAAACTCCCTAAAAACTGCAGTTGTCAAGCCCCTCCTGAAAAAGAGCAATCTGGATAAGACCATATTAAGCAACTATAGACCGATCTCAAATCTTCCTTTCATAGGCAAGATCATTGAAAAAGTTGTCTTCAATCAGCTGAACAAATTCTTATGCTCGAATGGATACTTTGACAATTTTCAGTCTGGTTTCCGACCGCACCACAGCACAGAGACAGCGCTCATAAAGATAATAAACGATATTCGCTTAAATACTGATTCAGGCAAATTATCAGTGCTGGTGCTACTCGACCTCAGTGCTGCATTTGACACTGTCGATCATAACATACTTCTGGACAGGCTGGAAAACTGGGTGGGGCTTTCTGGGATAGTCCTAAAATGGTTCAGGTCATACTTAGATGGGAGAGGTTATTATGTGAGTATAGGAGACCATAAGTCTGAGTGGACATCCATGACATGCGGAGTCCCTCAAGGCTCAATTCTTGCACCACTCCTGTTCAACCTGTATATGCTCCCAATGAGCCAAATAATGAGAAAGAACCAAATCTCTTACCACAGCTATGCAGACGACACACAGCTCTACTTAGCCCTATCACCTAACGATTACAGACCCATTGACTCCCTGTGCCAATGCATTGATGAAGTCAACAGTTGGATGTGTCAAAACTTTCTTCAATTAAACAAAGACAAAACTGAAGTCATTGCATTTGGAAACAAAGATGAAGTTCTCAAGGTGAACGCATACCTTCACTCTAGGGGTCAAACAACTAAACATCAAGTCAGGAATCTTGGTGTGACACTAGAGTCAGAGCTTAGTTTCAGTAGTCATGTCAAAGCAATAACTAAATCAGCATACTATCATCTGAAAAATATTGCAAGAATAAGATGCTTTGTTTCCAGACAAGACTTAGAGAAACTTGTTCATGCTTTCATCACCAGCAGGGTGGATTACTGTAATGGACTCCTCACTGGCCTTCCCAAAAAGACCATAAGACAGTTGCAGCTCATACAGAACGCTGCCGCCAGGATTCTGAGCAGAACCAGAACATATGAACATATCACACCAGTCCTCAGGTCTTTACACTGGCTCCCAGTTAGATTTAGGATTGATTTTAAAGTATTATTACTGGTATATAAATCATTCAATGGCCTAGGACCTCAATATATTGCAGATATGCTCACTGAATATAAACCCAACAGATTACTCAGATCATTAGGATCATATCAGCTAGAAATACCAAGGGTTCACTCTAAGCATGGCGAGTCCGCTTTTAGCTATTATGCCAGCCGCAGCTGGAACCAGCTTCCAGAGGAGATCAGATGTGCTCCTACAGTAGTCACTTTCAAATCCAGACTCAAAACACATCTGTTTAGCTATGCATTTACTGAATGAGCACTGTGCCACTGTTCGTCCGACTGTTTGTACTGTACTGTACTGTATTTTATTTTATTTTTCTAAACTGTTTTATTCTTATTTCTTTTATTATTTTAATTTCATCTATGTAAAGCACTTTGAATTGCCATTGTGTATGAAATGTGCTATATAAATAAACTTGCCTTGCCTTGCCTTGCCTATCTGTCTGTCTGTCTGTCTGTCTATCTATCTATCTAGTGCATCTCATCAGACCTGCTCAGCTCTACAGTCTACAGAAAACATAACTTATCTTCTTTATTACATTTACATTCATTTGAATTTACATAACCAAAACTTTATCTCTCTACCAATCTGTCAGGAAGAGAAAACACTCTGTCCATTCTCTCTGCGATCTCCTCTCCTCTGTCTCTGAACCCTCATGTCCTCTCGCTGGGCTGAGATGCGGTCGAGAGAAGAGAGAGACTCAGGAGGAGAGAAAGAGCAAACCGGACAGATTCTCTGATTTCTCTTCACTGTCTCTGATCCTGTAATATAATCTGATCAGATGAGAGTCTCTTTCTGCTTCATATGAGACACATGATGATCCTCATTGAGCTTCAGATCAGATTCTCTGATTTCTCTTCACTGTCTCTGATCCTGAAACTAAAGGCCTTTGAGTTTCACCTCAAATCTACTTCTGACATCTAGTGGACAAAGATGAAAACTGCAGATCATATTCTGTGTGTTAGGAGGAATAGAAAACACACACTCATTGATTTATTTACAATGCCTTCATTTCTATTTTAAACAAGTGACATTCTCTCAGTTTAATTCACTGAATGTCATTCATTATCAACTCACAAATAATAATGTGATTTTACATTTTGTGTGAATGACTGAACTTCTAGCAACTTCTGCTTTAATGTATACTATGATGTGTTTGTGAACAGTAGATATTGAGTATTGAGTAAGTGTTGATCTGTTGTTGTTCTGAACAGCTTCAGTTCGTCTGTTAAAGTCACTAATGTTCTGCTGATGGAAATCAGTGTTAATAAATCAGAGATGATTAAATGAGCAGCTGATGGAGTTTATCAGATCTGAGTTTTACATTTAACATTCAGACTCTTGAAACTCTTCAGGAAACAATACGGCTGCGTCTCACATCAGATATTCAGAGGAGATATTGATCTGAAGAAGTACTAAGGTATGTTCTTTTTGTTGCCAGTTAACAAAATAAATTAATTGACACTGAATCACGTTTTAGATTGGCTTTATTATTCTCTATTTATTGAATGACTTGTTTAAATTTCCTTTAAGCTTTTCAATGCTCTGAACTGAATGGTTCAACAAATAACAGGTGATTGTTTGGAATCACTCAACCTCAAATACTAGATTACACTATTCAAGTGTAGAAACTCAAAATGAATAGTTAACAAAACAATATCTTTACAGAAATACCAGTAAAGCCTTATAAAGTGTCAATTTCTTGAAGTACAAATTATTACAAATGTTAGGGCACACTTTCGGGGTGAAACAATACACTTTGAAAGCAAACAAACACGGTAGTGGCACCCTACAAAAACACAAAACCACTGTCAGCATTTTCATCATGTGCATTAAAGCACTATTTCACAAAAAAAAATCAAATATAACATACACAAGACATTATGCACCTCATTCACATTTGTTTAGCACATACACATTACATTAAGAACTTACCGAACTCTTTTATAAAGACTTCGTAATGCTGGTCACGTGCATCAATCAAACATCTCCAGCCATCTCGAACTCTAACCACCAAAATACACAGTATACATACACAGAATGAAACGAGCATAGCCTATTACACCAGATTAAATGATGATTATTACATTTACTTACATAGAACCTCGATTAAACCAAGGATGATAATCATCTTTGCACACGACTGAATGCGTCTCTCATGCACTGCTTTAGCCGTCTTTCTCTGTATCGCGCTATTATGACATCATCATAAGGGCTCGCTTTTCTTAAAGGGGAAGTACTCTCTAGCTTATAAATTCAGATACCACCCGGCTACATTCTCCCCTGCTGACATGTCAACGCCCTCGGTGACAGCGTAAGAATTTCTCAGCTCTTTAACTGCTTCTCGGAAGAATACGGTACCCAAATTAGCTATCATTTGAGAAACAGCATTATGATTTAGGGCTGATCTAGGCTCATGGTGTGGATTTGAATGTTGACCCACATTAGATCTGGTACTCCTTCGAAGTGTGGGCAAACTAGAAACCCCACCTTCCTCCTGAAACCCTCCCCCAAGTTCTATTCCAGCCGGAACCTCGGGATCACAAGGAGACACCTCGGGAGCTTCCATCTTGTTTTCAGCTTCAGTTTCAGTCCGTACAAGACTTTCAACCACACTTGGGCCAGTACATTCCACGAGCACTATGCCCTCCTCCAAACTCTCATCATCCACATCCACTGTTGAAGCCTCATCCACTTCCACATTAGACTCAACATTCCCCTTGCGGGCCACTGGAGTAGGTACATGCACACAGGGTCTGAGATCCACCCGATTCACTCTTTTGATGGGCCCTCCTTCCACAGGCTCCACCGTATGAGTGGTCCCTTGAATCTCTTTCACCCGGTATTGGGTCGAATGCCAAGCGTCCTGGATTTTATTCCTTCCCAGTGGTCGATTCCTCAAGTATACGATCTGGCCAACCTCAATGGATGGACAATACACTTTATCCTGAGCATGTGCAATTCGCTCTGCTGCTTTTTTCTCAGCGTAGACCTTGGCACGTTCATGAGCCTCCTTCAGCCGTCTCTGATGCACCACTAACCAGTCATGAGTCGGCTTAGCTCCCGATTCTCGTCCCAACAGTGCATCCACAGAAAAATGAGGGTCCACACCGAACAACAGATAGAAAGGAGAATACCCTGTTGTGGAATGCGGGGTAACGTTGTACGCATAGACCAGCTCGGCAAGATGTTCAGGCCACCGTCTTTTGGTCTCGGGAGGAAGTGTTCGTAGCAGCTCATGTAGAGTGCGATTGAAACGCTCGCACTGGGCGTTTCCAGTCGGATGATAAGGCGTGATACGGCTTTTCTTAACCCCATACAGCTTGCACAATTCTGCGATTACCTCACTTTCAAAATTGCGCCCCTGGTCTGCATGTAGCCGTTCTGGGACTCCGAATTTCATGAACCACTCCCTCAGGAGAACTTTAGCTGTGGTGTCAGCTTTCTGGTCCCGCGTTGCAAAAGCTTGCGTGAACTTGGTGAACACATCAGTGACAACTAAAACGTTCTCCCTTCCATCAGTGGCTGGCTCCAGTAAAGTGAAATCTACAGCCACCACCTCTAAAGGCCGGGTAGCACGGAATGACTTCATGGGCGGGTGTACTTTAGGCTGAGGCATTTTAGTGAGAACACAGCGCTGACAGTTCTTTATCCACTGCTCAACATCCCCATACATTCCCACCCAGTAACATCTTGGCTTCAGCAGTTGCAGTGTCCTTTCAATTCCCTGATGCCCCATACCAGCATGCACGGCCTCAAGCACCTGGGTTTTCAAGCAGGTGGGGACTAACAGTTGGAAGCACTCTCCATGACGCACATCCTCCACAACACGGTACAACAATCCCTCATTTTCCCTTAGACGGCTCCACTGCTTCAGCAACGCTCGTACGGATTTCGACAGGGCTTTTACTTCCAAGCCTGCAGGTTTACGTTTCTGGTCCCAAAAGATCTTGATCTCCTTCAGCACTGGATCTTGAGTCTGAAACGTGGCCAACTGCTCCTTAGAATAACCAGGCCAAATAGCAGTACTTCCTTGAGCCTCAGTGCTCGCCAGCCCACGAGTTTCCATGGCGCGCATTTGACGGACCTCGCACCTCTCTATTCCAGCTTGAATCAATTCAACATCAAGAGCAGTCCCACGTTGTGCCAGGCTACAAATAGTCACACAGTCATCATACTCTGCATCTTCCTTGTCTACCACGGGCTCCCCTGCCAAGGGCTGCCTAGACAATGCATCCGCGGCTTGATTACATCGACCAGGTCGGTACTGGACATCAAAATCAAATGCCGCTAACTGTGCTACCCATCTCTGTTCCAGGGCTCCTAATTTGGCAGTGTTTAGGTGACACAGTGGATTATTATCCGTGATTATGGTAAATTTGGAACCCAGCAAGTAGCCCCTGAATTTATCAGTTACTGCCCACTTGAGGCTCAGCAGCTCCAACTTCATGCTGCTATAATTTTTGTCATTCCTTTCAGCATTCCGCAATCTTCGGCTCGCATAAGAGATCACTCTCTTCTTTCCCTCTTGCTGCTGTAGAAGAACGGCTCCTAACCCCTGATTGCTTGCGTCAGTCTCAAGGATAAATGGGGCAGAGAAATCAGCAAATCCGAGCACGGGCGCAGTAGTTAATTTCTCCTTCAAAGCATCAAAGGATGCCTGACACTCAGGACTCCAACCATTGACGACCTTTTGGTTAACTTTAGCAGGAGGTCCCTCGTGCAGACACTGGTTGACTAAATCATGCAGCGGCCCTGCGATTTTTGAGAAGCCAGAGACAAATCTCCTATAGTACCCACAAAAATCGAGGAATGACCTCAGAGCTTTCAGAGTAGTGGGTACCGCCCACTGCTTCACAGCAGAGATCTTGTTAGGGTCGGTGGCTATACCCTCAGCAGATATCTGATGTCCCAAAAACGTCACTGTAGACTGTAGGAAGTGACATTTCCCTACTTTGACTTTAAGTCCGGTCTCCTGCAGCCTTAACAACACAGTCCGCAACCTCTCCAAATGCTCGGGAAACGTTTTTGAGAACACCAAGATGTCATCCAAATATACGAGCATAATCTGAAAAATTAGATCACTCATGGTGGTTTGCATTAACCTTTGGAAAGTGGCTGGACCATTGCACACCCCCATCGGCATTCTCAGATGTTCGTACAGCCCAAATGGTGTGGTAAAGGCTGTCTTAGGCCGATCCTTTTCTGCAACAGCCACCTGGTGATAACCACTGGCTAGGTCGATGCTTGAGAAAAACTGGGCACCTCGTAACACATCGAAACTCTCATCCACTCGTGGCAGTGGAAAAGCGTCCCGTTTGGTTTTCAGATTTAGCTTGCGGTAGTCCACGCACAACCTAATACTACCATCGGTTTTTCTCACCAGCACCACTGGAGATGCATAGGCGCTTGAACTCTCCCGGATAACACCCTTTCTCAATAGCTGCGCTATATGCTCCCTGACCTCTTTGTACTGGTTTGGCGGAACTCTGCGATATGGAAGGTTGATTGGCACATCATCCACCAGGTTAATCTCATGTTGTACTCTGTCTGTAAATCCGAGCTCCTCATCCCCTATGGCGAACACATCGGCATATTCGGAGAGTAATGCTTTTAACTTGGCTTGCTGCTCCGCCGTACCTCCAATGTCCAGCTGGGATATCACTTTAGACCACTGCTCTTGCCTTGATGGTGATTTGGCCCCCATAGAAATCTCTTCTGCATTCGCAGAAATACGGTGGAATGTTACCTCATGTCCTGGGTCATTATCCACCAACTTCACTTTCGACAAAACTCCAATGCGAGTCCTAGGGTGCAACCACACATCTTCATCAGACAGGTTAATAACTTGGACTGAGCCCTCGTGATGGTGTGAGCTTACCACAGTCGGCATAACCAGCACACCTCCTGGCAAAGCTAAGTGTGCTGGCTCTAACAGCCACTCGCTTTCACCTTTCGCACTCACTGACCAACCTTTTGCCGTCACTGTCGATATAGAGCCCGCTGGCACATGCACCATATTTCTCCCTGCTACCCGGGCCAGCCGACTCTTAGGAACATCACAGGTCTGTGCTTGCTGGAACACATTCCTCCAATCAGTCTCTAGCCCCCCTTCCAATGGAGCCTCGAATTCAGACTGCACTATCTGCCGGCACTGACTAATGATGTTCATCCCCACAATACAGGAAACAGCTTTTGAAGTGAGTGGAGGATCCTTTACCACTAAGAAACCGCAATTTGGAATTTTCCTGCCCATCGTTTCTACCTCTAACTCGAGGTATCCTAAGTACGGGATGTCCAGCCCGTTTGCTGCAGTAAGCTTGAGCCATCCAGCAGTCGAAAGCATGTCTTCATCATCACCCCCCAAATGCTGTCGAAAGAAACTTTCAGATATCGTACTCACTTGGCTGCCTGTGTCCAAGAGACAGGATACTTCTATGCCCAGAACCTTAATATTTACTTGAGGACATGTCCCCACTGCCCGCTTCAACAGTTGTTCTTGACTTGAGTCTACAGGTTGCCCCTGGATTGCTCGACTCACAGCAACCCGGGCGTCACATTTCCCGACTCAATGGAACGGGTTGCAGGTTTCTTAGAGTTCCGTTTCTGGGGACAATTTCTTGCAATATGCCCGGCTTCTTGACATTTCAGGCATATGGGCTTACCATCCTCGGTGAATCGTAACTGGGCTCGTGTGTTATTCACCCGCAAGTCCCCAGCCCCCTGTCGTTGTGTCATTAATCTATTAACGGCCTGGGTTAACTCAAGGATCTGCCTGCCCTGTTCAGTGACTACATCCATTACCTTGGATAAAGTGACTGGGTTGTGGCCCATGGCTTTCACTTCTGCACAGTGTGCACTTTCACTATAGGAGCCATAAGTACCACTTCGACTTTTAGTGGTCCGAACCCTCCCAGACTGCTCCTCCCAGCCCCATAGATAAGCTTCCTCCCTCACTTCTACCATAGAAGACTCTGGCTTGTCTCTTACATACCGGCGAAGTTCCCGTCTGAGTGCAGGGTCTCGGATGCCCTCTACAAACTGGTCTCTTAACATCGTCTTTTCATCTCCCACAGACTCTGGTGCACGCTTAGTAATCTGACTGAGAGCTTGAGCGAGTGCATGAGAGAAATCACGAACCTCCTCCCCCTCTTTCTGCTTACGACTATAAAAGTCCTGGAGGAGTTGGGAACTGCTGCACCTATCAGTGAAAGCCTCTCTAAGGTAAGTAAGTATATCAGTGGCTGCATCTGTGTCTACATCGCTTCGCAGTCGAACCTCTTCTAATGCAGCACCTCGCAGCAAAGACATAACAAAATCACACTCATCATTTGGTGTTAAGTTTCGGGCTCTTAAAGCATGCCCAACCTCATCTACAAACTCATCTACTGTTCTCCCATCTTTTTCAATGTCCCCTGTAAATGGGCTGATGTGACGTTCTCGAGGCACATACACATAAGTCTTATTAAGCCCACCCTTCAAAGACTCAAGTGTGGCCATTGCTTCATCGTGCTTTTGACTAAGTTCTCTTAACCTTAGACGAATGTCGTCCTCTTCCCCATCTGAAGGGTCAGACATGTTGAAAGTCAAAGTCTTGAGCGTGGCAACTAAAAGGGACCGTCCGTGCCTACTTCAGAAATCCAAGGGAAACGCACGTCACCACTCCGTCTGCTCCGTCACGACCTGGCCAATTCCCACGACCCGTCACTATTCTGCGTCGAACACTCCGTCCTGTGATCGCTGGCTCCTTCTATGCAAGACGCTTCTCTTCACCACTACCGTGTTTGCTCACCCGTGTGCCACTAACACTTAACTGACACTGGCAAATCGATTTATAAAAGAACCCCACTCCTGGTACCAAATTTTGTTGCCAGTTAACAAAATAAATTAATTGACACTGAATCACGTTTTAGATTGGCTTTATTATTCTCTATTTATTGAATGACTTGTTTAAATTTCCTTTAAGCTTTTCAATGCTCTGAACTGAATGGTTCAACAAATAACAGGTGATTGTTTGGAATCACTCAACCTCAAATACTAGATTACACTATTCAAGTGTAGAAACTCAAAATGAATAGTTAACAAAACAATATCTTTACAGAAATACCAGTAAAGCCTTATAAAGTGTCAATTTCTTGAAGTACAAATTATTACAAATGTTAGGGCACACTTTCGGGGTGAAACAATACACTTTGAAAGCAAACAAACACGGTAGTGGCACCCTACAAAAACACAAAACCACTGTCAGCATTTTCATCATGTGCATTAAAGCACTATTTCACAAAAAAAAATCAAATATAACATACACAAGACATTATGCACCTCATTCACATTTGTTTAGCACATACACATTACATTAAGAACTTACCGAACTCTTTTATAAAGACTTCGTAATGCTGGTCACGTGCATCAATCAAACATCTCCAGCCATCTCGAACTCTAACCACCAAAATACACAGTATACATACACAGAATGAAACGAGCATAGCCTATTACACCAGATTAAATGATGATTATTACATTTACTTACATAGAACCTCGATTAAACCAAGGATGATAATCATCTTTGCACACGACTGAATGCGTCTCTCATGCACTGCTTTAGCCGTCTTTCTCTGTATCGCGCTATTATGACATCATCATAAGGGCTCGCTTTTCTTAAAGGGGAAGTACTCTCTAGCTTATAAATTCAGATACCACCCGGCTACATGTGTGAATGAATGTGTGGATTTATTTTCATCTTCTAGAGAAATGACATCTTTCAGGAGCTTTTAAATGAGGAAAACACATTATACTGAGACTCATGATTGTAATGCATGTATGAGTGATCTGAGTTTGTCATATTGTTGAATCAGGAGCTGATGGAGATTTGCCTGATATGAAACATCATCATCAGCTTCTGCTAACAGAAGAATCCAGAAACACAGTCTCTGGGAAGAACATCAATTATTCCCTGTTTCTAACTCTATCAGAAAGAGAAACAGAGAGATCTTCTGTGTGAAACGACAGATGAAGCACATGATGGAGAAAGCGGAGAATAAAAGTGATTCTGTCATAAACTCATCATCATAATCACAGGCTGCTTTATGATATTAAAGCTGGAAGCGTCACAGAATTCACTGGAACTAAAGAGATCTTGATTCTGATCAAACCATTCAAACCTTCAGAATAATATCAAAACAGCAGAAGTCATATTTTATAGAGACGCACATTTGACATCTTTGTGTTTGACTTCAATAATGATTCCCTTCAAATTACAACTTGTTGATTTTCATATTCCCTGATGAACTGAAATCTGTAAGTGTTTTCATTTGTTGCTGTAAAACACATTTTCATCTGTAGCTTCTTTAACTCTGCTGTGATTCTGATGATCTCCTGTAGAGGGAGACACGAGACTGCAGGACAGGGTCAAAGGGCAATCTGGAGCCGCTTTATTTCACATGTTGAGTTTTATTTGCACTTTTAAGTTTATTTGTATAGAGTTTTTCACAATACATACTGTTTCAAAGCAGCTTCATGGAAAATTAACGTTTCTACATTACAATTAAGATCTCTCTGTTATCAGAGGAGACTGAGTCAGAGTAAAAGTACAGTTACAGTAGATCACGTCATAAACTCATTTAGGCAGAAACAATGATCTCATTAAAGCAATGATTACATGAGCTGATCCTAATGATGACAGTATATTATCTTACAGTGTTATACAGATACAGTATATAGATGATAGTGTGTTGACTCAGTTATGATCATCTGAAGTCTAAAGGCTGTTCACACGAATGCTAAAGGTTTAATACTTTCATTAATCTGATATGCTACTTCACATAGGGAGAATAGATTAGTGACTGATCTGATGCCGACTGTAATACACACACACTGAAGCGGACTGATATCAGCTGATATAGACTGAGGTTTACTTCATGCTAGAACCACCTAAAAATATTAGTTGCTGAATTTTGAACATATTTGATTGATCACTGATTCAGTTTGGCCCGTTCAGCAGTTCTCCAGTGAACTGAACACATCAAGTGTGTGTGTATGAATGTGTTTCTCATGTGCAAGTGTTCACTATCAGAGGCAGAGAACACTAGTGTGTCAGTAAAGCAGAAGTGCCGGATTGAGACACACATCTGAGGAAGAAACTGTTCATGAGTCTGTAAAAGAGTCCCGCAGTGAACAGACTGATGAAGATGAAGATGAAGATGTTCAGGTCTTCAGCTGCTGATGGATGTCAGTGATGATGATGATGATGATGATGTGTGATCTTGAGAACATGATGAAGGGTTTGATGAGAATCTCTCCTCAGTTTTGACATCAGAATCAAACTTTACAGGCTCGTCTGGATCACAGGAGACTAGAAATCACAAATATACATCAGATTATCCTCATTGCTTTCTCATCTCAATCTATAACACATTCTGTCAATTAAACACAATCGCACATCTGTAAACTTTCAATATTGTAGATTCTGTAGGGGGCGCTGTGTGTGTGTGTGTGTGTGTGTGTGTGTGTGTGTGTGTGTGTGTGTGTGTGTGTGTGTGTGTGTGTGTATGACAAGCCCCCAAACAGACAGAACATCGGTAGCTCTGACAGAGTGGATAGAGAAACAGTTCCGCTTTACGCGTGAGGTCATTCAACCTTCGCTCAACAGAACAGCGAGGACGCAGCAGAAAAGACTCAGAAAGGTAAGCCGTGATGAAATTGCCTATCTCTGGAATAACAACAAGACTAAAGCTATTAGAGTCATTCTTAATAATAGTATTTTCACAGAACCTCCGTCAAGTACGAATGATACAGAGCGAGTTTATAACTATTACTGTGATAAAAACCAAGCAGATGCCGCCGGTGAACGCCACGCCCCCCCTGGCTAGATGCGCTAGACTTACATCACCCAACCGAAACACCGAATACCTCGCTGTTTACATCTCAGGAGGTTTTAAGGGTGATTGAAAGCCTACCAAACAACAAGGCGTGTGGATCTGATGTTGTTACGTATGAAACACTTAAATCCACGAAACATTGGACATGTATTGCACTAATGCAAATATTTAAAGGGGGGGTACAATGGTGTTTCATGTATTCAGAGTTGTTTACAGTGTTAAAGAGATGGATTCTCATACTAAACATGGGCAAAGTTTAAAAAATATATTTTGGACGAATAACGGAGAATTTCTGTGCCGAAAATCTTACTTCCGGGTTGGTACAAGTTTCGGCTGTTTTTTTTCGATCGTGGATCTAATGACGTAGATGAGAGTGGAACTCCTAATATGAGCATTTCTCTCGGAAAAGCGCGCCCGCGCACACGTCGACCAGAGGAGAGCGAGACCGCGCACATCAACGCGCTTCAACAGGAAATCATCGGCAGCCAGCGCTGCATAGGATTTAAAGAATGTTTTCAAAAAAGTGTGTTTTTGGATGTGAGGGAAAGCTTACCGTGTTCAGCTTTCCAAAGAACCCAGTGTTACAGGAACAGTGGATGCAGTTTTTTTTTCCGGGGCAGCAACGGAGTGTACCAAGTGCGGTTGTGTGTTCTGGTCATTTCAGTGATGAATGTTTTATTAACAAGGCCCAGGTCGACGCTGGATTTGCAAATCGTTTGCTATTAAAACGTGGAGCGGTCCCAGTGATAAAAGACCCCATTCATGTAAGTACAACTGGATCAGATTTCTGTCTTTTGCTGGAAATCAAGCACTACCGCTTGACTCTATAGCTCCGCCTCCAGGACCTCTGCTTTTTCCGGAGAGAATCGGAAAGCTGTATTTTTCTTTTATAAATATAATAAAACTAAACACTTTTTGGAGATATTAAAGATGCACTACTACTCTATAGGTACTCAAGATTAACATGAGATTAGGTGAAACTGTGCATGTTATGTACCCTTTAATGTCTGTCTGACCAATGAGAAAATACCAAATTCGTGAAAAGGAGCCCTTATTCACAGAATTCCGAAAAAAGACAATATACCTGACAACCCAGCAACATGGAGAGACATCTCTTCATGAACATATTGTCGGAAAAACAAAAAGCCTATTAACCGTCAAGGCATGAATGAGCACGCTTTCTGCCTGAAAACGGCAATCGATGATTTTAAGCATGAATCCACCAAGTTTTATGCAGTCTTTCTAGACTTCCGTGATGCATTCGGCTCATTGCCGCATGGCGTTATGATTAAAGCCTTAGACGAAATTAATCTACCCAAACGTTAAATCAACATGATTAAAGATATCTACAGAAACTCCTTTATCCAGGTGATCTGTGGAGACCAACTGACTAGCCCATTCCAACTAAGAACCGGCATCAAGACCGGCTGCCCATGGAGCGCAGTAAACTTTATTCTAGCCCTTAACCAGTGGCTCAAGTGGCTGTGCCTCTGCTCCCCTTCGCACATCAGATCGCCTAACCCTGTCCAGGTGTCATCCAGGGATGAAAAAGTGATTAAAACCATGCTCTCCCACACTGATAAATTCATGTGGTGGTCTGGACTAGAGGTGAAAAACACCAAGTGTGCTGTGTTTCATGAGAGACGCAGTGGAGGCAACAGGTGGTATCTAGCCAAGAAAGACTAGCCACCTTCCTTTTCCATCATGGGCAATGAAATTAAAGTGTATGCGCGCCATGAAACCTACTGCTACCTTGGATTCCGGTTCAACATCGCGGGCGAATGGGAAAGAGCAAATACACGAACTCAGCAGTGAATACTGCACGAGGCTGGACATGGTGGACTCATCCCCCCTCCCTGTCGCAATGAAACTACAGGCCATAAGAGAGATTGCCCTTTCCAAAATACAGCATCTCTTTGCAAACATACATATCCCTAAATGCGTCTTAAATGAGCTGAATGATAAGACTGTAGGCCTGGTAAGACGCTGGATAGGACTAAATACACACTCGACAAGAGACGTCCTGTTCCACAGGTCCAGAGAGGGAGGGCTGGGCGTCCCTCATATAGAGTGGGTGTATGTTGCCGCCAGAATAAGCACCCTGTTAAGGATGGTAAATAATGATGATGCAGCCGTGCGTGAGCTTGCCCGAGCCTCACTTCTACTACATCTGGGAAAACGCAAGGTCCCTCTTTCCACATCAGATGATGCCAGCTTCCTCGGGTTCCTCATTGGACACCAGCACAGCAGGCTTTGGCGTGCGCTCGGACTGGCTGGACCTGAACGACCTCTGCAACCGCGCTAATATCCAACTGCGCTGGAGGAACAGAGCAGGACAGTTGGCGGAAGTCAACAAGAACATCCTCACGGATTCAACCATCACGGCAGAGGCAACCATCTCACCTGGCGACAACATTCAACTCCTTGACATCAGAAGGACAATAATCGATCACTTCCATTTGCGTATGATACAGCACTGGACAGGCCTACGCCTACGAGGACAACTGGCCTGCCTGCCCTGTGCCAACCATAACGTATCACACACAGTTCTGAAGAACACAGCCCTACAAGACGACATCCACAGATCCACAATTAAAGCTCGTCGTCAGGTACTGCCAACAAAGTCCAACTTAGCAACATGGTTTCCATCCGCACATGAGCTGTTTTGCCTGCAACATCACAGCCGGCACAGAGAGACGATGGCGCACATCCTTAACAGCTGCTCCGCCTACAGAGGACTGTACATCGCGCGCCACGACCGTATTGTTGCACTCTCAGTGAAGGAGCTCAGAGACAATGCCAACCTTCCCACAATCCATTGTAATGAAAAGATCAAGACAGACTGGTTCTCCCTCCGTGCGCTACATTGGAAACTGCTATAAATCACTTACCAAATACACCTGACATAGTTGTAATTAAAGGGTTAGTTCACCCAAAAATGAAAATTCTATCAGTAATTACTCACCCTCATGTTGTTCCAACCGCGTAAGACCTTCGTTCATCTTCGGAACACAAATTAAGATATTTTTGATGAAATCTGAGCCAAGTCGGAATCCTCCATAGGCTGCTAGTGTGACCGAAACTTGCTGGCCCAGAAAAGTTATTAAAGAGATCGTTAATATAGTCCAAGTGACTCCAGTGGCTCAATCTTAAGTATATCAAACGACGAGAATACTTTTTGTGCGCAAAAACAAACAAAAATAACGACTTTATTCCACTTTTCATTTCCTTCTCTCTGGGCCTCGTAGTGTTTTTGCACTGCGCGTCTGTGTACACGTCATCACGCAGCACAAACATGACGGGCGTCGGCCAATAGTGAGCCTACGTGGTGACGTGTACACAACGCGCTGCGCCAAAATACTACGCAAACCAACTAGAGGTCCAGAGAGAAGGAAATGAAAAGTGGAATAAAGTCGTTATTTTTGTTTGTTTTTGCGCACAAAAAGTATTCTCGTATATAGTATACACTATAACCAGGCTTTATATATTACCAACTAAAATTTCAAAACCATAACACCATTTATCAAGAAGCACACCCATTTCCCTAAACTTAAACACTATTCCCTGTTTTGACACATGAGTCAGATTTGTTGAACTGTCACTGCAAAACTCTACACACAAATCCCTTCATTTCTCATTGCCTACTACACCATGTTGTCATTTAGAAAGCAAATTCAAATTCAAATTTATTTATAAAGCACTAAATAAAACAACAAAGTTGACCATAGTGCTGTACAAGCAATAAAATAATGAGCAGAGAAAAAACAAATAAAAGAAAATGCATATCCATATATCTAAATAAATAGTATCATCATAAGACAGTCAAAAAACATATATTACAGTTTTTTACAATCGCTATGACAGTTTTTTCAATACATTTAACAAGTTTCCTAAACTCTTAACGCACCAACACACCTAAAACACACATTTGGCAAAACGGTTAATTTCATGCTCAAAATCACACATTGTAAACTAAACTCCAAAACTAATTTTCAAAATACAATAATACACGAACACAATACACTATGTCTAACAAAACACTCCAAACATGTTTCAAAATCAAATAATTATTCAAAACACTAACACATGTTCTCGTTCAACAGGAACATTTAGTCAATCATAACACAATGACAAAAAAAAAAAAAACACTATCATCAGCTGAAATTACAGAAACTGCATTATTTTATATGTGTCAGGTATGCCCTTATACAATAGACAGTAGGCTATATTGTATTGATCATAGATTGTGTTTTGCACTGCAGTTTTTTTTTTTTTTTTTTGAAGTCTCTACATTTTTGTTTTGTTTGTAATGTAAATGCATGCATTTTGTTGGTGTTTTTTTTTTGCAGCAGAAATTCAATACAACAAAATAAATGACCCTTCTTAGAGTAGCTTTATAGAATGTATGGATTATGAAAAAAAGAAGACAGAGACAGAATTGCTGCAGTAACGGCTTTATTTGCAACAGGACATTTCTGCAAGATAACAAAAATATGCAATATAGCTGCCATTTACAGTATTACTGTATGTAAAAATACAAAATATACAAACAGAAAAGGCCATCTTCTAATCTGTCCGGTCTTCTGCATTTGTCCACGTTCTCATCCACATCACACCTGATATCTTCCCTGCAAGGCATCTTGGGAAGAATCTTTTACAGTAACATGCCTTATCCACCCCTGGCAGTGTTCAGCTGTGATGTCTTTTGCATACAGGAGGGACATTTGGTCCTGTGGACTATGGTCAAAAACCTTTCATCTCATTGAGAAAACTCCTCAATGGAGTTGAGGAAAGGGAAGTAAGGGGCAAGGAAAATGGACATCATCCTCTGATCGGCGTCAAACCAGGCTGTGACTAGACGGGAATGGTGGAATGCCACATTTTCCCATATTTGCATAACTTCAATCAGCTGTTTCTCACTAGCAATGGAATAATGTGAAAATACAAAATATACGAACAGAAAAAGCACCAGAATAATAGCACCCAATTATTTTCATAATTCAATCAGCTGTTTCTCAGTAAGAATAGAATAAAATACAGGGGATATATTTGTGTTTCAGTTCACAATATAAGCAGCTGTTTACCTTGACTTTAGCCTGTGAGGTTAGGTTAGAACATGGTGTTATCTGTTCTGACATACAGTGTTAAAGCATTGGTAAATTTGGCAGTAAAAATCCATTGTTCCCTTACGAGAACGTTCTCTCGTACTGCGTTGAAAAACGCATTGGGAAAACTCCTTTTCTCGAGAATATTGAAGCCTTTATTTTAAAACGCATTGCTGCAGCATAAGCGAGAGCATCAAGCTCGCGCGAGCTAGCTGATAGGCTGTGCTGCAGGCAACTGCACGAACCAATGGCGAGAGAGCAGAGGCGCGCGAACCAATCAGAGAGCTTGGCGCCCTGCCATACTCGAGCGCGCCAAATAGGGCGCGGCAGGAGAGTATAAATACAGAGAAATCTCGCCATAAAACAGATCTAATCTCCTTCAGCTTCGAGACTCACCTCTTCGCTGAAATCTCCAGAGAGAAGCCGCTCGTCGTGGAAAAGCCCTTCAGCGGAACAGCTTCGCATCTTGGCAGATCTTCCTTGCATCGCCGGCTGAGCGTTTCCCTGTGGCATCCGACGAGTATCCTTTTTTTGCTATCTCACAAAGAGCAAATCGCTGTTTTCACAGCGCGCAAACGGCGTTGATTCAAATGCCTGTTTGTGATTCCTGCGGGGTTTCCCTGCATGTGTCTGATAGACACACACTGTGTGCTGTCTGCCTCGGTCCTGAGCACACCGAGTCAGCGCTCACTAAAGGCGGCTGTCCACACTGTGACAGCATGACCATGGCGGTTCTCCGGTCACGTCTCACCCTCGCTACTTCAGAGGGTGAACCCGCTTCACTTCCGTCTTCGGCGCCCCACGAGCCCCGTAGGAAGAAGCGACGAGATCAGAGGATCCCTGAAAGCGGTGAGGTTGAAGAGCTCACGCCGGGTCTCTCCCCGCGTGCTTCGCCCTCCCCCCCATCTCCGGTTCTGTTCGCGAGGAGCGATCAACGCCCCTCTCTCGAAGCGGCGGGACTTGTTTCCTTTGGCGGATCCGCGGAGGATGATGACGCAGTTTCTGTGGCGGCATCTGAGAGCGAGGAATGGTCGGGCTCTGCGGACCCCACCCCCTCCTCTCTGTGTGATCGTCCTGACGCACGTGCGAGCATTGACGCCGAACTTTTCCGTGTCATGTCTCGCGCTGTCGACGAACTAGGACTCAACTGGCTTTCCCCAGCTGAGCCTACGAGAGGCCGCCTCGACGAGTGGTACCTGCCAACAGGCCCCCCGTCAGCGCGCCGCCCCTTTTCTGCCGGAGGTTCACGAGGAGCTCACTAAAAGCTGGCGCGCGCCCTTTTCAGCGCGAACGCGCTCTTCAGCTTCTCATACTCTCTCCTCTGTCGACGGCGCTGAAGAGAAGGGCTACGTGTCTCTTCCCCCCATCGAGGAAGCGGTCGCCGTTCATTTGTGCCCTCCCACTGCAGGCAGTTGGAGGTCTAAAATGGCGCTGCCTTCTAAGCCTTGCAGGGCAACCTCAGCTTTGGCCGCCCGCGCCTATACCGCCGCTGGCCAAGCTGCTTCGGGGATTCACGCCATGGCTACACTTCAGGCGTTCCAAGCTAAGCTCCTCCGCTCCATGGATGAGTCAGGCCCTTTCCCGGACACCCTGAAAGACCTCCGTAGTGCTTCAGATTTGGCGCTTCGGGCCACGAAGACCACCGCACAAGCTCTCGGCCACAGCATGGCCAGTTTGATTGTGCTTGAGCGCCACCTGTGGCTCAACTTGACGGAGATCAAGGACGCAGATAGAACCGCCTTCTTGGATTCTCCGATCTCCACTTCTGGTCTCTTCGGCCCATCTGTTAACGGCTTCGCGGAGCGTTTCACTGAAGCACAGAAGGCTTCAAGTGCTATGAAGCACTTTCTCCCCAAACGCTCCAGCTCGGCTTCACGGCGTCCCAAGAGCGCGCCGCGGCCAGAAAAGTCAGTGCCTCAGGTTCACCAGCCCCGCCCAGCGGCTGAAACCGGTCAGCACCTAAAGCCGGCGAAACGGTACCCGTTCCCCAAGCGCCAGGGGCCCAGGCCGAAGCTCACGCTCGACCACGAGCCTAAGAAGCCGTCCTAACCGACAGGAAGAGGGGTTCATGTCCCGCCGCGGCCGGACCAGCCCCGAAGATCGCTCGAACGCTTCTCACAGCCCCCTCTTCAGTTCAGGCGGCTGGAGTGGTTTTAAATGCAGAAATAGGGCCTGTTATTCGTCATGCACCTCTGCACACAAACGCTGTTTTAACAGCGACCCACAAAAAGCACAAATCGAGCAAAATTTCACTTTCATGTCTAGTCGAGCCCCTGTCTCCAGGCGCTCAGTCTTCAGATATGATCATACCTCTGGTTCATCGGGCTCTGGCATGGCAGGCCATACCCGGAGTCTCAGAGTGGGTAATGAACATTATAAAGCGCGGTTACTCGCTTCAGTTCTCCCGCAGACCACCACGCTTTCGAGCTGTTATTCAAACTTCGGTAAGGAGCACTTTGTCTCACGTCCTCCGCACCGAAGTACAGGGTCTGCTGGCAAAGGGGGCTATCGAGAGAGTTCCCGCTGCACTAAGCGAGTCAGGGTTTTACAGCCGTTACTTCCTCGTTCCGAAGAAGGACGGCGGCTTAAGACCCATTTTAGATCTCAGACATCTGAACAAAGCCCTCATGACACGGCCGTTCAGAATGCTTACAACCAAACACATCCTGGCGCAAATTCGCCCAGGCGATTGGTTCTTCTCAGTGGATCTAAAAGACGCGTACTTTCACATCCAAGTGAACCCCCACCACAGGCCATTCTTGAGATTCGCCTTCGAGGGGCAGACATACCAGTACACAGTTCTACCTTTTGGACTGGCACTGGCACCTCGTACGTTCACGAAATGTATGGATGCGGCTCTCTCCCCCCTAAGACAGCGGGGAATGCGCATCCTGAACTACCTCGACGACTGGCTCATTTTGACTCAGTCAGAGGCGGAGTCCAATACTCACAAAGCCTGGCTTCTCAGTCATCTGGAATGCCTGGGGCTCAGAGTGAACTTCTCCAAGAGTATTCTGTCGCCCAGTCAACGTATCACGTTCCTGGGAACAGTTCTAGACTCCGTACTTATGAGAGCATGGCCCACATCAACCCGTGCTCTCTCGATTCAGCGGCTCGCCGCGTCGTTCACGAAGGGCGCTTATGTACCCCTTCGAACGTATCAGAGGATTTTGGGCCTTATGGCTTCGGCAGCTTCAGTACTCCAACTAGGCCTACTGCGCATGCGTCCTCTTCAGCTGTGGCTAGCACCTCAGGTACCCCCTCACGCTTGGCGTTCAGGTATCTTGAGTATCAGGGTGGACCAGCATTGCATTCTAGCACTGGCCCCCTGGATGAACGCCAGCTGGTATCAGCAGGGCGTAAGCATGGGAGTGGTCTCAGAAAGGAGGGTTATTTCGACAGACGCCTCCAACTCAGGTTGGGGAGCCCTGTACGAGGGCAGGCCTGCCTCCGGCCTCTGGTCGAGCTCGGAGAAACGCCTACACATAAACTGCCTCGAGATGAGAGCAGTTTTTCTAGCCCTAAAAACCTTCCTTCCACACCTGGCAGGACACCATGTCTTGGTCCGGACGGACAACATGTCAGTGGTGTCCTACATAAATCGCCAGGGCGGCCTCAGATCCCGCAATCTGTTCGCCATAGCTACTCAGCTGCTACTTTGGGCTCAGACCAATCTGCGCTCGCTCAGAGCAGCTCACGTGCCGGGCACGTTGAATATAGGAGCAGACATGCTCTCTCGGGGCAACGTTCCCCCAGAGGAATGGTCACTCCACCCCCAGACAGTTCTCCTATTATGGGAAGTCTTCGGGCAGGCAGAGGTAGACCTCTTCGCCTGTGGCCACTCAACGGCTACCCCAGGACCTCCCAGAGGGCGTCCTGAATACTATTCTGGAGGCTAGAGCTCCGTCTACTAGACGTCTCTACCACCTTAAATGGTCAGTGTTTTCCAGCTGGTGTCAGGCTCGAAACCTCGACCCGTACACTTGTGAAGTGCCAATGGTTCTTTCATTTCTCCAAGAGATGCTGGACGCGGGACGTTCCCCGTCCACACTCAAAGTATACGTGGCAGCCATCGCGGCTTTTCACGTTTTGGTGGCTGGCTCTTCTTTGGGAAAATGCGACCTTATTGTTCGCTTCCTTAAAGGAGCTAGGAGGCTCAACCCGCCTCGGCCGCCCTCAGTGCCGGCCTGGGATCTTTCACTGGTCCTGAAGGGACCTCCCTTTGAACCTTTAAGGTCAACGGACTTAAAGTCCCTTTCCCTGAAAACCGCTCTTTTACTGGCACTGGCGTCAGTCAAAAAGAGTGGGGGATTTACATGCGCTTTCCATAAGCGCTTCCTGTCTTGAGTTTGGCCCTAACGACTCTAAAGTCCTTTTAAAGCCAAGACACGGTTATGTGCCTAAAGTGCTCTCTACTCCGTTCAGAGCACAGGTAATTTCGCTGTCAGCTCTCCCAGCTTCGGGGGAAGACAGTGATGCTCACACGCTCTGCCCTGTTAGAGCGTTGAGAATTTACTTGGAGCGTTCAGCCTCATTTAGACAGTCTGAACAGCTCTTTGTCTGTTTCGGGGGCCGAACCAAGGGGTTGCCGGTCACGAAACTCACGCTATCCAGATGGATAGTTGATGCTATTGCTCTAGCATACACCTCACTGGGCCTCTCCTGCCCCATAGGTGTCAGGGCTCACTCTACGAGAGGCATCGCCTCCTCGTGGGCTTGGACTAGTGGTGTCCCTATTGAAGACATTTGTGCGGCGGCAGGCTGGTCAGCTCCGTCCACATTTGCAAGATTTTATAACTTAGAGGTCCCGGCTTTACAAGCACGAGTTCTCTCCATCTAACCCTGGCTCTCTGGATCCAGGTTAATTCTCTAAGTTGTAAGGGAACTTTACATAGGCTGGCCTTTTTTGCCCTAGTCTATGTACACAATATATATCTTTAGGCCCGATGTTCTGGTCTGTGGTATTCTGGCTACTTTCCTATCCCGGGATTCCTGGATTAGAGTAGCCACGAGACTTAGCACGGCGTTTTAAAAAGGGTTCCCAATGCGTTTTTCAACGCAGTACGAGAGAACGTTCTCGTAAGGGAACGTACTTGGTTACTTACGTAACCTCGGTTCCCTTAGAGATAAGGGAACGAGTACTGCGTTGCCCTGCCGTGCTATTCTCGAACATCAGGTATTTTCGTTCAGTCGATTAGACCTGTTTTATGGCGAGATTTCTCTGTATTTATACTCTCCTGCCGCGCCCTATTTGGCGCGCTCGAGTATGGCAGGGCGCCAAGCTCTCTGATTGGTTCGCGCGCCTCTGCTCTCTCGCCATTGGTTCGTGCAGTTGCCTGCAGCACAGCCTATCAGCTAGCTCGCGCGAGCTTGATGCTCTCGCTTATGCTGCAGCAATGCGTTTTAAAATAAAGGCTTCAATATTCTCGAGAAAAGGAGTTTTCCCAATGCGTTTTTCAACGCAGTACTCGTTCCCTTATCTCTAAGGGAACCGAGGTTACGTAAGTAACCAAGTACGTTTTGTTCTTGTTTGAGCTTGTGTGTAAAAGAAGTTCAAGCATTTTAAATTTGTGTTAATTGTATGCATTTTGTGTTAAAGCATCAAGAAATGTGTTAATAGTATAGCTTACACAGACGGATGTAGTGCTAACTGTGTTAAGAGTTTTGGAAAACTGTTAAAAGTATTGAAAAATCTGCCATAGCAATCGTAAAAAACTGTAATGCTTCACTAACTAGCAGAAGACACAAGCAGGGTTTAAATCCCATTTGTGCAGGCGGGGGCATGTTGTCACACTGCGTTACAATGTGCTCCTATTAGAAATATGCTATTATATTCTATACTTTTATTAATTTTATTGAGAAAACGTGAGAAAAAGGTGAATAAAGACTGAGAGTCAAAGGTTTAGAATGTCAGAAATTACTAATTATTTATTTGTTTTGAACTATGTATAGCTGTGTTTTCATGTGTTTGTAGTCAAAACTCAAAAATTAGTTTATATTTAATTATTAAAAATTGCCATTATTTTATATGAAAAAGTTTTTTAATTGTATTTTATTTGGAAAATATTTTAGTTTGTTTTGTGTTTTTTTTTATTTTTTATTAGATCGGATAACATTTTAAGCTGTCATATATGGTCATGTTACAATGTACCCCACCAATGGGGCATGTTGTCACATTTCACTTCCATTCTTTCGGGGTATATCAAGAAAAAAGTATATACTGTATTAATAAAACAAATACACATAATTTTAGTAGACGTGGGAAATTAAAGTGGGAAAAAATAAATACTCCGAACCATAAGTAGATTTACACAAACTGAGAAAGTCAAAAAGCGTTACTTTGTGCCCCGCTCTCCCCTACGGTTTTGGCGTTTGTAAATGTGACATGACAGATCGCTAGCGGCACGTGACCCGATCATCTCTGGCTAATAGTAAATAAACACGAATGAACACTGTTGAAAGATACAGTACAACTTACCGAAATGTATATTCATAATACATATATCTGTTTTTCTACTGCGGAAAGGGTCAATAAAACAGCTGGAGAACAATTATGTCACATACACTGTAAAAAAAATAAAAATTTACATCCCCAAGTCAAAAATTTCAAGTGACCGATAACATCAAAATTTTTCAATTAGTCTGACGTATTATTTCTCATTGAGCCAATGTTAACAGACTATTGCAACAAGAATTTCACTTGGGCCAATTGAAAAATTTAGATGTTATCAGTCACTTGAAATTTGATTTGGGAGGGTTAGAAATTTTTTACAGTGTAACATTTACCTCAGGAAATTACCATAATATAGGCTATAGCACCTTAGTTGGCTAGAAAAAAAAAAAGAGCTTTAGAAAGTATTTTGCTAAATGTGTGTACTATATTGCATACTATATTTTTATTTATTAAAGTTATTATATTTAATTTTAGTTTAACCTTAAATAATTTTACCAGCAATAGGGATGTATATTTTTTTCTTTAGAAAAACACCTCTTGTGTACCTAATATTTATCCAAATGAGTCAATACTAAATCAAATCACAAGAATTGAAATCGTGAAATTTGTTTCAAGCTATAAAAAAGCTTACCAGAAATCGTTCCATAAACATTGTAACATGTTGTCTTTAAACCTAATAAAATTCATTTTAGTTACTAAAATGTATTGACAATACTCATTGGAATGCAAAAAAAAAAAAAAAAAAAAAAAAAAAAAAACACATCCCCCCCAGTTTAGAATTTAGGCTAACAGGATTGACAATATTACACTTTAATGTAGTGTTCCTGTAGTAGAGTATGTTGGTTATTCCCAGGGAACGCATGAACAGATAAGACTATTACTTTGAATGCAATATAAGTCACTTTAGGTCATCTGCCACATTGAACGATCTGATGTAAAGTGTTGTGCAAAACAATGTGAAACTACAAGGTTCTGTTTAGAAAGTCTTTAATGCTGATATTTGACAAACATTTCAGCAGAAGTTCAGGAGTCTTTAGAAGAATCACTAACCTACAAGAAAAAAAAAAAAAAAAACTCGTAAGCGGGGTGCAAATAACATGATCATCCAGTTTGTCTTTTTGTGATAATGACCGGCTGACTTTAAAAAAACTGTTGTATGACATGGTTTATGTTAGTGTATCATAGTATGATGAATAATTACAATACATTTGATGTTCTTGTCGTCACCCTCTTACACCTGAAAGAAAAAAAAAAAAATCAGATTTAGTTGATCTGCAGTGTGTGTCAGTCTGAGTTTTTGATTATCACATCACCTTAATCACAGCAGAACATGATCGCGTCATTGAGAGCGGTGTCGTCTCCACTGATTCCCTGTGGCGGTTCTACCCGGGTCTGTATGCCGCAGATTCCTTTTCCTCCACACGTTGGACTCCATTCGCCCCAGGAGCCCCATAAGTTGCTTTCAGCCTCCATCTCCTGACCTCCAGTGCATTTGAACCTGTAAAAAAAATTAGATGTGACAATGTATGATAAAATATGTAATTGTGTTGTTGGATTGAATGTCAGTCACATGATCACCAGCTGCTGACAGCCTAATCACTGCAATCACGAACAGCAGCACGACTGCGAGTGTGAAGTTAACTAAACTATTGATGGGGGAAAACTGAGTCCTTAAATAGCTAAATAAACCCAGGATGGGTAAGAGATGGTGTAAGAGGTTTACACTGGGTAAGAGATGTTATAACTTATAGCACCACACACTCACCTGACGTTGTTTGCGGCCGTATCATCTCTGTCTCCTTGGGAAGATTCAACTCTCAGCTTGAAAGCTTTCAAGTATTCAGAAGGAGGACACCATCTGATAACATCCCACCCATCACCAAACCTGAAGAAAAAACAGAGGTTGCCTGATCAAATCAATCATTTTCAAGAAAAACCTCAATTTAGTCATATCTTAATGCAAGATTTGTTAATACTCATTACTTTCCTACGCTGGACTCCACTTGGATAGAGCTTTGGATAGTCCGAAAGTTGCTGGACAGATCAACACAGTAAAGGCGAATCCCATTGAGCGCGGTGTCATCAGCAGCAAGAACCATTCCTTCCACCTTAAAACAACATGACAATCTTCCATTTGAAAGTTAACTAACCCAACCCATAGTAGTAACATTTATTTTCATGCTCTTTAGTATTATACAGACACTTTAAAAATCTTTTAAAAAGTTTTCTGGAGTAACCTGGAATTAAGTGAAAAAAAGCAACTCCACCATTTTGAGCCTTTGAAGAGTTCATCCACCCCCATATTAGCAAAATAGAGTCAATGCCCAACTTACATTCAGACTAAACCCTGCGGCGTATCTTCCACTTGGACACATGCTCTTATCCCCCCACGATCCCCAACCCATTCCATTCGTCACCTTCAGCTCAGATCTGTAAGACCGGTCGGTGCTCACATGCCCAACAATGGCTAGCAGGGAAAACATGGAAAAGAAGTGATGCATTGCTACAGCACTGAAAGCTGACTGTTAGATTAATTTGTAGATAGATTATTTGCAACAAATAATAAAACAGAGACCATATAGGACCATAACCTTCTCGAGTTTATTAAGGAAGAAGCCTCATATTTATACACAAGATTAAGCAGAATCATTAACCATGATGTCCATCCCATCCAATCACAGTACTCACAGATCAACTCCTACCATATTTGCCATATTAAGAAATTATGTTTTATTAACAAAGTTCGGGAGGAGCACGTTCAGATAATTAACCCTAATTAAACACGAGTGGAGCAGAATCAGTTAATCAACTCAATCAATGAGTTAAGAGGTGTATATATATACAGCAGATAATCACACTTTGATTAAATTTCGGAGTACATATACAGAAAATAATAGATAAATGTACAAAAGTGATAAATATAATGAGATGTCTTGCTGGAGCTGAATGGGGAGCAAATCGGCAATCGCTCAAAAGTATTTATGTGGCACTAATTGGAGCAACTATAGATTATGGTAGCATGGTGTATAGTTCTGCCTCAAAAACTCAGCTTGCTAGGATTGAGGGAATTCAGAATCAAGCATTAAGGATATGTTGTGGAGCAATAAGATCTTCACCAGTGTCATCACTTAATGTTGAGATGGGAGTGCCACTAGGAATGAGAAGGATTAAGTTAAGAATGAGATACTGGGCAAACATAAAAGGTCAATTGGAAAATCATCCAGTTAAGAATGTTTTAAGTGACTGTTGGGAATATAACTATAAAAAAAAACTAACAAGTTTTGGATGGTTTATTAATGAGGAGGCAAGAGAAATAATTAAAGATGTTAATATTGCTACATGTGTGGTTCTGCCAGCAATTCCTCCTTGGTTTTCTCCAATGCCTTCTATAGATATCCAGTTACACAAAGACAAACATAATGAGGAGAATATCCTGGATAGCGTAAAGGTACAAGATTAAATAGATTATAAATACTATAGTGCCATCCAGATATATACTGATGGCTCAAAAGATCCAGATTCTGGTACTACATCTGCAGCAGTATTTATACCTCAATTTAAAGTCAACATTTTGAAAAGAACATCAGATCACATTTCAGTATTTACATCAGAATTAATAGTAATTATATTAGCATTACAGTGGGTCGAAGAAGTTCAGCCAGATCAGTTATATGCACAGACTCTTTATCTGCAATTGAAAGTCTAGCAAGTGGTATTTCTACAGCTAGACAGGACTTAATTTATGACATATTACAAAGTCTTTTTAGAATCAGACAATTGGGAATCATTATTCATTTTCTTTGGATACCAGCTCATATGGGGGTGGCAGGAAATGAAGAGGTGGATAGTTAGCCAAACAGGCCATAAAATTTCAAGAAGTTGATTTTAAAATTGCATTGTGTAAGACTGAGATAAAAAGTATAATAGCAAAGGAAATTAGGAAGAAATGGCAGAAGGAGTGGGACAGTGGAAATAAGGGTCGACATTTATACAAAATTCAAGGAACAGTTGGTTTTGAAAGAAGAAACTTTGGAAATAGGAGGAAGGATGTTATAATTTCAAGAATGCGCATTGGCCATTGTCTACTAAATCAAAGTATGGTCAGGATTGGGAAACACCAGACTGGGTATTGTGACAAATGTAGTTCCGAAAATATGGAGACAGTAGAACATGTATTATTAAAATGTGAGGCTTATGCAAGAGAAAGATTTAAATTATTTCAAGCATTAAGAGAAATGGAAATGGAAGTTTTTTATATCAAAGCATTATTAGGTAATGGCCCAAAGCAATTTAAAATATATGAAGAAGTATTTCATTTTTTAAAAGACACTCATTTAAGTAACAGGATTTAGGTCACTACTACCATAACGTTATCCACACTCCAATCCAGTAGGTGGCGGGAATGCACCATTTAAGTTTGGTTTGCCAACCGCCATTAAACTTGAGAAGAAGAAGAAGAAGAAGAAGAAGAAGAAGAAGAAGAAGAAGAAGAAGAATCACCCTTTGAAAACATAATGAGATAAATGTGTAAGTGACGTTGAGCAAAAATGAAGTTAAAAGTAAAATAAAATAATTCATAAACAATAAATGGCAAGAACTATGGAATAATGAGGTCAAGGGAAGACAGTTGTATAGTATACAGAAGCAAGTAGGAAATGGAAGAAGTGTTTTTAGGAATAGGAAAGAGGATACGATTGTTTCTCGTATTAGAATAGGGCACTCACGATTAAATCATTCCTTGTTTAAGATAGGAACACATGATACGGGAAAATGTAATTATTGTGATCAGGCAGAAACAATAGAACATGTTTTAATAAAATGTTTAAAATATGGAAAAGAAAGGTTAGTACTTAAGAGGATAGTAAGAAAATTGGGTGTGGTAGTATTCAGTATGGAAAGTCTATTGGGAAAGCAAGTAGAACAAGTAAAAATATATAGTGCGATAATGAAGTATCTCAAAGCAATAGGAGTAGATTGGAGAATTTGAAGTATAGGGGATAAAGTTTTTTTTAATTATTATTATTATTTTATTATTTAGTTACTTATTGTTTTTTAGTGCTTCACACTCCAGTCCAGTTGGTGGCGGTAATGCACCGAAAGTTGGTTTGCCAACCGCCATAAAACACCAAACGAAGAAGAAGAAGAAGAATACTTCCCCAGGAAAGGATGAAATCTGTTATGAGATGATTAAGCAATTGTCAGATGGATCATTAAATATAATTTTAAGACTTTTTAATAAAATTTGGGATTCAGGGAATATTCTTGGAAACATGGAGTAATAGTTCCAATCGCTAAACCTGGAAAAGACCATTCCCAGCCAGTTAGTTATAGACCTATTCCATTGACATCCAATTTATGCAAACTTATGGAATGGATGGTTATGAATAGGTTGACGTATGAAATGGAGAGTAAAAGCAGAGCCGATCAGCCCAATACGCACACTACGCAAGTTGCGTAGGGCCCCGCAAATTACTCAAGGCCCCGCCTCCCCCTCGTGTCAAAGCGCGTCAATCAAAGTTTACAATATCGATGAGAAAATTAAGCGGAACTATCCTGGTCATGAAAAGAGAGAGAGAAAAAACCACCATGAGAGTGAATTGCGGGAACAGCAATCAGGTAGACTTGTGTTCTCTTCTCTCCTCTCCTCTCCAAGTTTAATGTCAGCAAAGAACAGTAAAGTTAAGTTGATGTGCATCTATCTCTAGTCTTTCTGGGCAGTGCATATTTTGGTCTTTCTGCGTCTTGCTTACACTTCCAGGGCTGTGTTCTGTGACTTTGTGCCTGACACAAAAAATAGTGCGAGTGAAACTTTTACGTTTGATAAACGACTAAGGGCAACGGTGTTTGTTTATAAACTGCAGCTCGGAAAAGATAACCGTGTCGCGTGTTAACATGCGTTCATATGCGCATGCACGAAATGAAACGCGCACTTTCCAGCAAAACATCTGTGGGGACCAGTAGGCTACAATATGGGCGTGATGGCACTCCTCATTATAGGCACACATACTTTTCAAACAAGACAAGGATTATCTAGACTCCAAGTCAGTTTAGTTACAACTCTGCAATAAAGCAAGATGGAAAGCAATATATTGACATTGACTATTGATTTATAGGCTATATTGCATTTAAAATGTTGATTGGCTGGACATACTGGTCAATATGGATGCACATCCCTCAGTAAATAATAACCATCAAGTATAAAGTATTGCTTTTATCATTTAAAACACAGTGACGTGCTATGACAAGCCATTTTAGCTTTTATTCATTCACAGGATGCATTTTTGATATCAATAATTACATTTAAAATGTGAATTCTTGATATTAAGAATGTACTTTTTCTAGTAACAATGTCTATTTTTGATATCAGGAATTACATTTTCATTAGTACTAGTTACTGGGGTGTCAGGTGTGACTGTTGTGTGGCAATGGCAAATGTTTTACATGGGTCAGGTAGGAGGGCCCCTTTACAGAATTTCGCTTAGGGCCCCAGAGAGGTCAGGATCGGCTCTGAGTAAAAGTTTGCTGTCAGCATGTCAAAGCGGATTTAGAAAAGGGCGAAATACGATGGATCAATTCTGAGTTTGGAGGCGGAAATTCGAAAAGCTCAAGTTAATAAAGAAATTTTGGTGGGAGTCTTTTTCGATGTTGAAAAGGCTTATGATATGTTGTGGAAAGAAGGGCTGTTAATGAAATTGGAAAGTTTGGGAATTGAGGGAAAAATGTATAACTGGATTTCCAGTTTTTTGTTTGGAAGAACGATTCAAGTTAGAGTGGGGTCTGCATATTCTAGGATTGTCTCAATTGAGAATGGAACTCCCCAGGGAAGTGTGAGCAGCCCTATTCTTTTTAACTTAATGATTAATGACATATTTAGTAATATTGAGACTGGAATAGGAAGATCAGTGTATGCAGACGATGGGGCATTGTGGAAAAGGGGGCGTAATATGCTATATGTAGAAAACAAAATGAAAAAAGCAGTGAAGGAGGTGGAGAAATGGGCAAATAGTTGGGGTTTTCGGTTTTCTGTGGTAAAAACACAAGTCATTTGTTTTTCAAATAAGAAAAATAATCCTATGTTAAATATTAAAATGTATGGTAATCAGCTGGAACAAGTCAAAGTAGTGAGATTTCTGGGTATGTGGATGGATTATAAATGAAACTTTGGAGTTCATATTCAGAAATTGATAGAAAAGTGTAAAAAAGGAATAAATGTTTTAAGATGCTTGTCAGGTGCAGATTGGGGGGGCAAGTTGCCAGTCACTGAAAATAATTTATTATGCAGTGATCAGGTCAAATATAGACTATGGAAGTATGGTATACAGTTCTGCGAATAAAACTTTACTTAAAAAAATACAAGTAATACAAAATCAGGCATTGCGAATTTGTGGTGGAGCATTTAGATCTTCTCCGGTAGTATCACTACAAGTTGAGTTAGGAGAATTACCGTTGGAACAACGCAGACTTCAATTGAGGATGAGATACTGGTCTGGTGTATGTGGACATCTGGAAAGTCATCCGGTAAAAATACTTCTGAAGGAATGTTGGGAGTATGAATACAAAGAAATAGCAAGCTTTGGTTGGGTAGTAGGAGGCAAATAGCTTGGGATTGAAAGAATATTTAATAGCCCCTTCTGTTCCAATACCAGCAATTCCCCCTTGGATGTATCCTATGCCATTAATTGACTTACAAATACATAAAGAAATAAATAAACCAATAAGCATACCAACTAAGTTAGTAGTTAAACAGTATGTAGATCGAGAATATTATTCAGTATTACAGGCATTTACAGATGGGTCAAAGGAACCAGAGTCTGGTAGAACTGCAGCAGCAGTATTCATTCCTACATTTAATATAAAAATTGCAAAAATAATATCGGATAATGTGTCGGTATTTACTACTGAATTATTAGCTATTATATTAGCACTACAGTGGATTGAAGAAGTTCAACCAGCAAGAACTGTGATATGTACTGATTCAGTGGCTGCTCTCACTAGTCTTATGAGGGGAAAATCTGAATCTCGGCAAGATTTAATATTTGAAGTTTTGCTATGTTTGTTTAGAGCAGGGCAGTTAGGGGTATTGGTATTCTTCCTCTGGGTGCCAGCACATGTGGGTGTGGATGGTAATGAGGAGGTAGACCAGTTGGCAAAGAAAGCATTAAATCATCCACAGATAGAAATTAATGTATCACTAAGTAAATCAGAAATCAAGAGATTGATAGCAATTGAAATTAGTAAAAGATGGCAAAAGATATGGAATAGTGACTCTAAAGGAAGACATCTTTATCAAATTCAGGAACGGGTTTGGAAATGAGAGGAAAATATATGGAAATAGGAAAAAAGATGTCATTATTACAAGGTTAAGAATTGGTCACACTGCATTAAATTATAGTCTTTATAAAATAGGGAAGCATGATACAGGAAACTGTGATAATTTAGGAATGTGCTGCATATGAAAGGGAGAGACAACAGTTAAGTCAAGAGTTACGAAGGATGGGATGTGATACAATTTCAATAAAGGTATTGTTAGGAAATGGGACAAGACAATCAAGAATTCATGAATTACTAATTAAATATCTAAATAAAACAGGAATAATAAATATATATTTTTTTTTTATATATTTTTTTCCATTTCTTCCAAAGCCAAGTACACTCCACACTCCAGATCAGTAGGTGGCGGAAATGCACCATTTATGTTGGTCTGCCAATCCGCCATTAAACATCAGAAGAAGAAGAAGAAGAAGAAGAAGAAGAATCACACTTTGAGTCAAAGGAGTTGTCAACTCTAGGCTTGTTATCTTTCACTTGGGGTTTCTTTTCCTCAGCTCTCGGCTACTAGGCATCGGGGGTTTAATGACGTATCATTATCCAAAGAGGCAATCAATAGTGATGGCAAAATGAGGCTTCCTGGACTACTGAGACCTAAGCTGTGTCCCAATGTTGAAGGCTGCATCCTTCGAAGGACGCAGACTTCAAGGATGCAGCCTATGCGTCCTCTGAAGGACGCACCATGTAGCCTTCCTAGGATTTCCTAATTGTGCAACCAGGTGTTCCCGATCACCGCTCCTGGCGCCAAGCAACGGTGCGAGAGGACAGCTGCTATCCTGATCATTCATTTTGATAACTGAGTAAACAGCTATGGAGCCAGAATCGGCTATTGTCATTTTTATGTTTTATATTTTACTGGAGGACATGGTGAGCCCCGGCGCTGCCGGATCATGTATTTTCGGTTTAGCCCTGTTTAAATACAAAACCCAATTTAATATAAAAAGTCCAGTATTTCTCGCGCTCGTCATCTGCAGCTGTCACGGTTGCCAGGCGACAAGAACAACCCTTCGTAGGCTAGACGGGTCCGAGCGCGTCAGATGCGCCCTTTGATATGGGACGCTGCTGTAGTTAGCAACAATTTGTTAATATTGTGACAATAAGCCTACATTTTGTTACTTTAATTTTCGGAACTGCATATTTCGTTAAGTATTCACTTACAAATGTGAAGTAACCTGAAGTAGCCTACTTTTTTCCCTCACATCACAATATGGCGCAGTAGTAGCTTAATATAAATGCAGTAGTTATTAAAAGTACTTTTTTCAGAAAGGCGTCGATTGAATCAGCCCTGCAAACCTGTTGGTAGACAACTTAGTGGATCGTGGAAATATGCTCTTTAACACTCTGGAGACCGTCCCAGATGATGTCCCACCAGCAGGAGGCCTTACCAGGGGCAGCCCATTCCAGTCCAGAAGCTCAGCTCAACAGTCTACATAATTTTTTTCTTATTTTATGTTTATGTTGATTTTGATATGTTTAACGTATTTTGTAAATAGTTGGAAAAAGTACTTTAATGTAGCCTATAGAACAAATGATTTTCATTTACTAATTTTATTTGAAAAAATAAAAAGGTATAGCATTTGTTTCATGCAGAAAGTATTACTGTCATTACAAAAATAAACAATGTCCAGAACAATTCATTCTCTTTTATTTACACAATTAAAGTTGCATAAAAATAAATGCACATAATTTTTCTTTTAAAAAATAAAAGTGAAAAAAGTTAAACAAGAATATGTAGGAAATATATTTTTCAATCATTCTCTCAAGAAGAGAAAACAGCCTGTCCATCCTCTCCCTTCTTTCCTGTGCTCTCCTCGCCTCTGCCTCCCTCTCTGTAGTTGCATTTCTTCTCTGATCAAGTCCAAAAACTCGTCCTGTCTCGGCGCCTTCGTGCTGGTGCTTCTGCTGGTGTGGGTGCTAGTGCTGGTGCTGTTACTGGTGGGGCTGGTGCTGCTGCCCCTGTCTCCTTCTCACCGTGGGCACCCACTACTGAACTCGGCCCTGGTGTGTCCTCAGGGATTGAGGCGATGAGGACAGGGGGGTTGGTGCAATGCCTCTGTCCCAACACCTCATCCATGAGGACAAACCAGGGCCAAGTTTCAGCAGTGGGTTTCCCACTCACACCCTCTCCTGTCCCAGGACACAATCCTAAAGGCAGAGCAAATGAACCATGGCTTGTTAACAACAACAGGACAATACATTTCAGCAAAGATGTTCTATTACTTTTCTTTTTATATTTATATAGACCCATTTTTTCCTGAATTGTTCTAAAAAAGCAGAAAAGGGTACTTAACACAGAGGAGCAATCTTAAATGCATTGTTAACACTGCAAAATATGACACATCAAGACATGCATACAAAAAAAATTCTTAAGAAATCATATTTCTATATACTAAAATTTGGTTAAAACCACATAGCTTGCATGACAGCACTACAAAAACACATAAAAGTGAAACCCCATTGCCTTATCTAACGTTACTGCTTTTCTTATTGTTTTGGGCTTTATTGGGTGAGTGATATTTATTATAATACACAAGTGCAAATATTACAAATAGGTCGTTAAACTAATAACGTTATTACCACAAGTTTTGCCTAAAACTACCTGATAAATGTAGCCATGCAATGGTGACGAAGGAGTTAAGAAGAAGTTTATAAGAAACTTTAACTCTGGTTTCGCTAGCTATTTGAGTAAATGAAAACATCATACTTACATTTAGATGTGAATTTGCTGTCCACCACCGATCTCTAGTCTCGGCCGCCTTTAAAAATAAATAAATAAATGCTGTCGTCAACGGCGCGCAATGACTTATGGGGTAGAATAGGCCGCTAAGTGTCCATTTATGTATCCTTCTTTTCACGGGGAAAGGAAGGGTGCATTTGGCGTCGCTTTTGAATCAGGGAAGCCTTCGTCGCGGCGCGATGACGCAACCGGCCTTCGAATGCGGCCTTCGGAGGATGGAGAATTGAATTGGGACAGCCTTCATCGAGCCGCGGTGACGCAATCGGCCTTCAAATGGGACCTTCCAAGGATGCAGCCTTTGAATTGGGACGTCCTTCGTCGCGCCGCGGTGACGCAATCGGCCTTCAAATACGGCCATCCGGCCTTCAAATACGGCCTTCGAAGGACGCAGCCTTCACTTTGGGACACAGCTCTAGTGATGGGCAGATCGAGGCTTTGTGAAACACTGAAACAGTTGAAGCAAATGTGCCATATTGTGTCGAGGCTTCGAAACAATCCGACACCCGTCTCAACGGTGACACCTAGTGGTCACTTGCAGGTGTTGATCTGAAAAAAAATGACGAGCCATTAAAAAAATGTGGTGTTTTTTTATTATTGTATTTCTCTAATATGTGAAGCTTGTAACCTGTAGGGGTCCGTGTACTTTTTCGTTCATTCATTATTCTATTTCGGAATGAAAGATGAAATTTAAAAAAGGGTGCCGCTTTGTTTTTTGTTTAAAAGAAGGAAAGCAGAAATGGCTGTATTTTGTTTTCCAAATGTATTGTCATCAAATAATAGTATTAGAAAATTGGACGACATTTCCGATCGTTTTTTAATTTGTAATATTTATTGTATTTCATTTGACTGATCCTATCTTTACCCGGAAGTAAATTACACCGTCGTGCGAAGTCATAGATGGCCTATATGTCGGACGTGTAACCTATTTATGTCCGACACGGTCAGACATGTATTTATCATTGAGTCCAGAGAAAATTTAAGGTTTTGATATTAAGATAATCTACTTCTTTTTCAAAATATAATGCAGACACAGTGGCGCTCGGGCCTTTTAAATATCAGGGTAGATCAGCGCTGTACCAAAGCCCTGGAGCCCTGGAAAGATAGTGGTACCAGCAGGGTCTGATCTCAGAAAGGAGGGTTATCTCAACAGATGCTTCCAACTCAGGTTGGGGAGCCCTGTGCTAGGGCAGGCCCGTATCCGGCCTCTGGTCGAGCTCGGAGCAACGCCTTCATATCAGCATTCATATCAACATATCGAGGTTTTTCTAGCCCTAAAAACCTTCCTTCCATACCTGGTGGGACACCACGTCTTGGTCCGCACGGAAAACATGTCAGTGGCGTCTTACATAAATCACCAGGGCGGCCTCAGGTCCCCAAACCTGTTAGCCATAGCCTCACAGCTACTGCTATGGGCTCAAACCAACTTGCGCTCACTCAAGGCAGCTCACGTGCCAGGCACGATGAACGTGGGAGCAGACATGCTTTCTCGGGGCAACGTTTCCCCAGAGAAATGGTCTCTCCATCCCCAGACGGTTCTCCTGTTATGGGAGGTAGGGCTGTCCCCGACTATGGATTTTCATAGTCGAATCAGAATCGTCATGTCTGGCCAATGGTCGACTAATAGTCGAATCTTGTGTATGGGGGCGGGACTTTTGCGATGTACAGTAAATCACACAAAGATATAGAAGAAAATGTATAAAAACATTTTGGATCAATAAAACTAAGAAATAACATAAATAAATAACTCCAGAAAGGCCACACTGCAGGCAGGATTTGCATTTCACATGCAAATCAAATTAAATCGGATAAATTACCTGTGCGAGCAGGCCAGCCTACAGCACAACATCGATGCACAGAAAAAATTAACAATTAATTTACTAAATTTAATTAGAACAGAATATACCTTTCTAATAAATAAAAATACAAAACGAAATAAATCAGAATCAAGTCACAAGATGAGGAGCAAATGTGTGCAAAATGCCTAAAGTGGAGGGGAACATATTCAAAACACAAGCCACAAATAGTTAGATTAGATAACCCTGACAGATTAATAAATAAAATAAAAATAAAGAAATTATTAAAATAACGATAGTAGCCAGAATTTTCAACTTTGTCTTTTTAACTGCAGAAACAACAATAAATGCTAAACTGGAGAGGCAGTCTTTTTAGCTAAAAATGTTCACACTCACAGCATCCAAAAATCAAATTAGAACCGGCTGACAAGTTTTGAAATCACTTGTACCTTACCTGATCGAGAGAACAAATCCAGTCTTTCACTCTGTCTGTGTCCGTTGGAGTCTTTTCAAATTGTGCGCGCGGATAAAATACATTCTAAGGTGAAACCCAGTCTATGCGTGAAACGTGTTAACGATGGCCGGGAGAAGTGCGATCATGGTTTTCCTGATGCTAAATCCAGCCTTGGAGAATATCCTTTCTGATGGTGTACATCCACATTTTAGATTTTCTTATCCCAGACATTGTTAAAGATTTAAATCCTTGCCGCGAAGACGCTCCTCTGTCGGTCACGGATTGAAAGTGAAACTTAAATCTGTCACGGGGTGTTTGGATTTATTCACGCACCTTAAAAAAATATTTTTTAAATACTTATTTCTTTCTTTGCACATTTGTATATACAGCATTATCATAATAGGCTGAATATTAACGTATTGACATAAAAGCTAGTTCTATGTGAAATCAGACATTGAGCGCCCTCATATAGCCAAAGTGGCATGATCCTCCTTTCATAACACCTCTGCGAAGATTCGACCGTGAGATCGGTAGTCGAATCAGGCTCCTCCTATCGAAGCATCGAATCTTCGACTATTCGGGGTCACCCCTAATGGGAGGTCTACGACAGAGCAGAGGTAGACCTCTTTGCCTCAGAGACAACTGTCACTGCCCAATCTTTTTCTCAAAGAGCAGGGATGCGCTGGCCCACGAATGGCCCAGCCTCACCCTCTGTGCGTTCCCTCCAGTCTCTATGATTCCTCAGGACATCAAACGGATCAGGTCATCGAACGGTTTAGCTCGGAACCTCGACCCAAATACGTGCGAAGTACCATTGGTCCTCTCCTTCCTGAAAAAAAGGACGCTTTACAAAGTTGACTAATGTAAGCGTTGAACGTCAGTGCAGGGTCAAGAATAATACCCAAGTTTTTGACAGTGGCAGATGGAATTATTGCTGTAGCTTCGAGGTCAAGTCTGGGAATGTTGCTTAAATTTTTTGTTAGAGATGGAGGGCCAGTGATTAATATTTCTGTTTTAGTCAGATTCAGACTGAGAAAATTGGAGTTGAGCCAGGCCTTTAGTTCATTAATACATGATGATAGTGATGTGGTCTGGTGAATAGAATCCTGTCGGCAAGCAGTATATATCTGGTGGTTTATGGTGAGTTTTCTCCCTATTTATACTCTTCTGACATGTCGCTCAAGTTGGCAGGGCATCAAGCGCTCCTATTGGACCACGCGCGCCCGGGCACTCACCATAGGTTTGTGCAGTTGCCGCTGCACAGTCAATCAGCCCGTTTCGCGGGCTATTATGCTCTTGCTGTGCAGCTGCAATGCGTTTTAAAATAAAGGCTTCAATATTCTCGAGAAAAGGAGTTTTCCCACAGCGTTTGCAATGCAGTACTCGTTCCCTTATCTCTAACGAAGGGAAATGTCTCCGTTTTTCAAAATAACCATGTATGTGTAAACGGGGCAATTAGCCGTCAAAGCATGCCCGGTTTTGATAAAAATAGCATCTACTTTATTTAAATTTAGGCCCCGTTTACATGTACATGGTTATTTTGAAAAACGGAGACAATTCCCTTCGGTTGTGCCCCTCGGAGAGCGGGTTCAGCAAAAAATCGACAGCTGGCAGCAGGAAGTAGCCGCTAATAACCAGAAGTCGGAGGTGGATGCAGCTGTGCTTATTTATATAAAATACCTATATTAGTAAATATTTTATATTATTTTATTATTTTTTTAAATTAAATATAAATTATTATTAATTACCAGAACCACATCCTCTTCTACCACTGTTTGAAGAATTCATCTTCCAGAATACGTTTTAATACGTTTTGTGAGTTTATTTTTAGTCCATCTCCTACCCTGAAGTCCGTTTTGCAGAGATGGACTAAAAATAAACTCACAAAACGTATTAAAACATATTCTAGAAGATGAATTCTTCAAACAGTGGTAGAAGAGGATGTGGTTCTGGTCCTTCAAGAGTCACTCTCAATCTGTCTGTATAAAGCCTATAAAAAAACAGTCTTCATGTATTTTACTACTCTTCAGTTTGTGATTCTTATTAAGAGAGGGTCGTTTTTTAGGATTCTTTGCCTACCCCAAGTCTCTGAGACCCTGACACCTTGCTCTTCTGGAGACTCCAGGTAGGCTGCAGTTCTGGAAAATGGTGGCGCTGAAGACTAAAGGGTTCCTGATGGTTTCACACTTAATTCTTCACCTTAATTCTTCATTCTTTTGCAGTTAACATGTGTTTTTTCTTCTCCACCTGTTTTTGTCTGACCCAATGAGCATTTCACTGTCCAGTGGTCATGCCTTAACTGCAATCTCTAGTATTGCATTAGTATTGCATTCTTCTCATGGGGATTTAATCATTTTTGACTTTTCAGTCTTTGTTAAATCTCTTTTTTGGCTTATTTTATCTGTAAAAGAAAACTTGCCTAACAATTCTGCACACCTGAAAATAAAAAGACATTTTTCATTTCCAGCCTTCATGAACAATTATATATCACTTATAAATGATTAAATACAAAATTAATAGTAATTATTAAGATTAATATGGTTTGGAATTGGCAAAATGTTCCTGGAAATAAAATATGATCAGAAAATCAACGTGCCTAATAATTCTGCACACACTGTAATAACCTCTAATACCGCATTGGGGGAAAAACTACTAGTCATATATTTCAAACCTTAGCTAAGCAAAATTATCTTGCATACTCTATGTACTCTAATGTACTTAACGTATCAAGAGTAAAAGTAAAGGAATTCTGCAGGAAAATAACCTCGTCAGGGTTTTTATGATGGTTCTGCTTTTATTTTATGCCTACTGCATATGTTGCATTTTACTTCCGAATATTTTCAAGGTTGATACATTTAAACTATATACTTTTGTGTAGTTTATTGTAAAACTGCATCATATTGTAAAATAACCTAATTTTATAGTGTTGCTGTCCTGTGTGGGAAAATCACTTCGAGAATTAACGATGTAGTTCCTTACATACCACCACTGGTTATTTTGAAAATTAAAGTAACAAAATGTAGACCTATTGTCACAATATTAACAAATTGTTGCTATACAGCTCCGTCCAATTTCAAAGGGCGCATCTGAAGCGCTCGGACCGGTCTTGCCTACGGAGGATTGCTCTTGTTGCCTAGCAACAGTGACTGACAGCTGCCGATGACGAGCGGGAGTAACATGCGCACTGGACTTTTTATATTCAGCTGAGTTTTATATTCAAATAGGGTTGAAAACCTGTGTAAATATATTTACCAAGGTCAATTTATGTACATAATAAAAAATAATACACTAGCCTACAAAATCGCATCAAGGTAAGATATAAATGAACATTTTAATCTTCGGCTATCCGAAGATTCTAAGCCGAAAGTAGGCTACATGACCTCAAACATCCTTAATACCATGTCCTCCAGTAAAATATAAAACATAAAAATGACAATAGCCAATTCGGGCTCCATAGCTGTTTACTCAATTATATCAAATGAATTGTCAGGATGGCAGGATACTCTCGCACCGTTGCTTGGCACCTGGAGCGGTAATCGGGAACACCTGGCTGCACAATTAGGAAATCCTACGAAGGCTACATGGTGCATCGTTCGGAGGACGCATAGGCTGCATCGTTTGAAGTCCGCAGCCTTCTAAGGATGCAGTCTTCACATTGGGACACAGCTATAATGAGCATTTGACAGAAATAGCGGCCATCTTGAAAAAATGGCCACCATGTTGAATTTTTGGATGGCCAATGCCTTTTTCCAAAAAAATTGACCCTTAGAGAGTATCTTTGCCAAATTTCATGCTTTTATTCCAATTTGAACGATTCTCTTGAAATGTGCCATTAATCTTCTGCACTATTAGAACCTTAAAAAGAATCATATCAGCCATCTTGGTTGAGTTTACTGGAGTTCAGGTATATGAAAAGGTGAAGATTAGAACCTAAATTTGGTGGAAAACAACAGGTTTCTGATGAGTTGATTGCCTCTTTGGATAATGATATGTCATTAAACCACCAATACCTAGTGATGCTACGTCTGACACCGACGCTCCGAAGCTTGCTTCGAACTCGACCGGTCCTTGCAATGAACCACTGCTTCGGAGCTTGTATCATTACGTCACTAGTCACGTGAAAATGACTTCTGAAGCAAACACACTGGTTCAGTCCTGTAGTGAACCACCTGACGCTTTGACAGCCCAATCCAGTGTTGACAGGTTTGAAACCTGGCGGCTGTATTTCTTATAAAAGTTAAGGTAAAAAAACAACAACATAGAAACCATTACAGAAATTCTATTGGATTTAATGGTTTTCATGGGAATTTTATTGGTTGTAATGGGAATTATAGTGGTCTCTGTGGGTCCACTGATATGTGTTGGGCTGTATTGGTGGGGGCATTAAATCCTAATGCAATATGTCCCAAACACACAGTTAAAAAAATAAATAAATTATGTAGTGGTTTAAATGGTAAAAGCCAATGGTTCCCATTTTAATATAAACCCATTAGAATTTCTGTGATGGTTTCCAACTTTTTTTAAGCTGGTCTGATCTTCTGTCCTTGTCTAAAGAAATAATTACACACACACAAATCATGCTTAATGTTTTATTATCAAGGTGAACACGTGAAATTCATCAGTATCTGTAAAATTCACCTACATGAGTTTCACAGCACTAACACTGTGTCAGCTTTGATCGCCTCGGTGAACACGTAATAAACGGGGCGTTACTTGCATTTTATGGTTGTCAGCTTTGTTGCATTACATTTACTTCACCAGGAGATGGTGCTGCAATTTCTATCTGAATGAAGCTTCGAGTAATGAACCATTTTCGACACAATTGTATCAGAAAGCAACAATGCTTCGAAACGCTTCATTTGGCCATCACTACCAATACCCAGAGCTGAGGAAAATAAACCCCGAGTGAAATACAACAAGCTCGGAGTTGACGACTCCTTTGACTCAAAGTGTGATTATCTGCTGTATATATAGACACCTCTTAACTCATTGATTGGGTTGATTAACTGATTGTGCTCCACAGGTGTTTAATTAGGGTTAATTATCTGAACGTGCTCCTCCCGAACTTTGTTAATAAAACATTATTTCTTAATATGCCAAATATGGTAGGGGTTGATCTTTGAGTATTAAGATTGGATGGAATGGATATCGTGGTTAATGATTATTGTGTATAAATATGAGGCTTCTTCCTAACAAAACTTGAGAGTGTTATGGTACTATACTGTCTCTGTTTAATTATTCTCTACAAATTAATCTAACTATCAGTGTTCAGGCCAGTGCTGTAGCAATGCATCACTTCTTTTCCATGATGTTTTCCCTGCTAGCCATTATTGGGCATGTGAGCACCGACCGGTCTTACAGATCTGAGCTGAAGGTGACGAATGGAATGGGTTGGGGATCGTGGGGGCCTAAGAGCATATGTCCGAGTGGAATGTACGCCATAGGGTTTAGTCTGAAGGTAAGTTGGGCATTGACTCTGTGGCTAATATGGTGGTGGATGAGCGCTTCAAAGATTCAAAACTATAGAGTTGCTGTTCATTTAATGCCAGGGAACTGCACCTGCTTAAGATTTAAGTGCCAGTATAATATTAAAGAGCATGAAGATAAATGTTACTAAGTTTTGGGTTAGAGTTTCTTTCAAGTGGAAGATTGTCTCAATGTTGTTTTAAGGTGGAAACAACTCAGTTGGGTGATGATACAGCGCTCAATGGGATTCGTCTTTACTGTTTCGATCGGTCCAAAGGTTCAAGCTCACATGACTACACCGTAAATGAGTCCAACGTAGCAAAGTAATGGACTCCGATTATTAACAATTATTGCATTTAAGCTATTTAAGTAAATTGAGGATTTTCTTGAATAACAATGATTTAATCAGGCAACTGTTTTCTTCAGGTGGGGTACTTGGGTATTTATCAAATGGTGTCCTTCTGGATACTTGACATCTTTCCAGCTGAGAGTTGAATCTTCCCAAGGAGACGGAGATGATACGGCCGCAAACAACATCAAGTGAGTGTGTGCTGCTATAAGTTATAACCTCTCTTACCCAGTGTAAACCTCTTACACCATATCTTACCCATCCTGGTTTTATTTTGCCATTTAAGGACTCAGTTTTCCCCCATCAATAGTTTAGGTAATGTCACACTTGCAGTGGTGCTGCTGTTCAAGATTGTGATTGCTGCAGGTGATCATGCGACTGACACAACAGCACAATATATTTTATCATAATATTGTCACATAATTTTTTTTTTCAGGTTCAAATGCAGTGGAGGTCAGGAGGTGGAGGGTGACGGCACAGACTGGGGCAACTGGGGCGACTGGAGTCCAACGTGTGAAGGAAAAGGAATCTGCGGCATACAGACCCTGGTAGAAGAGCCACAGGGAAGTGGAGACGACACCGCTCTCAATGACGTGATCATGCTCTGCTGTGATTAAGGTGATGTGATTTCAATCAAACTCAGACTGACACAGACACTGATGCTTCAGAAAGTTCATAAACAGATCGTAAAACCTATTCATATTTGTCAAGCGGTTTAGTCCCGATTTTCAGAAGAGACTCAATCACTTTATATGATGAGCAGATTTAATTTAGGCTTTTATCTACACACAAACTTTGATCAGCAAACATAAAAAGAAGCACTTAATGTGGAAGAACAAACTTCATGTTTTTCTAAAAGCTAAAACATTATGTGTAATTGGTCCTCATTCGTCAAGCAAGCATGTTTCAGCTTCTATTTGTGCTTACTGATGTGTGTTATGTTTAAATCTGGATATGTGGTGAACCACCCCTTTAAAATAAAAATGTACAATATATATATAAATAAAATATATTTTTGTCTTCTACAGTGGCAGTGAAGAGGTTCCCCAATGTGTCCAGAGGAGCTTTGGGGATTGCAGTGAATTCTAAGCTGGGGGAACTGAGACTGCTTGAAAGGAAAAAACATTATATATATATATATATATATTTGATTTAGAATATGCTCCCTGCTTGATTGTGTTATATGTACATGTTTCAGACATCAAATAAAAATGTTCTTAAAATGTTACATGTGACTATTTTCTTAGACTGAAATATATGGAGGGCAAAATATATTTTGTGGTATATTTTGTTAAATGTTTTTAAAATATATTTTCTAAAATATACAAAATGTATTTATGTACATATATTTTGAAATGTATTTTAGCAAATATATTTTTTGGCTTTGTATTTTTTGAAATATATTTCAAAATATATTGTAGAATTTTTATTTTTTTCTTATCGTATGGGATATCTCCCACCACATGTACGTTTTTAGAGTTTTTCACTATCTCACTCTTTACTGTGCAGCTACAACTTAGTGTTTAGTAGGCTATATGACTTTGGCATTAGAGATCACTTGAATATATGGAATATACAGCTACAACTTATTGGTTGGTTCAGTTCGACTAGCTAATTTAAATAACGGTCAAGTTACAAAAAATAACATGTTAAAGTGTGTAAGCACATCAGTCTACTCATATTGTGTTAAATGCTTTAAAGTAAATACCCAAGTTGTGTAAACTTTAAACTACACATGGATGTGTAAAATAGATTTTTTTTTATATATACACTGTTTTCGTTAATGTGCAAATTAGAGTGTTACACATAATTTGTGTAATTTTTCCACATTCCTTCTAAGAGTAAAAGTTGCAGTGAAGTAAACTGTAAAGCAGACATGTCTTATGAAGTGTGATATGATGTTGCTGTAATACTGAATATCTCCAGTACAGAGACACACTGATCCACTGAACCTCTAAAGCTCCACTCCTCCTGTCTTCATGTGTTTGTTCAGTCAGAGCTCAGATGTGTCATCTCTCACAATATCTCAGATATCATCCTCTTCTTCTGTACAGGACTGTTGAAGAGAGTTTGTCTGAGATCATACATGGACAGTTTTAAGACTAAAGACATGCTGGACTTGAAATGTCCCAAATTTGAACAATGCACAAGTTTTCAATGACCTCTTTATGTCATTCTTAAAGTAGGCTACTGTAAGGCTCAATCCCAATTCTATTTTATACCCCTTCGCCTCCCCCTAACCCTTGCCCCTTGAAACAGAGTGTCAAGGCGTAGAGGTGAAAATATTCCCCTAAGAAATGGGACACCACTACTACACCGTTACATGTCGTTATACATCGTCGCTAGCGCCTAGGCTACTGTATTTGCATAGAGCGATCCTGATTGGCTGACGCTTCCGTTGGCGGCGCTTCACTGGCGTTACTCGCGGCAGAAGTTGAAAAATTCTCAACTTCTGCCGCGAGCAACGCCAGTGAAGCGCCGCCGACGGATCCACAATTCTTTTCGGCAACACTTGACGTCACCCATTCAAAGTCAATGGGAAGCGTTGACGCTGACGCCCTGTGTGAACACACCGTAACCCCCAATTTCCACCAACTGCGGAACGGCTGCGGATCCACTCCGGAACGGTGGCGGAGTCAATAGGTTTCCATTAAAGTCAATGTGTGTATTTTCACTGACTGCGGAATGGCTGCGTTCCGACTCCGGCGATCCGCAGCCCTCTGGAGCATTTACGCAGAGCTTCTGTTTTTGCTGGATGGATGCCGGAGAGCTCCGCAGCACTACAGGGCAGAGTGCGCAGGACAGGAAGTCGAGCAAAAAAACAGAACAAACCAAAAACAAAATAAAAGATCCGGTTAATTTTCTAAATAAAATACACCGTGATCATGGCGGATCATATTTCCCTACACTACACCTTGAAAACGTCATAATATACCATTCCTCATAACATTTTGATTATAGAAACTATATATCGCGCGATCATACGTGAATTAGCGAGATCTCGTGGGTCCTCGTGACTTCAGCTGTCAGTCATGGACGCAGCCGTACCGCAACAAATCCGGACCTGGTGGGTATTCATTCGATTCACATGACGTCACTGTAGCTTTGCGCCGCCATCTTTGCGACCGCGGCGGTCTCAGTAATGCCTGCAATGTGCAATATGTCGTGCAGTTGGCTGCAACAACAGCCGAAAGAAGAATCCTGAACTGGTATTTTCTATAACAAAAGAAGAGAGAATCATTTATTTAAAAGACTTGAAGTCTCATGTTGGTTTGTGGTTAATTATATTTCCATTATACTCTTAGTGGCCAAATATAGACAGATATCGACAGATAATGTTTTGTCTTCATTTTATTGTTGGATCTGTTTAAATGCACTTTATCATGGTAGCCTAAGTTAGTAAGATTTGGGGTTGTTTTGAATATAACTGTCTGTCTGTCTGTCTGTCTGTTAGTTAATACCTACATAAATCTAATAAATATTTTTCTGAAGTTCATAAAGATATTGTCTTCGTCACATGCGCTTTAGATGTTATTTTGTGTAAGTAACGTTAACGTTAGCTCTGCAGACGATGCATAATCTCAGCCTTGAAATGCATATTAAAGGATTAGTTCTTCCAAAAATGATAATTCTGCCGTCATTTACTCACCTTCATGTGCAAATCCTTAAATTTACTTTCCGTGGAAGACAAAGGGACATTTTTGAATGGAGAGACTTCTTGTCGATGTAATGAAAAGTGAATGAGTAACGTTAGCCTACTGGGGGCTGTCACGCAAAAAAATAAAATAGTAAAAGACAAAAAAAAATCATAAAAGTGATCTAATACGACTCGTCTGTTATATTAATATCGTTATTTATTCATATAGCTTTATGTGACAAACAAATTGCAATTTAAGTCGTTATATTATCACTGACACTGAGCTTACCTCTTGATAGCTTTTAATCGCAGCCGAATCATTCAAAAAGATTCGACTCGAAAGATTCTTTCATTTCGATATTTGTGTGTAAACCTTCTCTCTGTAATTTAACATCTGTTCTTTCGGACAGATATGGCAGTCTTTTATGATATTCGGCTGATGTCTCTGGCTGTGCTGATGGACGGATTAGATAGATTCATTCATGCCAGCCGAACAGCTGCAGATTCATAGATTCATTCATGACATCGCCTCGACTCTCATGAACGCGCGCCATGCTCTATGACTTGAGTATTTCTTTCTATATCATGAAAGGCCAATTGGGGCAAGCATGGGGCAGATAATAATGGACTAAAGAAAACTGGGGCTAAAAAATAAGGATCGGAGCCTAAAATAGAAATTTTCTCCAGGTATCTCTGTCTCTCTCTCTCATTCAAATGGGCAGTTTGGGCGGCCAACCGGGCGAGTCGGTCGCAAATATGGCGGCGTTCTATTTGTAGTGACGTAGGTGGCATAATTGAAGGACGACGGAGCACGGAGTCGACACGCAGCGGAGCCGATCCGCAGCCGTTCCGCAGTTGGTGGAATTCCGGGGTAAGTCGCGTTTACACGCGTCTGGAGGTCTTGCTGCGCGAATGAGGCGTTTAGTGCGACGCGGTGGACGTGAAGTCGACTCATTCGCGCGTCCACTTCGCTTCAAACTTTTGCTTTTTACACGCGTCATATTGTTAACGAACTTTAACGATTTTTTTTGCAACCGTTTCTTTGAAGAACATTACCGTAAACATTGAATGTGAATGATAAGATTGAATGTGACAAAAATTGAATGTGACATAAAGAAAATGATTATTGGCAGTCATGTTGCCTCTAGCCGGTGTATGCAGGTACATTTCTCATACCCCTTCGTTTGAAGTGTGGTCCCGAAAAATCTCCGTTTCAGGGGCTATCTAGCCCTTCCCCCTTCCCCCTAAGAGAGTCTGCATTCTGTTCTAGGATCAGAGAAATGAACATTCATAATAACATGTATATCACGACTTTATATGAGGATTTCTCAGATATCAACCTTTCAACTCAAACTCATTTTCATTTTCACTCTAAAGCCTCTGCTGTGTTGAGTGTGAGAGTGTGTTTAGTTGCACATCAACACAGAGACACATCTGAGAATTGTTTCACAGCTTTTATTTGAATAACAGTGTTTCTGCATCTCCGGGATGCAGTTTTAATGGAAACTGAGGAAACAGAACATTTAAACAGTTTAACGGTCATCAGAATCAGAAACCCTTTTCGTCTTCAAAACATTTATGTACATTTATAACACTATACTTGATTAAATTTGCATAATAATTACAAGAAACTAGTTAACATTGGGAGGGTATTTCTTTCTATTGACTGGCTTTATCAATCTCTATTATTATTATTATTATTATACATTTTTTCTTCTATTTCTGAAAGCTGTGAAAACACTATTGTGGAGTTTATTTTGCTATTTGAGCAAATCGGAACACAAAAACATATATTAAATGTAGTATTTACAGAAGTTTGCCCAACTATGACGACTTATGCTTCTGAGAAACCTGGAAGTGTAACAAAAAGGGTCATGGTGTGTATAATTCTGAACGGTCACACTAAATGCGTCTTTAACACGCTTTGTGTTTATTGTGCAATTTATACGCGAAAATTAGTTTTTACGTGCATATGATACGCATGTGTGGGTTTAGTAGTGGTGTGTGGGGTGAGTGTGTATTACACGCAACGTGAAAACCATAAATCATTATCAAACCTTTTTTTTAAAAATACAGAAAACGATACTCGGTTACTCACGTAACCTCGGTTCTCTCTAGAGAGGGAACGAGTATTGCGTAAGCTTGCTTACGCTGTGGGAAAGTCTTCTTTTCTCGAGATACTGAAGCCAAAAATTATCCTTAATTTCATTTTTTGTCAACGCAGTGCAGCTGCGGGCAGCTGAGCTAGAGCGGCATACTGCGCGCCAGGGACGTCGTTAGGCCTATTTTAGGGGGGCTGAAGCTACCCCAAAATGTTCCTAAGCCCCCCTAAATCAAAATAGGAACAACAATAACAATTCGATTTATCAATAACCGTATCCTCATTCATATTTAGACGGAACAAATGATATATACAGCTATAAAAAATAGCCGAAAAGTCGGAAGTTGGACTGAAGTACAAAGAGTCGTTGTGCTATAAAGATGATGCACCGCACCGTCTCGTTGCATTGGTGTGAACTGTGGCAGCTTTCAGAGCGTTGCAGACCGGAGCGCTGCAAGAAACTGGAGGATTCATCTCGTCTCGTCGTTACTCTAGTCTGAAGTTGAACTTGCTATGCACCCCTCCCCCCCTCATCACGGTAAAACACAATGAAACGTGCATCACTCTACTTTCGTTTTCAATAACGTAATTCTCTTCAGGGAAAACCAATCAAGGCAAACATCGAACATATCGAAAACAAGGACTCGACAATACCGCTTTTTTTTTTTTTTTTTGAAGGGAGAAAGTGAGAGAGAATTGTAGCCCATCCGGACAAATGCCCTGATTAAAACAATTTTTAATATAAAAATAAAAAAACTAGGGAATCACCGAAAACGTGAGGAAGATTCTGTTTTATTTCATTTATGTAAGTGGCGATTGATAGCCCTATAATGTAGGCTACTGACGGTCATAGATAGCCTATCTATGCCCACGATAACAAAGTTGCGCTGTTGAGGCTCGCGCTGTTATTTATAACATAGGCTATAGTTAAGAAACAATATATAGCCTAGGCTACACACGACCAGAGAGCTGTTTTCCTGAATGCCATCAAGATTGAAACCGAGACTGATTTCATAACAGTTCAATAAACAAATAATTCAAATTAAGTCACTTACATGCAATGACTGTTTTTGTTCTGTTTCAGCATCAGCGAAAATAGTTCCAAACAACAGAACAATAGCGCATCTCACAGCAAACTCAGCCGTGTTTCATTAATGAATGATTCAGCGTTTTGAACGAATTTATTGAGTCAAAGATTCAATTATCCATTCATAAACTGCCTCATTCTGAATAAATCAGCCTTTTGAACGAATCGTTTGAATGAATGACTCAATGACTCGCTCATTAAGACTGTCGCCTGCCGCCTCCTACTGGCGGTTTAGTTTCATAAAGTATCATTCTTTTCAACATTCCTTATTTGTATATTCAAAAATATTTAAAATAATCTCATTTAATACAGTTATAATTTTTCAATGTAAATTATTTAATTTGATTGGTATAACTAACAGCCTAGTGTCTTATTATTTTAATTGAATATATTGATCAAATTTAAGAATTTGAAATGAAAGATGGAGCAAACATTTAATAAAATTAGGGAAAAATGCCCTTTATAAAGGAGTGTTTTCAAACAGTGATGTAATGAAACATTGACAATTTAAGTTTGAAGGGAGTAAAGCCTCTGTTTGGGCTATTAAGGATATGTAATTTTGCCAAAAGAAGAACTTTTATTTTAAATAAATGTTCATTTTAAATCAGCCTTCAGTGTGATATGTTACCATATTATCATGCTTAACACTGAGAATTTGAATAATTGTAATGTGATGATCAGATGCAGATATCTAAATCAGAGAATATAGGCGGTTTGCGGGTGGATTATTTATTTTTAATAGTGGATTCGGGTGACTCAAAGACTGCACCAGATTAATGTATTTATCTTTAAAATGTACAAAATTTTCTTCCGGGGGGGCATGCCCCCGGACCCCCCTAGAGGTACCAAGCTACACCAACAAAAATAGTGTGAGAAACACACCAGGCTATATGATGATATACAAAAAATACAAATTTAATTAACTTATTATTAAAATACATTATTAGGATTTTACCACGTCCGCCTCGTTTTGAACCAGGAAAAACCCTGTAAAGTGTACCCTGCTATATGCTGTATGATGATATACAAAAAATACAAATTTAATTAACTTATTATTAAAATACATTATTAGGATTTTACCACGTCCGCCTCGTTTTGAACCAGGAAAAACCCTGTAAAGTGTACCCTTTCTTCTAATTCTAGTGACGTCTCTGCTGCGCGCTCATTGGCTGCTGCGCGGCAACTGCTTAAGCCTACCAGTGAGCCTGGCGTGACGTCACGCCCAATGAGGGCGCACGCGTCACAGCCCGCCAGAATGGGCGACGTCAGAGCGTATATAAGGAAGGCTCGTAGGCTATATTCTCTGTTTTCTGTCGAATGAAGCGACACGAGCTACAGGCGTCAAGCACGGCAGGGAAGGCAATACTCGTTCCCTCTCTAGAGAGAACCGAGGTTACGTGAGTAACCGAGTATCGTTCTCTTACGAGAGGTTCTCTCGTATTGCGTAAGCTTGCTTACGCTGCGGGAACCCCTTGTCCACGCCGTGCGAGCCTAACGATCACATATGACTCTTTATGAAGAGCATAGAGGTGAAAAACAGGTGGCCAGCGGTGCGGGCCAACACATGTTCATAAGCACATCTAGGGAACACAAGAACGGCACGGCCGGTCTATGCATACTGAAACCCTGAGCGTGCAGCTCAACAGACAAGCTAGTCAATAGTACAGCCTGTGCACAAGAGCAGGACGTGACACGACTAGACTGACAGAAGTTTTGCCTGCAGGGCGGGAACTTCCAGGTTATAAAACCTAACAAAAGTGGAGGGGGACGCCCAGCCCGCCGCCATACAAATGTCATGAATGGAAATCCCGCTGGACCATGCCCACGATGAGGCCATGCCTCTGGTGGAATGAGCCCGTATGCCCAACGGACATTGCAGGTCTTTTGACGCATATGCTGCCGCAATAGCGTCCACTATCCATCTGGATAGCGTCTGTTTCGAGGCGGCGCAACCCTTAGCGCGCCCTCCAAACGAAACGAAAAGCTGCTCTGAGAGCCTGAAGGCTGCAGAGCGCGTGACATAACACCTTAATGCCCTGACCGGGCAAAGGCGGTTGACACCCTCCTCACTGCCGGATGACGGCAGGGCCGCTAGGGTAATGACTTGAGCCCTAAATGGAGTACCTAACACTTTGGGGACATAACCGTGCTTCGGTTTGAGAATGGCTAACGAGTCGTTAGGTCCAAACTCGAGGCACGACGCGCTGACAGACAGCGCATGCAAATCACCCACTCGTTTGACTGAAGCCAGAGCTAGCAGAAAAACGGTCTTAAACGTCAAGTATTTCAACTCCACAGAGTCCAAAGGCTCGAATGGATGCACTTTCAGGGACTCTAGGACCAGAGACAGGTCCCAAATAGGGACTGACGGGGGCCGGGGAGGGTTCATCCTCCTGGCCCCGCACAGAAAGCGGGTGATGAGTTCATCCCTGCCCAGTGAGCGGCCGCGCGCCGAATCGGCGAACGCTGCTATGGCCGCGACGTAAACCTTGAGCGTGGAGGGGGACCTGCCCGCGTCCAACATCTCTTGGAGAAAGTTCAATACCTGTGGAACTCCACAGGACTGAGCATTAGAACCCATTTTCACACACCACTTGTTAAACACCGACCATTTAGATGCATAGAGCCGCCTCGTCGAGGGGGCTCTGGACTGCGTGATCGTGTTAATTACCCCTTCTGGCAGATCAACGAATATCCGTTGATTTCCCACGCATGCAGAGACCAGTGCTCTGGATGGGGATGCAGAATCGATCCTCGGGCTTGAGAGAGAAGATCTCTCTTCACCGGAATCGGCCACGGGGCTGTGCCTGCCAGCCTCATTAGCTCGGGAAACCATGGTTGGTTTTCCCAGCGCGGGGCTATGAGGAGCACTGCGCAGTTCGCCTCTCTGATCCTCGCTAGCACTTGAGGCAGCATCGAGATCGGGGGGAACGCATACAGCGGAACGCTGGGCCAGGTCTGGGCCAGCGCGCTCTCGTGTTTTGAGAAAAACCTCTGGCACTGAGCGTTCTCGCTCGCGGCGAAGAGGTCGATCTCCGCTTTGCCAAAACGATGCCAAAGCGCTTGGACCGTCTGGCGGTGTAGAGACCATTCCCCTGGGGGAACGTTGTCCCTGGACAGTCTGTCCGGGCCGTCGTTGAAACGACCGGGTACATGAGCTGCCCTTAGGGAGCGCAGCGGGCCCTGAGCCCAGGATAGGAGGCGCTCTGTGAGAGCGCGCAGGGCTCTGGATCTGATTCCGCCCTGGCGGTTCACGTAGGACACTACTGACATGTTGTCCGAGCGGACTAGCACATGGTGTCCCCGTAGAAGTGGTAGAAAGTGCTACAGCGCTTTCTCGACCGCCAGCATCTCTAGACAGTTTATGTGAAGGCTTTTCTCCGTATTCGACCACCGGCCGCAAATCGGCCTGCCCTCGTGAGTCGCTCCCCAACCCATGTTGGACGCGTCTGTCGAGACCACTTTGCGGTGTGTGATGACACCCATCGTCACTCCCCGCTGATACCATTCGGCCGCCAGCCAGGGCTGCAGGGCTGAAACGCAGCGCTGAGACACTCTGACTGGTGCACGGCCCGACATCCATGCTTTGCGGGACACTTCCGACTTTAGCCAGCACTGAAGCGGGCGCATTCGAAGTAAACCCAGCTGCAGGACCGCTGCGGCTGACGCCATATGGCCCAAAAGCCTCTGAAAGGTTTTTAGGGGAAAAACTTTTCCCAGCTGAACAGAAGCGGCGAGGTGCCGAACACGGCGCGCGCGCTGTGTTGACAGTCTGGCCGTCATCGCCGCCGAATCCAGATCTATACCCAGGAAAGTGATAGACTGGCTGGGGGTTAGAGAGCTCTTGTCCCAGTTCACGGAAAGACCCAGGCTTTCCAAATGACCGAGAAGCGCTTTCTTGTGAGAAACTAGTTCCTCTGTTGACTGCGCTATAATGAGCCAATCGTCCAGATAGTTCAGAATTCGCATCCCTTTCGATCTCAGGGGTGCGAGGGCCGCGTCCATGCACTTCGTAAAGGTACGGGGTGCCAGGGACAGGCCGAACGGCAGGACGGTGTACTGATATGCCTGACCGTCGAAGGCGAATCTCAAGAATGGCCTGTGACGGGGAATAATCTGAATCTGAAAATACGCGTCTTTCAGATCGAGAGAGATGAACCAGTCCCCCGGGCGAATCTGCGCGAGGATTTGACCGGTCGTGAGCATTTTGAACGGTCGTTTCACTAGCGCTTTGTTCAAATATCTCAGATCTAATATAAGTCTGAGCGCTCCGCCCTTCTTGGGTACGAGGAAATAGCGGCTGTATAAGCCTGCCTCGGTAGCCAGAGGGTGAACCCGTTCTATCGCACCTTTGTGCAGTAAATTCGCTATTTCTGTGTGAAGCAGATGGGCTGCATCTGCCTTCACTTGTGTCTCGACCCGGGCGCGAAAACGCGGGGGGCGGCGAGCGAATTGAAGCGAATAGCCCTTTATCACTGTATTTAATACCCATTCCGACATTCCCGGAATAGCTTTCCATGCATTCGCACTCATAGCTAGGGGTCGGATTGCCTCCGGGTCCCGCCGCACAGCGCGGGACGGGGAGCCTGTGGCGGTATGTGCGCGAGTCGCGCAGTGACAGTGAGGGGAAACGGGGGCTCGCTGATAGCGGCAGCCGGCTGAGTGACGCTGTGAGAGAGCATTTTGAGGGACGGCTCGCGGCGCGGAAGCGGGGCGGGCTTGTGAGTGTGTACATGAGAGTGTGCGTGCTGTATAGCGGGCACAGGACTCTTTATTAACACACAGCCGGCGGCGGAGTGCTTTCGTCCCCGAATGTGTGAGACAGAGCGGGCACTGTGTAGGTGTGAGCACTGGGTTGTGTGTAGTGATGAACATGGGGCTGCGTGCAGGAGGCTGAGTTTTAGAGCGGCCTGCAGCGGAGCTCGAGCGGCGGGGTAGGAAGAGGTTCATGGCCTGTGACGCCTTCTGAACTTCCGAGAAGCTGTCCACGAAGCCACTTACCGCGGGGCCGAAGAGGCCGGCGGGTGAGAGCGGGGCGTTAAGAAAGACGGACCGCTCTTGCTCTCCCATGTCGGCTAGCGTTAGCCAGAGGTGGCGCTCAATGACAGTCAGCGAAGCCATAGATCGTCCGATCGCTTGGGCTGCTGTTTTCGTCGTGCGAAGGGAGAGATCCGTCGCACTGCGCAGGTCGGTCAAAGCAGATTTGTCAAGTTTTGAGGGCAGTCTTTGAGCGCCATCTCGCGGATGGGGGGCAAAGATGCGCTGCAACCGCTGGTTCGACCAGAGGAATCCGGTCATACCCTTTCTCCGTGGCTCCGTCCATGCGAGATAGAGTCGATGAGGCTGGAGGCTCTCATTGGGCGTGCGCGCCCTCATTGGGCGTGACGTCACGCCAGGCTCACTGGTAGGCTTAAGCAGTTGCCGCGCGGCAGCCAATGAGCGCGCAGTATGCCGCTCTAGCTCAGCTGCCCGCAGCTGCACTGCTTTGACAAAAAATGAAATTAAGGATAATTTTTGGCTTCAGTATCTCGAGAAAAGAAGACTTTCCCGCAGCGTAAGCAAGCTTACGCAATACGAGAGAACCTCTCGTAAGAGAACAGCAGCAACAACATGCTTCATGAAAAATAATTTTTTAACATGTAAAAGGCAGAATGCTTTTTGTAACAAAATTTGAATGAATGGAAGTTACTGTGGCATGTGATGCAAATTTAAATAACACTTTAGATTTAGAAGAAAAATTTAATACAACAGCAATATGCAAACAGAAATATGGGCAACGAAGGCTCAGTAAACGTGGAAAGAACGGAAAAGCAAAGGATGAGTCTCTGTTTTTATCCTGACATCACGAGTGAAGATGCCGTCAGGAGCCTGAGAGTCCAGACGAGACTTTAGTGGCTGTTTCGGAAAATAATAACAAGATACATTAATAATAAAGTCATAACTAAAAAACTGTAGCAACTGAAGCATCATAGATGCCTGTATGAAATTATGCCCAATACTCAAATCACATTCATCATCTTAAATATTATTGTATCATTTTTAAATATTAGCATGTTAAAATTATAAGTAACACTTCACGGTTAATAAGTTAACATAAACTAAAAATGATCAATACTTCTACAGCATTCAAGTCAAGTCTCCTTTATTTATATAGCATAATCTTAATCTTAAAATTGAATCTTAGTTAATATTAATATCAGCGTTTACTACATTATTAAAATCAAAGGTTAAATTTGTTAACATTAGTTAATACACTGTGAACTAACATGAACACACAATGAAAAGCTGTAACTAACAGCTTTAAAAAAAGATTAATACAGATTAATAAATACGGTCACATATGTATTGCTCATTGTTATTTAATACATAAACTAATGTTAACTGATGAACCTTATTGTAAAGTGTTACCAAAAGATGTAATTTTTCTTTGTCCAGAAAAATGTTCATGATCAAGTAAATATTACAATTGAAATATTGATGATTTCCACTACAAAAATTATGTTCTTGCTCAGTATTTTGACTTGTTTTCCAGTACAAATATCGAAACATTCATTCAAATGAAGTGAGTTTATGATTAAAACAAGAACAAATATCTGCCAAAGTGGGCAGAAAAAGAAACTTAATTAAAAAAAGAAGGGAAAACAGAATTATATTTCTGACACCATTTGCATATATTTGTTCTTGTTTTAATCCATTAGAAACAAGATTTAATATCTTCAGTCATTTTGCTTCTCCAATAAATGTATCTTGATTTATAAATAATCTTGTTTTATAAAACAAGACAAAAATACTAAAGAAAGATTATCAATTTTTGCAGCAATGTAACTTTGTTTCCTCTCTGCTTATGATGTATCAATATCTCACCTGATATTTGGTCTTCTCTGACACACCAGAAGGACACTTTACAGTGGAGACTGAGGATAAACACACACATCTGGTTATCTTCATAATTAAATACAGCAGATTAATTCATTCTACAAATCCAGCACATCCACAGACAACATTAGAACAAGGAAATAACTGTGTAATGTACAGTAAGAACAAGTCTGATGTCTTTCCAGGAGATATGCTACTATCGACGCTGGCGATATGTTTATGCCCTAAATCAATACATGATTAACTAACTGTATTTTTCTATGTACATTTTTGAAATGCACTTTCTGTAAAGCTGCTTTGAAACAATATGTATTGTGAAAAGCGCTATACAATTAAATTTGAATTGAAATGAATTGAATTGAATTGTTTTTAATGTGCAGTTGATAAAGCCTTTCATACGCTAATAACAAAAGATCAATATTGGTTTTAGATGGGTTTAATTATTCAGAATATCATGAAATGAATGATGTTGAACGAGTGTAATGGATCACACAAGGACACGAGGAACGAAAGGGTTAATCACAACCTTAAGCAATTTATGGTAACACTTTATTTTGATAGTCTACTTTAGACATTCTTCTATAACTTTGCAACTACATGTCAGCTAACTCTCATTAAGAGTTATTCATTATACTCAGAGTATTAGTGTTGATTATTGTTGATGATCAGAAGATCCACGGTTTGGATTGTGACCGGCTGATATTGTTTTACTCACAGTTCGGTCTTATATCATACAAACTCCTCCATCTGATGAGGTTTACACTATCACTGGTGTGTGTTTTCATCTCTCTCTCTCCTGTCTTCATGCATTTACTCATTTAATATTCATTCATTAATCTCTTATCTGGAGTGACACTGTAGTAAATAATAAATCACAAATGACAGTAAATAAAGTATTTCATTTAAAGATCAAATAATCCAGTGATCAAATCCATAATCCATATGAAAATGTTTGATTACAAAGCTCCTTAAAATAGTAAAGTACTTAAGATTAAATAAATGACTGCCCTAAAAACACATATTAATATTTTAAAATGATGTTCAAATATATCACCTGTGTTGAGAGGAAATGTAGGATTATCCAGTGCAGCGTTCATGTTCATAACCATTGAATATGATGAATATAAAGTCACACACGAGGATCCGCAGTGAACATGTAAGGGAGAAGTTTTCTTCAGACTGCTGGACTTGTGTGTTCAGTAGAGGCGGGCGGATCGATCCTGAAGTATCGATATATCGTGATCAGTGTTTGGAATAACGGCGTTTAAAAGAACGGCGTTAGGTAACGGCGTTATTTTTTCAGTAACGGGGTAATCTAACTAATTACTTTTCCCGCCGTTACAACGCCGTTAACATTACTGGACGTTAAATGCGGTGCGTTACTATGCATTGATTGAATAAACTGTGTAATCCGAATGCACCCCTGGCTCACACAGCGAGTGAGGAGGTGGGTTAATAACAAGGTAAGCGATTATGATTGGCTAAGGCAGAATCATGTGTTTCATGGTAGCCAATCAGAGCCAGTGTTTTTACACACATGCCAGCACACGCGCCACACACACACACACCAGGGGCCTGTACCATGAAGGTAGCTGAACAAACTCGGGGTTACAGGATTAGTTTTGAGTTGACAAAACCAAACCGATGCGATCAGGCTTTATTGGTGCCATGACCCAGCTCATCAACTTTCTCTGTCAACTCAGGCTTTGAGCTTTAAGCTATGATTACTCCACGCGCGCGTGCACATACCAAAGTCACGTTGGCACCGAACAACCAATCGCGTTCGATATGGATAGAGCGAGAGCGATATATTTTTCCGCGGAGGGGCAAGAGATAATCATTCAGAATTACCATGAATTTAAATATGTATTTCAAGCTCGAAACAATACTGTCTGCTGCCAAAAAGAAGATAAGACTGTTGGAGAAAGATTGCTATGGAAGCTTGTTTCCGCCACAAAATAAAAATAAAAAAAGATAATTGCGACTTTTTATCTCACAATTGCGAGTTTACATCTCGCAATTCTGACTTTATTTCTCAGAATTGTGAGATATAAAGTCAGAATTGCGTGAAATAAAGTCAGAATTCTGATAATTGCGAGGAGTTAATACAGTGTCCCTGTTGAAGCCAACACACATACACACAGTCTCCCACACAGAGGTCAGTATGCAACAGACAGAACACCAGAAACATAACCTGCTTTACAACAGTTATGCTTTATTGGCATACTTTTATTTATTAGGGTGAAGGAAATGATGAAGACACTGTCTGTGTGTTCTGAGACAGCTGCTGAGGTGAATGCATAGGGCTTTTAAGTTTTTACTATGGCAAACATTTTAATGTGTGGCTAAAAAAGGGACTTGCCCTTACACATCTCTTTTATTGTAGGATTTTTCACAACCTGACAGAAACTGAAGCCTCTACCGTCTACCTCAATGGGCTTCAGAACAAATGTGAACAAGGATTTAAAAACCTTGACATAAATTACAGTCAGTCCTGTGTTTGTACGTAGGAAGTCAAGGAACTTTTTTGTGATTTGATTAGCCTCCAGAAAACTTGTAAAGATCATGTTTGTGGTGGAATTATGTTTCAGGAGGAAACAGACTCAGTCAGGGCCCTGTACAATAGGAGTCTTGAACTAGACTGCACACTAAATGAGTCTCAAACTAGACTGCAGACTAAAGGAGCTGGACTGTGAGCTGAGGAGGCTCCAAATAAAAAAAAAAAAAATTGGAGATCAAACAGCTGGATAAAACTGACCTCAGTATTTGAACTTTTTTAACCAAGTAACACGAATATTTATTAATGCAACTTTCTCTTGCTCTCTTTCTTTCTTCCTCCCATCCCACAAAACCAATAAAACAGTTTGAGGCCTATCTGCAGTTTCTGTGCTTTTATTAAGTGTAATATTGTATGGTGATTGCGTCTACATATGCATCAGCTGGGTGGTCAAGTGTGATCGGGTCACACTCATAGGGGAGAAGCTGATTTTGTGGTGGTTCTCGCTCCTTTCTACTGGTGGCTATATTGTGCAGAATAGCATGCAGGCACTATCTGTGATGCCCGCTCTGGTGACTCTTAAGGGCCGAACACAGTTGAAACGTGCCTTTAGGAGGCCAAAGGTCATCTCTATCTTCACTCTGGTTTTACTGAGGGCCACACTGAAGCGGTGCTGTGGCCCTGTCTGAGGGTCATGATAGGGGGTTATTGTGTATAGGTTTTTCTGACCTAATTCAAATTAACAGTGTTTTGTACTGTACCAAATGTAACTTTCTTTCCTCAAAGCGCTGACACAACACAGACTCACAGAAAATTCCTGGTCATGCACTGGAGCCAGGCCATTTGGCATCCAAACTTGTGATCATACGTTCATGACCACAAGTCATCTGCAGATGAAATGTTTAGTAGATAATTGTTATATATGTTAATGTTACTTACTATTAATTTAAAGATTCATCTCACAGAAAATAATCATCTCACATGAAGGCCTACTTGAACATTAAGGCTGTGAAAGGACTTCCTATTAACATAATGTGCCTCATGTTCTCCTGGAGCAGTGGAGATTGCAACATGTGTGCAGTCTATTGCTCCAATAACTCTAGGGAATCCTATCATAAGATTAACAGAATAATAATAAAAAAAGATTTTAAATAATTCTTAACATGTAGGCTACTGTATTGTATAGTATACATTTTTTAAATTTGCTTTTTGAAAGAAAAAAAATGTGTTCATGTGATGTCGCCCTATCAATCTTACCGGCAATTTTATAAAAGCCCTATATTTATGGACATGGTCAATAAATGTCCGGGGAACTCTATGAAACTATTACTCCTGCAGCGCGAGGACCACCTTGTGAAAAAACGCAATGCAATACCATTTGCGGTACAGTAAGTGCATGACGTGTCGTTCGTGCAGTTCGACGTGTCAAATTCCTTATGTGCGGCCCAAGAAGTTTGCAAAAATAAGATATTCCTTCCGCGGAAAATCTGTATCTTTCAAACAAAACTCTTGAAACTCTTTCTCTACGAAGTGCTCGTCTAACAATTTGCACTGAGATGTCCACAGGTTTTTATTTTTATTTTGCTTATGAACAATCAAATAACAAATAAGGAAAAAAATTAAAAGGTGAAGACATTGCAACAGACACTGGGAATTAGTTACGTCACCTATATGTTTCTTTGCTCACAGCTGATTGGTCAAACTTCAGTCTGAGATCTTGAATCCAGAACATAACCTGCCCCGGAGCAGGTTAGCCGTGCAGCGTAAGATACCATGGCGACGAACACCGATTAAAGCCAAGCTACTTTCATAGTACCTAAAACCCAGGGTTGGCGGAAACTAAGCTGAAACATAGCTGGCTAGCCACCTAATCCGGCTTCATGGTACAGGCCCCAGCTAAACAGAGATTCGATGAAGCAGCAGCAGAGATGGCGAGTCAGGAGCAATCCGATGAAAAGTTGGCATTTTCAAGGTGGAGATATAAGCACTACTTCAAATTCATTGAGGTCAAAGGCAAGAACTAGGGGTGGAACGGTACATGTAGGCCTATTCGTATTGAACCGAAAGAGAGAGAGAGAGAGAGAGAGAGAGAGAGAGGCGCGGGCGCGATCGAAAAGTTGCAAAGTGTTTACATTTGTGTGTGTGTGTGAGAGAGAGAGAGAGAAAGAGAGACGCGGGCGCGATCGGAGAGTCGCAAAGTGTTTACATTTGTGTGCGTGCGCGTGTGTGTGTGGCGCGGACGCGACCGAACAGTGGAAACATAAAAACATAATCCGTAATTTTGTTTGTACAGGACATTCACACTGCAAAGTGTTTAAGTTACTGCTAATTAAAATGAAGAAAAACAAAGGTTTATTAATTTAATAAATAAACTAATTATATAAAACATATATAATGTTATATAATGTGCACAGTCAGTGCACTACAAATAAACTGGTTCAATGCCTTTACTTTGTTAATAAAACTTTTAATAAAAAAATGAGAGAGGTCGATTTAATTTGCAGTGTTAAATGCACTGTTGCCAGTAAGTTACTGTAATTAGGATTTACAGTACATTACCGTTTTCAGTTTTAAAGTATGGTACTGTAATTGTGTAATACAGTGCATTACTGTAAAAACAAGGCTAATCAGTACACTACTGTAAATATTTTTTATTTGTACTAAATTAGATTTCATAATTTTGATATATAATTCATTTTATTTTTATCCTTCATAAATACTACTAACATACAAACCAATTAGACAAAGTTATTACAAAATACCATTTTTTTATTTAAAACATTTCATATATATCACAAAATATACAGTCTGCCAATGCTGGAAATGATGTGTGAAATTTTTACACATTAATGGGTGAGTTTAGGGTCAACGTTTTTTGTGTTAATTTTTAACTCATTCATTGTGTTAATGATTTTAACAAAGTAAATATGTCAGAAAGGTTAGCACAAAGATGTGTAAACGTGTTAAATTAACACATTATGTGATGTCCTTCACTGCACACATAGTTAAAGTCATACATAAAATCATAAACAAAACGTTAGCATTTGACAAAATGAATGTAGAGTCATTGGTTGTTTAGCTTATACAAGTATTATAATGAAATATCAACCATTACATTCATAAAACTGCAAAATATAAATACATTTTTAAGCAGTCAAAAAGGAAATGTCCAACACAGGACAAAACACAGTTCTTTTCACAATACATGACACATAACCCTACCATCAAAATAATTTCACTTATTTCCAAAAATGTGTTGGATTCATGTACACTGGTGGCCAAAAGAAGTATTTAAGTGTCTTAATGTTTTCGAAGTCTATTTGATTCTCAAGAAACATTTCTTATTATTATCAATGTCTGACTGTCTACCCCTCAGTGTACTTCTACTTCTACTTCTACGAGTAAAAATCCTCATCAAAATAATCTTTAAAAAGTCAACACAATGTTTTTGTCCACCTTTGTGAATAAATGAACTTCTCCAAAGATTGGTTCCTGATCAGAACTTGACTGACAACATCAGAATGTTCCCTGATCTGTATGCGTGTCCACAAACGTACTCAGTCCTTCAGAGGAGATCCCGGTTCCAACACTATATAAAACACAGAGAGAGAGAGAGAGAGAGAGAGAGAGAGAGAGAGAGAGAGAGAGAGAAATAAATATTAGTGTCAAAATATTTTTAACCTCCTTTTTTTTTACATTTTTATTATTATGTTTACAATAACTTAAGAATATGTATTTGTAAACAGCTTTGGCAATAGCATATTCAAACATTTCAACTGAACTAAATTAAATTATTCCAGATTAAATTTTAATACTAACAAATCCTAAATTCTGTCCAAAAATGCTGAGATCCATAGAAAGAACAACTGAAATCGATGATTTTAGCCCATTTCAGCTTGTCTGCAGTGAAGGAGTACCTGTTTGAGACAAATACACAGTAAGACGACACATGCAAGAAATCACTGTGTGATGATTAGTGGTGGAAATTTTGATTCTTTCCAGAGACTCGTTCATTTTCAGTTCGTTCACCAAAATGATTCGTTCAGATTCGTTCACTGATTCGTTCAGTGACAATTTCTTCATAATTACATAAATACTACAGTAGGTGGCGAAAAATAGTGTGTTTTATGCTATGCTTTAACGAACGTATTTACTTGTTACAAAAAAAAAAAAAAACGGATTTGGCTTCGTTAAAATGTATGCCTTATTTACTAAATTAATAAAATAAGTCTAAATAAGAGGTTCAGATGACCAAAGCAAGGTTTTCTTGCATAATGAACATTTTAAAGTGTTTGGTCAGACATACACATTCATAAATCAAGGATTATATTAAACATTGAGTTCTGAATGTTAAATATGAATATATAAACAATAGAGATCGCTAAGACATGTGACCAACTGGGCGGCAACGTCATCAGAACGCAAAGAATTATGGGTATGTTTGGCCCGTTTCCATGGGCTGCATAGTAGGCTAGTATTCTGGCATGAAAATAATGGAGCTGGAGATTGTAAAAGTGGGGCAGAAAATGTAGTATGCTTAAGCACCACACTCCTCGCGCTCTCTCATCTATCTGCATGCAGTCAGAATTCAAGAAACCAACGTGTGTCTGTGTGTGTGCGTGCGTTCGTGAGAGAAGCGCGGGCGCGATCGAACAGTGAAAACATAAAAATATGCTCCGTATTTTGTGCATGGACATCATTCAAACTGCCAAGTGTTTACTTATATTTGTGTACATGTAATGGGTAGAGAAAATGACCACATATATTAGTTTAATTAAAAAAAAACTTCTATTTTTTTACTTAAAAAAAGCCGTTGCACTGCTTTAGTTGGGTTGCCGTGGAGACGGTAGCTCAAGCGCTCAGAAATAAACATCCAGCGCTTGAGAAAGACATAATTTTTGTATATCCACTTCTTTCCAACCCACAGTGCTATCCAGCCTGTGGTTTTGTACCTGCCCAGATTCCCCTACGTCTGAGGCCGGTATCATACACTCGCAATAAAACACAACATTGTGCTTTTGTCAAACTGTAAACTCGTCAAACTGTAGCTACAGCCGTCACCCAACCAAAATCTCTCTCTCTCGAACGATTCCGTTCTTAATCTTATGCCATTTCTATCGTGAGAACCATAGATATCATATATAAACGCCTTTATTATATGATATCTATGGTGATAACGACTATTGCAGTTTATAACACAGCAGGTAGACGGCATCTTGAACACAACGTTCTTCCCTCCATGCAATGATGAAGTCTGGCGCGTTTTGTTTGTGCCGCGGATTCCCAAAATGCTTTGCGTTCACCACTGGGAATACGTCATGATGACGACACATTAGCAATCCTTATTGTATGTGCACACCTATAACTGCGCTTTGAATGAGATTTGAATTACATGCTAAATGACCGATCTACCCGGTACTCTCATTCATTTCATTCACGAACGAAATGTACCAGTTTGTTCAATTCGTTCACGAACGAGAGCTCTCTCTCGTTCAGACTCGAAACAGAGCGATCTCGGTCAGTGATGGGTGTATTCGTTCAGTAGATCCAGGGCCGGCGATTGCTATAGGCGAACTAGGCGGTTGCCTAGGGCGACAAATGTGTTGGGGGCGCGGATGCACTCTAGTGTCGCCCTTTCTACTTCCCATATTAATCATAAAATTAGAACGAAACGCGAAATAAAACATTTTTATTAAACATGATCAAAGGGCAAAGGGCGCCCCCTCAACCACACGTTTAATTACTTGTCAACCTGATTATTAGATTGAATTTATTATTTTTGTCGACCATTTCTGGATTGGCGGGGGGCGGGAGGGTTGCGTTACGTTAGGGAAGTGCTCAGCTGCTGGCGAGTGGCGCGTTGATCGAAAATGAAGCGGTCTAAACCTCTGGTGCACAGGGACGAAAACGGAGAAAGGAAGAAGATAAAAAATAAAGATAAAAAATAAAGCTCAGTATAGAGTAAGTATTCTCATCTTAGCTATTAAGGTTACCAATGAAATAAATTTATTTAGTATTGTAGCCTACATCACCTAATATTGGACGTTTCATTGCTGTCACTAAGCTATAGTTTGCTAGCTATAGTTACTTTGAAGGTGAATAGAAATGGCAGAAACAACTGTTAATATTTTATTATTTGAGATAGAACTAAAAGAACTTAAATATTTTAATTTTGTAGTGGTACATACATGATCCATAATAGCACATTTGTTTGTAGAAGGTATAGTTAAACCAGTTTAATGGTCATAATTTGCTTAAATTAATCCAATTTGGTAAATATCCTTGAACATTCTTTATAGAATTTGTGTATAAACAATTTACAGTTGATTCTTCAAGTCATAATTTGCTTGTTGAAGTGTTGGAGTGACTATTAGAGCATTTTTGTTTGTTCATCAATGAACATTCTTTGTAGCATTTTTGTATGTGCAATTTATTAGAGTGTATCATTAAAATAATTAGAATATTGCAAAAGTTCATTTATTTCAATTATTCAACTTATAAGGTGAAACTAATATATTATATAGACTCATTACATGCAAAGTGAGATATTTCAAGACTTTGTTATGGCTTACAGCTTATGACATATCAATTCATATCAATTCTAATTTTCTGTGATTTTGAATTTGGGGTTTTCATAAGCTGTAAGCCATAATCATCAAAATTATAACAAATAAAGGCTTGACACTTATCAATTTTCTTATTTCTTATTTTCTTATAAAGAGCGGGGGGGATGGGGGATGGGGGGATGGGGGGGGGGGGCGCAAAAACTCAATCTTGCCTAGGGCAACCAAAGGGCTAGAGCCGGCCCTGAGTAGATCCAACCAATTACATGCCCCTTCACAGCCCGAACTGAAATGCTCTTTAGCTGACGTTACGCAAATGAGACCTAACCGTCATATTTTTTTGGTTAGTTTTAGTTTTTAGAGAAGTGCATTGCATGAATAAAATGTAATGAATTCATTTTTGATCATACAAAACGAACACAAATCACCAGTGCTTAAGTTACAGTATTGTACAGTGCAAAATACCACAAAACTAAGTCTAAAACACACAAACAAATATAAGAAAAGCAGGTAAAGAGAAGTGTAAATTTAAATCAAGTAAACAGTCAGTGCCCCCCGCCCACGTAGCTCAAACCAAGTAAAAAATGACCATGTTAATTTGTCTTTGTGTAGCCATCAGCTTGTATTATTAAACTGTTTTCATTACAATGGTAAAGTGTAAATTTCTTTCTTTGATGGAAATATGCTAACTACACAAACCTAGCTCTATCTGTTCGCCATTATTATCGTTCAAACAACTGGTTCTTTTCGTTCACGAACGACATGTACCAGTTCGTTCAACTCGTCTCTCGTTCAGACTCAAAAGCAACTCAGTCACAGTCAGTGAACATAGACAGTAAAAGAAATGGACACAGCGACCCCATTGGAACTCAATGGAGACAAGTGAAGCCCATTTTCAGCGATTTCTTAGCACTTCCTTTCCTGACGCGCAGACTCAAACCGAGCAAAGCGTTACACGGACCACGTGAGCAAACCGTCTGTCTTCTAGTGGCTGTGCCGAGAGAAATCTGAATCTTTCTCTTCCGAATCTTGCAGAGACGGAGAGTGTGAGTACGAGCTGTCCATGAGCGATGAGCAAGAGAAACTTTTAGTAGGTGTTCTGATTAATTACTTTGCCATTTTCCCTCCACGTCTCCCCGATTGCCGCGAGCTTATCCTCCTGTCCATACGGTAATCTCTCTACTGTGCGACAGAGAGTCGCGTGGTTATGACGCAATCGTTAGCCTACTTTTACAAAAACTGCTGGCCCATAACATAAGCTACAAGGTAATGGAGCATTTTATACATTGCCGTGTTTCTTTAGAAATAAAAAATTGACAAATGGAGTCTTCAAACGCCTCAGATGTAAAGTTATTCGCTGTCAAAGTGACGCCAAAATGAATGGAAGTCAATGGGATTGCTAACGCAAGTGAAGTTCCGCTCAAGATGGCGGCACCCGGCCGACTTCAACTTCCGGTCGACTTCCTTCCCGCTTGTCAGTGAAGGGCGTATTCGTTCACTACATTCAACAAATCACATGCTCCGTCACATCTCATACTCGAAGGCTATTGGCTCGAGGTTTAGTCACTCTTTGTCAGGTTGAAAACACAGAGCCGGTTCACTGAGCTGCGCATGCGCTGCTAATAGCGCCGCGCTGCTGTGGAGGGAGGGATTTCAGTGAACGAGAAATATGAGTCAATGGATTACGTGAACGAGAACGATTCGTTCAACTAAAAGATTCGTTCAAAAAGCACGATTCGTTCACGAACGTAACATCACTAGTGATGATCATTCTCCTTCCTACAGTAGTTAACCCACCTGTGCGCTGATGTTAGGACCTTCCTGGTCAGGTGGGACTGCAATGATAGAGAGTATTCTGCCTAATAAAATATCAAAATAATGCAAAAATATAAACTTAAGTTGTTTAGAATGCTAGATTTGGTATTTGAATTAGTGAGAGTTTTAGTGCTTACCTGAATACATTTAATCTGGTGAGACTGAACATAGAAAATGGTCCATCTTCTAATTGTTTCATTTGCTGTGAAATAAATATAAAGTTAGACATGATGCAAAGGTCACTTATAAAGTTAGCCAATTTTATAGAGATTTTATAAGATATTGGATGCTACATAGTCTGCACCAGTGGCTCCAGAGCACTTATCACATATTGCTAATCATTTCAGCAAACTTATGTCAAAATATATCACAAATGGCCTAACGTTAACTTATCTCCGGAATCTTGCTAGATGTCACTGGCGCGAATTGGCGCTTTGTTGCAGTTGCCTTTAAACACATACAAAAAATGAAGTAGGCCTAAATATTAAATTCCATTTAAAAAAAAAAAAACTATAATATGTTATAGATTGCAAACTAATGCTAAAACTAGAAAGGTGGCAGCTAGCCAAATAAAACTTAACGTTAACTAACATACAATGTTAAAGTCTGTAAAATGAAACGTAAGCGCAGTTTACTGTGGTAAAGTTCGTTACCTCCATGTTGACGAGAATAACAGGTTAAACTAGGCACAATCCTATCAACACACACAGAATGGTTTTTTTGTTTGTTTGTTTTTTACCTTGCTTGCTGGTCTTTCTCTCGGTGAAGTGAAATCCGTCTCTTCCCCGGGCCAGACACGAACGGCGCGGTCCAGCAAAAGACAGCCCCGGTGATATTACACTGGATGCTCCGGCGAGACACGACAAATCCATGCGCCGTTATATTTCTGACGTACGGGAACGTTACTCCGAGTCCAAGCGCTCGCGCTATTTCTGGCAAGGGACAAACAGGTTTACACTTTGCATTAATGGTCTGGCCCAGTCGCTTCTATGTGTCCAATATAGACAGCCTCTGGCTATTATAGCAGACACGGTGTAAGGCAAAAATTAGTGAATAAAAAGCACGATGGAATGGTGCCACCAGCCAGAGAGGCCGTTACGTCAAATACAGTAGTATACAGCAAATTTTAAAAATACAGTAAGTCTCTGTATGTGGTGTTAGACAAATACAGTAGTATACAGCAAATTTTAAAAATACAGTAAGTCTCTGTATGTGGTGTTAGACAAATACAGTAGTATACAGCAAATTTTAAAAATACAGTAAGTCTCTGTATGTGGTGTTAGACGTCACAGAAAATTCCTATGATGCAATGGGAATCACAGTTATTTACTGTAAAGAGAAATAGCAGTATAATACTGGGGGATTTAAAGTAAATAACTGTAGAAATTACAGAAAAGTCTAACAGTGTAGTCACACTTAGCTTCCTCCCGCCCGAAAAAGGGCGAAGCCTTAAAATGTTACTTTCCTTTTTCCCAGGATAACCAATCAAATATATTTGTGTTGTATAATGTTTTCTGATTATTATTTAGAATTTTTTGATTTTTTATGATACTTTGCATTAATTATATAATTTTTATGAGCTATATTTTCCATTAGAATTAATATATATATATATATTTATTTTATTTGTTTTATTTTATTTTTCGATAAATGCAACATTTCACATCAAAATAGAGTGCAGGCCTAAAAAAATATATATATTTCAAGCGAGAAGAGCGCCATCTAGTGGCTTCAAAATGTATTAATTTGTGTCATGTCCTATAATCGCCTATAGGCAGCCTATAGCTTTTTTATTTATTTATTTGATTTATTCCCATTCAGAAAGAAAAAAAATGTATTACTAAGCAACCACTGAATGGAACAACACAAATTATACATCATTTTAAATCTGAGGATCTCAGCTTTTTAATACATCTAATTAGATTTATTAACTCCTAACGAGTGCTGAGTAATCCCTCTAAAACCGAGTGTACCGCCAGCAGGCGCCACCTAGCTGCGAAAATATTCTTTACCATATTTTTAACAAATCTTGCCTTGATTAACACAAAGTTGATGTCATTTGAAAGCTTAGAGGCTGAAAGCTTTACAGTGAATGTATCCACTTTGAAAAACTCATGTACTTTGAAAAAATAATGTACTGCAATGTGTCAAAAACATCATACAGCTCATGAAACATTCTCAGATAATTGAAAATGGCACTTCATTTTTTACAGCATATTATTACAATTAAAATGAGCCCAAAATTAACATAATCTATTGCTTTTATGACAAGATATTCTTCGTGGAGAAAAAATTGCCCATGAGGGGGTGTCAAAGACTGTACAAAAAGGCTGTCTCTTTTCCAAATGCTGTAACTTTTGATTCCTTTATCCAAAAATTATATTTTTTTATCCAGATGCAGCTAACATGTAGGGGGACTTCACTAAAAAAGAATTTTCCTCCTACCTTATTTCCTTCCTGAGTTATTCCATGACAAATAAGAAAGATATGCAAAATCATAATAAAAATTATATATATATTGTCTTTTTTCCGCTGTTTCTTGGCAGGACAATGTCCAAAGGTAATGTAATTTATATTTTCAAAAAATTTTAAGAGTTCTTTCAAACGATACCTTCCTTTTGACGCTTCTTGCTTTAGTTTTGGAGTTATTATGATTATATAATTTTTATATAGTTTGGGGCAAAATTTGCTGTTTCAGTCTTACCAGTTCATTTCTCTGTGTGTGTGTGTGTGTGTGTGTGTGTGTGTGTGTGTGTGTGTGTGTGTGTGTGTGTGTGTGTGTGTGTGTGTGTGTGTGTGTGTGTGTGTGTTTGTGTATGTGTGTGTGTGGGGGGGGGGGGCGGATGTCTTATTTGCACTCTTGATGTTTTAGAGTGTCACCCCTTCATTGCTGTACACTTTTTTTCAGCACAGTGGCTGATCTGTAGCTTGTACCACCAAAAGTTTCTCTGAGTTTTCCTATTTTTTTCGTATTTCCCATTCATTTCCTATGTCGCACGTTTTCGGGCGGGAGGAAGCTAAGTGTGACTTTTTTTTTTACGACCCTTTAACATATCAGAATCATCTCCTTGATTTTTTTGTGTGTTCATATAGGTAATAAAACAAAAGTCACCAAGTTTCACCCCCATCCGATGAAGCAAAAAAAATTAAACAATTCAAAACGTTCAAGTTTTCGCCCATTTTCGGGGAAGAAGCCCAGAGGGTTATTAAGTCAAATGTTTGTAAAGTCAGGTACCCTACACTCATGATATGCTCAGCCTTACTTGACTGAATTATGTGTTTATATTGAAATTTCAGCTGCTGCCATGTTCTTTTAATGCCTGCAGGATTGCACCTACATGAAAATTAAAATTAGGTTGAATAACATACTGTTCTTCCAGTTTCACCTCTGATATTTTAACAGTTGGGTAAGTTACTTATATTACTAACTACAAATGACATCTTCAACAGTGTTATTAGATTAATGTAATAATGACTATCTTTAGAAATTATTGGTCTACTTATTACTAATTACTAAATCCCATATCAACCTTAAACACTTGAACAATACAAGGAGAGACAAGAAACAGCACTTTTAATGCTTTCAAATAAACAATATACAATTGCATGAATTATTATTGCATTGACCAAAGTGTGTAGAGGGAGAAAGTTACATTAAAAATATACCTTTTAAAAATGTATGTTAAATAGCCTATACAGAATTGTTCTATAGTCTAATACAATTACATCAGATTTAACTTTAAATTACAGAAGAATTAAGAGTAATCCCTTTAATTAAATTACAGTATTTAGATTACTTGGAAATTAATTACACCCATCACTGTATAACAGTAATTAAAATGTGAAGAAATATGAAGACCTCTTTTTGTTTGGCGCTATTGCCATGGTGACTCATAATATCTGCGCTCCATTGATAATGGCTTTTTATAGTTGTGGTGCACGCGCTTAACTCAGAGTAGGTCAACTCAGAGTTGATTGAACTAACTCATTTCAGCTGTTCTGAAACCAAAAACTCAGAGTTTCCCATCTCAGGGTAAGTCAACTCAGAGTTCAAGTTTTAACTCAGAGTTGGTTGAACCTCCTTATTGAAACAGGTCCCTGGACTACTTATGCTGCCTTCACGTGCTATGGAAAAGATGATATTTTCCACTTGTGAACTGGTATTTACCAGTGTGTTGTGTTCAAGTGCTTTTGTTGTTGTAATGTAGTACCCGCAAGGTCTGTGTCAGTAGAGTATCTTTTTTTATCTAAAAAAAAAAAAAAAAAAACTTAAATGTGGTGCTTTCTGATGATTAAAACATAATTAATAATTTAAAAAAATAAAACATGACATAAAATGATTATATATGAACTAAGGAAATTGCGGCGAAGTTGAAAATTGAGTGTTAACGCATTATATTACAATCGTTAATGACAACATTGTATAGGCTACAAAAACTATCCGCTAACAGTATTCACAACTCTTGCGTTGCTCTCCGCCATTTTGAAAAGGTCAAAGGTTATCTCATCTCGGCAACTCGTGCAACAAAATATTCTACGAGTTGCCCAGTGGAAAATACCACATGAGGGGGTGTTCATGTGCATTTTCCATGTCGGCTTTTGGTATTTACCATAATTACCATAGCACGTGAAGGCACCATGAGACCTAGTGATGGGCAGATCGAGGCTTTGTGAAACACTGAAACAGTTGAAGCAAATGGGCCATATTGTGCCGAGGCTTCGAAACAATCCGACACCCGTCTCAACGGTGACACCTAGTGGTCACTTGCAGGTGTTGATCTGAAACAACCTTGACGAGCCATTAAAAATGTGTGTTTTTTTATTTTTGTATTTTTGTTTTAAAGCCCCACTAGGTAAGATTTCCGTTTTGGTCAAACAACGACCCCTAGAGTCGCTGTGGACTACTTGAATTTAACGTTACTGTCGTAAATACCACTCACGCAGAGCAGTCTCTTCACTCACGGCCTGATCCCCTCCCCCCTGTATACCGGTCCCTGTTCAGTCGGATGGAAGCTGTAACGAGTGGAAATAAGGTGTGGCCCCTTTAAGAGCTGCGCGCGCCCTGTTTAACTGTCGGCAGTCTGTATTGTATGTGTGCCTCGAACACCCCGTAAGCTGGTTGTTTCTATTTGATGCTCATTATTGTCCTATTTTTGTCTATCAAGTAATGCTGTGGACGGTAGAACGTGTGACAGACAGTTACACGAGTTCGATTGGGGAATAAACACAACGCGTTACAAATCGTCGGACATCGAACAAGCACAGCTAGCCTCCGAAGATGTCTAAGTTACTAATCCATCAACAAGAACGCCAGGTGCTTTTTAGCTCACACCAACGAGTGAAAGCTTGTCCGAGTGATATACAATATAAGCAATATACTTACAAGTCCAACAGCATGTGAGGACGTGTTGGGGGAAGTGAGGTAGCCTATGCCGTAAAGCAGTCGAATTTTGTAGTTCTTTTGTGTGCGCGGGGTTACTACCCGAACCCCGAAGTTTAAAAGTACGATTAAAAACGATACAGACCCCGTCAGGCTATGGCAGACATGTCATTCAACCTATTGTAAGTCGATGTACCATCACAAGAGTCTTGGAAATATATTATGAAGGTTGAAAAGTTACCTAGTGCTGCTTTAATATGTGAAGCTTGTAACCTATAGGCTCCTCACTGTGCATGTTTTTTGGTCATGAAAATGAATATTAATAAAAGAAATCAAGCCACAATGTCTTAATTTTTTTATAGATTTTTATTAAAAAATATTAGTTTCTCTGCTGTGGAAGGGCTTAGCCTACTTCTTTTTTTACAAATAATTTCTCCAGCCTTTGAAAAAATCCTCTCACAAGGGACACTTGTTGCTGGTGTCATGATTCCCGTCCTGTGTTTCCTTTGTCTTGTATGGACTTTTGTTGTTTCCTGTCCTGTGCCATGTTTTGTAGTCCTTTGTATTTTTTCTTGTTTAGTCTCCCCAGGTGTTTCTGATTAACCACACCCCCTTGTTATCTTGTTTAGCTTGTTTGCCTGTGTATATATACCTCTGCGCTTCAGTTGTTGTTTATTGGTCGTTGTAGCCATAGATATCATATAAAGGCTAGATGTCTCGTCCGCGCTGCTGGCCAATGGAGCTCGACATCCGCACACGGCGGCCATCTTACGACAGGATGCTCGCTCACTCATAACATGGTGCATGTACTTTTAAATAACCATAACTTGCTCAATTTTCTACCGATTTTCAAACGGTTTGGTTTGTTATAAACGTCAGAGATGTAGCTATTATACTGCATACATATGAATAATTATGTTCAAAATGTTTAAGCATTCAGAATTATAGCCACGTTAATAACGTTTGTAATAAACCAAACCGTTTGTAAATCCTTCAAGAATTCAGCAAGTTACGAGCATTTTAGTTGGCGTATGTCACTCACCTTCCGTCCACAGCAGCAGGGAGCAGCAGCGCAGTCTCCTGACCTAAGATGGCCGCCAAGTGACGACACAGCTGACTCCGCCTTGAGCCATCTAGCCTTTCTATACATGTCTATGGTTGTAGCTGTTTCCTGGAGTAGTATGAAGCTGCAGACTCGGAGCCTGCATCCACAGTCCCGCACCCAGAGTCCCGCATTCTCAGACCCCTCGTTTTTCGAGACAGCGCCTCCTATCAAATTGGATCGGATAAACATGTGAAGAACTTAAGCCGAAACGTGAGTAGCCTATCGTCAATTTTATATAGCAAATCATTGCCTACTCATTCGATTTCTTTTTTTAATCAAACTACTTAGCTCATCGATACACCAACATATGAATAGTCCATTTAATATTTGTAAAGATAGTTTGTAACCAAATTTTAGCCGTTAATGTATGTTTTTTTCGCCTTTTTTCCGCCAAAAATATTTTGATAGCTAACGTTAGCCTTTAACCTTGGTCTTTTTGTAGACAAGCCATTGTAAAGATTTGATTAAAAGTAGTTGACATTAAAGTAGACCAATTAAATACATTAAGTGTGTTAATATCAAAGAATGCCATCATTAATTATTTAATTCGATTTACCGTTTGACCTTTTTTTAATTACCGGACCTTTACTCCTAAAACTATCAATTGAATGAATCAATGCCGGAGTAACTATTTTACTTTATATAATTTATGTAGACTACTTAAATTAGTTCTTATAAAAAGTAAGTAGCCTATTAAAACGAATCAATATTAATTTAACTGTGATATGAAGTTGTTGCCTTCACTGTAACCAGTCTATGGTATTAACGTGAGCTAGAAGGAGGTGGTGTTTTTCCGCGGCCCTACTTATCACCTTTAGGTTCTTGTAATTTGCATTATTTATTATTACACAATATTTTTGACAATGTCATTCATCTTTTATTTTAGTGAAGTCGATGAATTTGACAGTGATTGCAAAAAGAATGAAAAAAGAAGGAACATTCGCCTACCAGAAAGTAATTATTTTACCTTATGCATTTACATTACATTTTACATTTATTCATTTAGCAGACACTTTTATCCAAAGCGACTTATAAATTAGTTTTTTTTATGCAATTGAAGACAAAAAGTAAAGTCACTAACACAATTCTTTCTTCCTTTTTTCTTTGCTTTGTCCTGTTTACAGCAAGATGATGTTTAGGTGATCGTTAAATAAAGTACAGAATTGTTTATTATTGTTGTTTGTCTATTCTTATTTGAGTTTTGCTTCGCATTTAAAATATCAAAAAACAGGTTTTGTAATGTTAGCATGGTAACATGTTAATTAGACCATTATAGGTTGAACTGAAAGAAAAATTGGAATTTGAATTAAAAAAAACATTGTAACAATATAATATCACATAATATTTTTCAGAAGATATATCCCTTTTATCAGTAATTTTCTTTAAATTACACCCACGCTCAAATTACTGGGTAATTTGTTAGTCAGAGAACACAATGAGGTTTTTTTGGCACATGCATTAAGTAGGGAACACAAATATTTATTTGTATAACTTTAAATAAAACTAGACCGTAATTGTCACGGTATCAAATGAAGAGAAGGATTTGCAGGTTAACAGTGTTTAATAAAAACAAAACTCACAGCTGTACGCAAAATGATAATCCAAACAGGTGACACAGAGAAGGCAACAGAACAACCAGTGACATCAAACAATGAACCAGCAAAAGACACACAAAGACACAGCTTATATATGCAGGTTAATGGGAAACAGCTGGTGACAAATGATCAATGATTAACAGACAGGAGTATGGGAAATGCAGTTCATGATACATATGACAGTGAGGGGAAGAGACATCTGGTGGCAACTCAGGGAACAACACTAATACAATACAATACACACAAAACACACTCTCACACTGTGACAGTACTCCCCCCTAAAAGGAGTGGCTTCCAGACACTCCATAAGACCAAGCACAAAAGTTCAGGTGGGTGGAGGAACGGAGGTGGATCTGGGGGAGGGATGGAGGGTCTAGAACCCCAGGGCGGGGCCGCAGGCGGTGCAGGGAGCCAGGGCGGGGCAGGGAAAATGGACAGTTCTGGAGGCCAGGGCGGAGCCGAGAGTCCATCGGACGGCCAGGGCGGAGCAGACTCTTCCTCGGGCGGCCAGGGCGGAGACTTTCCCTCGGGCGGCCAGGGCGGAGACTCTCCCTCGGGCGGCCAGGGCGGAGACTCTCCCTCGGGCGGCAGACCCCTCGGGCGGCCAGGGCGGAGACTCTCCCTCGGGCGGCCAGGGCGGAGACTCTCCCTCGGGCGGCCAGGGCGGAGACTCTCCCTCGGGCGGCCAGGGCGGAGACTCTCCCTCGGGCGGCAGACCCCTCGGGTGGCCAGGGCGGAGACTCTCCCTCGGGCGGCAGACCCCTCGGGCGGCCAGGGCGGAGACGCAAGCGGTGCAGGGAGCCAGGGCGGGGCCGCAGGCGGGACCAGAGACCAGAACGGCGCTGGAGACCAGGGTGGTGCTGCAGGCATCTCCAGACACCAGAGCCGAGCTGCAAACCATGGTGGTGCTGGCGGTAACAGGAACCTGGGCAAAGAAGCACAAGAGGCCCTATGGGCCAGGTTAGCTAGGGCAGACAGTTCAACTAGCTTGGGGTCGGCCATCTCGGGCCAGGCAGAGAGTTCAAGGAGCTCGGGGACGGCCATCTTGGGCCGGGCAGAGAGTTCAAGGAGCTCAGGGACGGCCATCTTGGGCCGGGCAGAGAGTTCAGGGAGCTCAGGATCGGCCATCTTGGGCCAGGCAGAGAGTTCAAGGAGCTCGGGGACGGCCATCTTGGGCCGGGCAGAGAGTTCAAGGAGCTCAGGGACGGCCATCTTGGGCCGGGCAGAGAGTTCAGGGAGCTCAGGATCGGCCATCTTGGGCCAGGCAGAGAGTTCAAGGAGCTCAGGGACGGCCATCTTAGGCCGGGCAGAGAGTTCAGGGAGCTCAGGATCGGCCATCTTGGGCCAGGCAGAGAGTTCAGAAACCTCGGAATCATCCATCTTGGGCAGGATGGAGAGACTTTCAGTCGTGACAGGAAGTGCAGTAGACTCATGTTCAGACCTCTCAGCTGTGACAGGAAGTGCAAGGGACTCAGGCTCAGACCTCTCAGCCGTAACAGGAAGTTCAAGAGACTCCGATTCAGACTTAACGGCCGATTCAGGTTCATGGGCTTGAGAGACATCTTGCTGAACAGAAGAGCAGAAAGCAGACCACACACACCACAGAGCTATGGTAAACACAGGAAATACTGAGTCCAATGAACATACCTCTGGTGCCTTCCTGAGAACAGGTGCAGGCGTGATGATAGCCCTGCTTAGAACAGGTGACGCTGAGACAACAGCCATCTGGAGTGTAGGGGCAGGTATAACCCCAGCAGTCTCAAAAATAGGTGCAGGTATAGTGACAGCCATCTTGGGTACTGCTGCTGGCTTGGCGGCGGCCATTTTGAGGACTGGTGCAGGCTTGGCAGTGGTCCTCGTGAAAACCGGCACCGGGGTTGGAAAGCCAGCCCTCCGCAATGACCTTAATGGAGTCTCTGCCAGACTAGACCTCAGACGCTGGGTTCTGGCATGGATAGGAGAGAAAGGTGAGGCAGCCATCCTGTGAAGTGGCTCTGGTGCTGCAGCCATCTTGTGAATAGGCTTGGGTCTCCTCTCCATCTCCCTCTCTCGTGGCCGACGCTCGGGAAAGAGTGAAACAATCATGTCTCTAGCACTCGCTACATCCATAATTGGCTCGGGTGTGGCAGCCATCTTGTGAAGAGGCTCAGGTGTGGCAGCCATCTTGTGATATGACTCGGGTGTGTATTCCCGCAGGCCCAGAGTCCCAACACACAACGACCGGTGCGCACTACCTCCCCTCAAAAAATTGCTTGGACGGGGTCTCCTCCCTGACCTCCGAGAAGAATTCACCTTAGTCTTGGAAAAGACCCGAATCATCTCCCCGGTAAGTGCCTTGAAAGAGGCACAGCATGGGTCCCGTCTCTCCCACACCTCTGTTCCCCATGTGGCTGCTGGACCGGTCAGCAGCAGTAGCACAAACGCTACTTTCGATTCCTCAGTTTCGAAAGTCCTGTGATGCATATCTAGATGTAGAGAACACTGATTAATAAAGTTTTCACATAACTTAGGCTCACCAGCGTATCTCTCAGGGAAGTCCGTGCTAGGCTCCGGCTGACCACTCGACTCCGTGGGGTTGGGGGAAATGGATCAGGGTGGCCGCGGGTCCTTAAAAAGTCTTAAAATGTCTTAAATAAAGTTTTCCTAATAAAAGGCCTTAAAAAGTATTAAAATGTCTTAAATTCAGATTCGATAGGTCTTAAATATTTCTGGTCACGTTACCGCAAAAATTTCTACAGTTTGACGGACCTAATGCCCGTCAAGTGAAGCATCGAATCGCCAGAATGATTCAGATTTGATTACATAAACAGCTATTGATAATGATTTGAAGGCTTTTTCTGGTAACGCTGTTGAGGCTCGCGCTGCTTGTCTCTGTATAGGAAAAAAATCTAAACAAATGAGCATAATGGCAAACATAAAGAAACATACTGAGGTAAAAATTCAAAATGTTGAGGGTTTTTCCTGCATAGAGAATTATGAGGCGGCCGTCCGGCTCTCGACAATAACAAATAACTGGGAATCACCGAAAACGTGAGGATGATTCTGTTTTATTTCATTTAATTTAAGTGGCGATTGATAGCCTATAGGCCTAGTTGATAATAATATAGGCCTAAGTTACCTAATGTACTGACGGTAACAATGTTGCGCTGTTGAGGCTCGCGCAGTTATTTATAACATATTATAGTTAAGAAACTAGGCTAGGCTACACGCGACCAGAGAGCTGTTTTCCTGAATGCCATCAAGATTGAAACCGAGACTGATTTCATAAGTTCAATAAACAAATACCGGTAGTTAAAATTAAGTCACTTACATTTTAGACGCAATGACTGTTTTTGTTCTGTTTCAGCAGCGAAAATAGTTCCAAACAAAGATCACAGTAGAACCCCCATAGCACATCTCACAGCAACACTTGTTGCAGCAGCATTACTGAATGATTCAGCGGTTGAGTCAAAGATTCAATTACCCATTCATAAACTGCCTCATTCTGAATAAATCAGCCGTTTGAACGAATCGTTTGAATGAATGACTCAATGATTCGCTCATTAAGACGGTCGCCTGCCGCCTCCTACTGGCGGTTTGTTTCATAAAGTATCATTCTTTTCAACATTCCTTATTTGTATATTAAAAAATATTTAAAATAATCTCATTTAATACAGTTATAATTTTTCAATGTAAATTATTTAATTTGATTGGTAACAGCCTAGTGTCTTATTATTTTAATTGAATATATTGATCAAATTTAAGAATTTGAAATGAAAGATGGAGCATACATTTAATACAATTAGGGGGGAAATGCCCTTTATAAAACAGTGATGTAATGAAACATTGACAATTTAAGTTTGAAGTGAGTAAAGCCTCTGTTTAGGCTATTAAGGAAATGTAATTTTGCCTAAAGAAGAACTTTTAAATAAATTTTTAATTATTTTAAATAAATGTTCATTTTAAATCAGCTTTAACACTAAGAATTTGAATAACACTTTATCTGCTTAACACTAAGAATTTGAATAATTGTAATGTGATGATCGGATGCAGATATCTAAATCAAAGAATATGGGTTATTTGCAGGTGGATTATCTATTTTTAACAGTGGATTCGGGTGACTCAAAATGCACCAGATTAATGAATTTATCTTTAAAAAGTACAAAATTTTCTTCCGGGGGGGCATGCCCCTGGATCCCCCTAGAGGTACCAAGCTCCACCCACAAAAATAATGTGGGAAACACAGGCTATATGATGATCTACAAAAAATAGAAATTTAATTATCTTATTATTAAAATACATTAATACGATTTTACCACCTCCGCCTCATTTTGAGCCAGGAAAAACCCCTGAGTAACATAACATGACAGGAGCTATTTTGCTGAGTATTCTCACGATTGCAAATGTTACATTGATTTTAGTTCAATAAACAAGTAGTGACTATTAAATTATTTCAATTACTTAGGTTAAATATTACATATACGCATGTAATATAATGTGTATTTCCATCACAGGTTTGGTCTTAAATTTCATTCAAAGTGGCATTAAAAAGGTCTTAAAAAGTCTTAAATTTAACTTGTTTATATCTGTAGACACCCTGATGGATGGTGTGGGAGCGACACGGAACCACTCTGCAACAACAGGAGCTGTTGTTGCAAATCCGCCACCCTGGTACTCAGTGCTTCTCTCACCCGCTCCAAGTTGCTCTCCTGTGTAAGATCCATAGCAGTGATACAAAAATAACTCCGGCTACAAATAACTCCTGTGGCTGATAACCCGCTCCTTCCTTAATGGCTGGTTCATTCTGTCACGGTATCAAATGAAGAGAAGGATTTGCAGGTTAACAGTGTTTAATAAAAACATAAAACTCACAGCCGTACGCAAAATGATAATCCAAACAGGTGACAGAGAAGGCAACAGAACAACCAGTGACATCAAACGATGAACCAGCAAAAGACACACAAAGACACAGCTTATATATGCAGGTTAATGGGAAACAGCTGGTGACAAATGATAAATGATTAACAGACAGGAGTATGGGAAATGCAGTTCATGATACATATGACAGTGAGGGGAAGAGACATCTGGTGGCAACTCAGGGAACAACACTAATACAATACAATACACACAAAACACACTCTCACACTGTGACAGTAATATTGCACCCTATTGTTTTCAGTGGCATTTGGATAAGGGTGTTATACGATCTTCCGAACAGTTGTTTCGAAAAACGAGGTGTCTGAGAATGCGGGACTCTGGGTGCGGTTGTTATACGATCTTCCGAACAGCAGGAGGCGCTGTCTCGAAAAAACGAGGGGTCTGAGAATGTGGGACTCTGGGTGCGGGACTGTAGATGCAGGCTCCGATTCTGCAGCTTCATAATATTGGGCTGCGCGCTGCGGTGTCAATGCGGAACGAGTGTAGCCTAATGCATCTAACGTGACAAATGTGAAAAAACAAAAATCCTCGACCGGCCCACCGGGAATTCTCCCGATTACCCACCCCGGGCCTGTTGACAGCCAACCCTAGGCGCCGCTAGATCGGGAAGCGCGGATTGAGTGAGAGCGAGTGGATCACGTGGCATGAAGCAAGCTCGGTCTCTGCCTCAATGTTGATAATTCAAGACAGCATGAGAACTGACTGCGCATGCGCAAACCTACGTAAACTACATTCTATGGACCAAAGAGGCATTGCTAACCTCTGCCTCAATGGGCATGGCCTTAAATTTCCTGCATGAAACAATGGTTTTAGGAGCAAACAATGGCAAAATGAGTATATTATGTGTATTCCTGAGAATTTTTGTTACAAAAATTTTGGAATAAAATAAATCATAATGTGGTGAATTAATAAAGTTCTTGGAATTAATAAAGGTAATGTCCACATTTCCATGAAGGTATTTTAATGAAATCTCAGATTTCTGTCTCTCAAGTGACAGTCTACACACCCGTACGATTTTTTTTTTTATTTCAATCTAAGAAAATACATTCACATGCAACATTTTAAGAACATTTTTATTTGATGTCTGAAACATGTACATTTAACAATCAATCAAGCAGGGAGCATATTCTAAACCAAATATATAATGTTTTAACATGTTCCTTTCAAGCAGTCTCAGTTCCCCCAGCTTAGAATTCACTGCAATCCCCAAAGCTCCTCTGGACACATTGGGGAACCTCTTCACTGCCACTGTCAAGACAAATATATTTTATTTATATATTATATATTTTTGTTTTAAAGGGGTGGTTCACCACATATCCATATTTAAACATAACACACATCAGTAAGCACAAATAGAAGCTGAAACATGCTTGCTTGACGAATGAGGACCAATTACACAATGTTTTAGCTTTTAGAAACACATGAAGTTTGTTATTCCACATTAAGTGCTTCTTTTTATGTTTGCTGATCAAAGTTTGTGTGTAGATAAAAGCCTAAATTAAATCTGCTCATCATATAAAGTGAGTCTCTTCTGAAAATCGGGACTAAACCGCTTGACGAATATGAATAGGTTTTACGATCTCTTTATGAACTTTCTGAAGCATCAGTGTCTGCGTCAGTCTGAGTTTGACTGAAATCACATCACCTTAATCACAGCAGAGCATGATCACGTTATTGAGAGCGGTGTCGTCTCCACTTCCCTGTGGCTCTTCTACCAGGGTCTGTAAGCCGCAGATTCCTTTTCCTTCACACGTTGGACTCCAGTCGCCCCAGTTGCCCCAGTCTGTGCCGCCACCCTCCACCTCCTGACCTCCACTGCATTTGAACCTGAAAAAAAAAAATGATGTGACAATATTATGATAAAATATATTGTGCTGTTGTGTCAGTCGCATGATCACCTGCAGCAATCACAATCTTGAACAGCAGCACCACTGCAAGTGTGACATTACCTAAACTATTGATGGGGGAAAACTGAGTCCTTAAATGGCAAAATAAAACCAGGATGGGTAAGAGATGGTGTAAGAGGTTTACACTGGGTAAGAGATGTTGTAGAACTTATAGCAGCACACACTCACTTGATGTTGTTTGCGGCCGTATCATCTCCGTCTCCTTGGGAAGATTCAACTCTCAGCTGGAAAGCTGGAAAGTATCCAGAAGGACACCATCTGATACGTCGCCAAGAACCCCACCTGAAGAAAACAGCTGCCTGATTAAATCATTGTTATTCAAGAAAATCCTCAATTTACTTATCTAGCTTAAATGCAATAATTGTTCATAATCGGAGTCCATTACTTTGCTACGTTGGACTCATTTACGGTGTAGTCACGTGAGCTTGATGAATCTTTGGACCGATCGACACAGTGAAGACGAATCCCATTGAGCGCTGTATCATCACCCAACTGAAGTGTTTCCACCTTAAAACAACATTGAGACAATCTTCCACTTGAAAGAAACTCTAACCCAAAACTTAGTAACATTTATCTTCATGCTCTTTAATATTATACTGGCACTTAAATCTTAAGCAGGTGCAGTTCCCTGGCATTAAATGAACAGCAACTCTATAGTTTTGAATCTTTGAAGCGCTCATCCACCCCCACATTAGCCACAGAGTCAATGCCCAACTTACCTTCAGACTAAACCCTGCGGCGTATGTTCCACTTGGACACATGCTCTTAGGCCCCCCATGATCCTCAACCCATGCCATTCGTCACCTTCAGCTCAGATCTGTAAGACCGGTCGGTGCTCACATGCCCAATAATGGCTAGCAGGGAAAACATCATGGAAAAGAAGTGATGCATTGCTACAGCACTGGCCTGAACACTGATAGTTAGATTAATTTGCAGAGAATAATTAAACAGAGACCGTATAGTACCATAACACTCTCAAGTTTAGTTAGGAAGAAGCCTCATATTTATACACAAGAATCATTAACCACGATGTCCATTCCATCCAATCATAATACTCAAAGATCAACCCCTACCATATTTGGCATATTAAGAAATAATGTTTTATTAACAAAGTTCGGGAGGAGCACGTTCAGATAATTAACCCTAATTAAACACCTGTGGAGCACAATCAGTTAATCAACCCAATCAATGAGTTAAGAGGTGTCTATATATACAGCAGATAATCACACTTTGAGTCAAAGGAGTCGTCAACTCCGAGCTTGTTGTATTTCACTCGGGGTTTATTTTCCTCAGCTCTGGGTATTGGTAGTGATGGCCAAATGAAGCGTTTCGAAGCATTGTTGCTTTCTGATACAATTGTGTCGAAAATGGTTCATTACTCGAAGCTTCATTCAGATAGAAATTGCAGCACCATCTCCTGGTGAAGTAAATGTAATGCAACAAAGCTGACAACCATAAAATGCAAGTAACGCCCCGTTTATTACGTGTTCACCGAGGCGATCAAAGCTGACACAGTGTTAGTGCTGTGAAACTCATGTAGGTGAATTTTACAGATACTGATGAATTTCACGTGTTCACCTTGATAATAAAACATTAAGCATGATTTGTGTGTGTGTAATTATTTCTTTAGACAAGGACAGAAGATCAGACCAGCTTAAAAAAAGTTGGAAACCATCACAGAAATTCTAATGGGTTTATATTAAAATGGGAACCATTGGCTTTTACCATTTAAACCACTACATAATTTATTTATTTTTTTAACTGTGTGTTTGGTACATATTGCATTAGGATTTAATGCCCCCACCAATACAGCCCAACACATATCAGTGGACCCACAGAGACCACTATAATTCCCATTACAACCAATAAAATTCCCATGAAAACCATTAAATCCAATAGAATTTCTGTAATGGTTTCTATGTTGTTGTTTTTTTACCTTAACTTTTATAAGAAATACAGCCGCCAGGTTTCAAACCTGTCAACACTGGATTGGGCTGTCAAAGCGTCAGGTGGTTCACTACAGGACTGAACCAGTGTGTTTGCTTCAGAAGTCATTTTCACGTGACTAGTGACGTAATGATACAAGCTCCGAAGCAGTGGTTCATTGCAAGGACCGGTCGAGTTCGAAGCAAGCTTCGGAGCGTCGGTGTCAGACGTAGCATCACTAGGTATTGGTGGTTTAATGACATATCATTATCCAAAGAGGCAATCAACTCATCAGAAACCTGTTGTTTTCCACCAAATTTAGGTTCTAATCTTCACCTTTTCATATACCTGAACTCCAGTAAACTCAACCAAGATGGCTGATATGATTCTTTTTAAGGTTCTAATAGTGCAGAAGATTAATGGCACATTTCAAGAGAATCGTTCAAATTGGAATAAAAGCATGAAATTTGGCAAAGATACTCTCTAAGGGTCAATTTTTTTGGAAAAAGGCATTGGCCATCCAAAAATTCAACATGGTGGCCATTTTTTCAAGATGGCCGCTATTTCTGTCAAATGCTCATTATAGCTGTGTCCCAATGTGAAGACTGCATCCTTAGAAGGCTGCGGACTTCAAACGATGCAGCCTATGCGTCCTCCGAACGATGCACCATGTAGCCTTCGTAGGATTTCCTAATTGTGCAGCCAGGTGTTCCCGATTACCGCTCCAGGTGCCAAGCAACGGTGCGAGAGTATCCAGCCATCCTGACAATTCATTTGATATAATTGAGTAAACAGCTATGGAGCCCGAATTGGCTATTGTCATTTTTATGTTTTATATTTTACTGGAGGACATGGTATTAAGGATGTTTGAGGTCATGTAGCCTACTTTCGGCTTAGAATCTTCGGATAGCCGAAGATTAAAATGTTCATTTATATCTTACCTTGATGCGATTTTGTAGGCTAGTGTATTATTTTTTATTATGTACATAAATGGACCTTGGTAAATATATTTACACAGGTTTTCAACCCTATTTGAATATAAAACTCAGCTGAATATAAAAAGTCCAGTGCGCATGTTACTCCCGCTCGTCATCGGCAGCTGTCAGTCACTGTTGCTAGGCAACAAGAGCAATCCTCCGTAGGCAAGACCGGTCCGAGCGCTTCAGATGCGCCCTTTGAAATTGGACGGAGCTGTATAGCAACAATTTGTTAATATTGTGACAATAGGTCTACATTTTGTTACTTTAATTTTCAAAATAACCAGTGGTGGTATGTAAGGAACTACATCGTTAATTCTCGAAGTGATTTTCCCACACAGGACAGCAACACTATAAAATTAGGTTATTTTACAATATGATGCAGTTTTACAATAAACTACACAAAAGTATATAGTTTAAATGTATCAACCTTGAAAATATTCGGAAGTAAAATGCAACATATGCAGTAGGCATAAAATAAAAGCAGAACCATCATAAAAACCCTGACGAGGTTATTTTCCTGCAGAATTCCTTTACTTTTACTCTTGATACGTTAAGTACATTAGAGTACATAGAGTATGCAAGATAATTTTGCTTAGCTAAGGTTTGAAATATATGACTAGTAGTTTTTCCCCCAATGCGGTATTAGAGGTTATTACAGTGTGTGCAGAATTATTAGGCACGTTGATTTTCTGATCATATTTTATTTCCAGGAACATTTTGCCAATTCCAAACCATATTAATCTTAATAATTACTATTAATTTTGTATTTAATCATTTATAAGTGATATATAATTGTTCATGAAGGCTGGAAATGAAAAATGTCTTTTTATTTTCAGGTGTGCAGAATTGTTAGGCAAGTTTTCTTTTACAGATAAAATAAGCCAAAAAAGAGATTTAACAAAGACTGAAAAGTCAAAAATGATTAAATCCCCATGAGAAGAATGCAATACTAATGCAATACTAGAGATTGCAGTTAAGGCATGACCACTGGACAGTGAAATGCTCATTGGGTCAGACAAAAACAGGTGGAGAAGAAAAAACACATGTTAACTGCAAAAGAATGAAGAATTAAGGTGAAGAATTAAGTGTGAAACCATCAGGAACCCTTTAGTCTTCAGCGCCACCATTTTCCAGAACTGCAGCCTACCTGGAGTCTCCAGAAGAGCAAGGTGTCAGGGTCTCAGAGACTTGGGGTAGGCAAAGAATCCTAAAAAACGACCCTCTCTTAATAAGAATCACAAACTGAAGAGTAGTAAAATACATGAAGACTGTTTTTTTATAGGCTTTATACAGACAGATTGAGAGTGACTCTTGAAGGACCAGAATCACATCCTCTTCTACCACTGTTTGAAGAATTCATCTTCTAGAATATGTTTTAATACGTTTTGTGAGTTTATTTTTAGTCCATCTCTGCAAAACGGACTTCAGGGTAGGAGATGGACTAAAAATAAACTCACAAAACGTATTAAAACGTATTCTGGAAGATGAATTCTTCAAACAGTGGTAGAAGAGGATGTGGTTCTGGTAATTAATAATAATTTATATTTAATTTAAAAAAATAATAAAATAATATAAAATATTTACTAATATAGGTATTTTATATAAATAAGCACAGCTGCATCCACCTCCGACTTCTGGTTATTAGCGGCTACTTCCTGCTGCCAGCTGTCGATTTTTTGCTGAACCCGCTCTCCGAGGGGCACAACCGAAGGGAATTGTCTCCGTTTTTCAAAATAACCATGTACATGTAAACGGGGCCTAAATTTAAATAAAGTAGATGCTATTTTTATCAAAACCGGGCATGCTTTGACGGCTAATTGCCCCGTTTACACATACATGGTTATTTTGAAAAACGGAGACATTTCCCTTCGTTAGAGATAAGGGAACGAGTACTGCATTGCAAACGCTGTGGGAAAACTCCTTTTCTCGAGAATATTGAAGCCTTTATTTTAAAACGCATTGCAGCTGCACAGCAAGAGCATAATAGCCCGCGAAACGGGCTGATTGACTGTGCAGCGGCAACTGCACAAACCTATGGTGAGTGCCCGGGCGCGCGTGGTCCAATAGGAGCGCTTGATGCCCTGCCAACTTGAGCGACATGTCAGAAGAGTATAAATAGGGAGAAAACTCACCATAAACCACCAGATATATACTGCTTGCCGACAGGATTCTATTCACCAGACCACATCACTATCATCATGTATTAATGAACTAAAGGCCTGGCTCAACTCCAATTTTCTCAGTCTGAATCTGACTAAAACAGAAATATTAATCACTGGCCCTCCATCTCTAACAAAAAATTTAAGCAACATTCCCAGACTTGACCTCGAAGCTACAGCAATAATTCCATCTGCCACTGTCAAAAACTTGGGTATTATTCTTGACCCTGCACTGACGTTCAACGCTTACATTAGTCAACTTTGTAAAGCGTCCTTTTTTTCAGGAAGGAGAGGACCAATGGTACTTCGCACGTATTTGGGTCGAGGTTCCGAGCTAAACCGTTCGATGACCTGATCCGTTTGATGTCCTGAGGAATCATAGAGACTGGAGGGAACGCACAGAGGGTGAGGCTGGGCCATTCGTGGGCCAGCGCATCCCTGCTCTTTGAGAAAAAGATTGGGCAGTGACAGTTGTCTCTGAGGCAAAGAGGTCTACCTCTGCTCTGTCGTAGACCTCCCAATCCATAACAGGAGAACCGTCTGGGGATGGAGAGACCATTTCTCTGGGGAAACGTTGCCCCGAGAAAGCATGTCTGCTCCCACGTTCATCGTGCCTGGCACGTGAGCTGCCTTGAGTGAGCGCAAGTTGGTTTGAGCCCATAGCAGTAGCTGTGAGGCTATGGCTAACAGGTTTGGGGACCTGAGGCCGCCCTGGTGATTTATGTAAGACGCCACTGACATGTTTTCCGTGCGGACCAAGACGTGGTGTCCCACCAGGTATGGAAGGAAGGTTTTTAGGGCTAGAAAAACCTCGATATGTTGATATGAATGCTGATATGAAGGCGTTGCTCCGAGCTCGACCAGAGGCCGGATACGGGCCTGCCCTAGCACAGGGCTCCCCAACCTGAGTTGGAAGCATCTGTTGAGATAACCCTCCTTTCTGAGATCAGACCCTGCTGGTACCACTATCTTTCCAGGGCTCCAGGGCTTTGGTACAGCGCTGATCTACCCTGATATTTAAAAGGCCCGAGCGCCACTGTGTCTGCATTATATTTTGAAAAAGAAGTAGATTATCTTAATATCAAAACCTTACATTTTCTCTGGACTCAATGATAAATACATGTCTGACCGTGTCGGACATAAATAAGTTACACGTCCGACATATAGGCTATCTATCACTTCGCACAGCGGTGTAATTTACTTCCGGGTAAAGATAGGATCAGTCAAATGAAATAAATCCGTGTATCATTCGTTCAATCGTTTTTTGATTTAATATTGAAAGTAGAAAAATGAGAAAACAGTTCCTTTTTCGATTTTTCATTTTTCCAAAAAAACGAAAAACAAGAATTCAGCTTGATTTTTCGTTTTTCGTTCTGAGGTAGCAAAATTAATAAACAGCTGGAAAATTCGATTTCTACACGTGGGCGGGAATGAAACGCCCCTTTCCTCTGATTTGTCAGCCGAAGATCAAACTGTCCCGTCATCAGTTCTTCCTCAGTTCTGCACTGCAGAATAAGAGTCCTCCGTTGTGTGGATTCTTAACGCGTTTATTGCAACTTTTTCATGTTTTCCATCAACGAGACTATGAATGGCTCGACACAACCCGTACTGGGGAATAGACTAGACGGGGCTTTCTTCTTTGTAGACCAGAGTTCTCAAGTGCCAGGGGTTTGCTATTTTCATATTATCCGAACTGTAATTTTTTTTTTCTTTTTTATCATGAACCACGCTGAGTTTTATTCCTAAGTGACTATATAATGCATTTTACTTCAAATAATCTAAATGTTGACTTTGAAAAGTAGGCGCGTCCGAAGGCTATTCACTCTATTTTGGTTCATTTTTGGTGTGCGCCAGAAAGATGTTCAAGGAGACTGAGACGCACTAAAGTAGAAATCATGTTGTTTTCTTTATTTTTCAAAGGCATGGCATTTTGTAGTCATTTTGAATGTACACAAATAAAAATATAAATTTTTACTGTTTCGAATGACAGAGTAACAAATAACGAAGTTATTTCCCCTGCTGAGCAACAAATCCAAGTGATGGCGCCGACGCATCGCTCGCTCTCACAACATAGGCTATTATCAGTTCACTTCTGGCATTGCTAACTTGACATCGCAGCCTGTTCATTATTAAAATAAAACACAGTCAACCAAATATATAAAAAGTTATTCTGCTTAATTTAATTTGTCTGTTGTACAATATAAAGGCTGTGCCGCACTGCAGTTATTCCAAACTCATTTCCCATGCTGTGAAGATGATGATTTAGCCTATACGTGTATTGGGACTCGACTGAAGTTTAAAGCCTTCTTTACAGTTAGCATCCAAATTTTGCATTGCAAATATGGAAACTTAGGACCGAGATGCGCGAAACCAACCTGATCTCACAGAATTACGTGAAATGAACACGACCCCTTAACCCCGATTTGCGTGGTGGTGGCACGTAATGTGTTACAATTACGTGTCGGCACCACGAAAACAACACCCATACAAAGTCAATGAGGCTCATTTGTCGTGGTGGACACACGGATTCCCTGGTTAGACAACGTCACAGTGGGCAGCGGTAAATGTTGTTTTCTAGTTTACGAAACGTCCTCCTTTTATAATTAAGTTGGCTGAGAAAGCCAACTTACTGATATTGTACTTAAACTTATTATGTTGGCTTGAGAAAGCCAATATATTGAAATCCTATTTAAACTTATTAGTGGTGCTTTTTCAAAGCACCACTAGTGTTATTGTCACTCATACTTATTATTCTTCTTATTATTATTATTCTGCCAAAAGTTTGGCGCGTAATGCGCCCCGCACCGTTTGTCACAGACCCCTGAGTGAGGTGTCAAATCGAGCGGCTCATTGAGGAGAGGTGTGCTATATCTTTTCTAAGCGATCGGGTGTACGATGTTCGCACAGCGAACGAAAAAGCGGCCAAAAAAGTCCCATTGACTTAACATGGGGAGTTCTAAAAACATTTGAATCCCAACTGCCGTTTTCACACACACCACTCCAAAGGGCCTGACACCCCTGCGTTTCTCTCCCTCTCTCTCTCCCTCAGAGGATTTATATTATCAAGCAGCCAATAAGTAATGGCCTAAAATCTTCATAGCCACACCCTAGCAACCAGTTACAGCACCCTAGCAACCACTCTGAGCTCCCTAGCAACCACCCTAAACCAATAAATAATATAAAAAAATTTTTTTTACATTTTTTAAAGCAATATCACACTCGTAGCCTTGCGATATTGCTCCATGCTTGTGCCATTCGGCCATACTGAAGGAACTCGTTATTAAAGATTTTAAGAACTCTATAAAAACTCCATAGTAACCATATTTGACAACTACCAACCACCTAATAACACCATAGCAACTACCAAAAATACCTTAGCAACCACCCTGAACACCCTAGCAACGTCTAGAAATGCTCTATTAACCACCCAAAAACTCTAGCAACCACCCAGAACACCCTAGCAACTGCCTAGCAACCACCCAGAACACCTAGCAACTGCCTAGTAACCACCCAGAACGCCTAGCAACCACCCAGAACACCCTAGCAACTGCCTAGCAACGCCCTAGCATCCACCCAGAATACCATAGCAACTGCCTAGCAACACCATAGCAACCACCTAGCAACCACCAAGAATACCCTAGCAACTGCCTAGCAACCACCCAGAACACCTTAGCAACTGCCTAGCAACACCATAGCAACCACCCAGAAAACCCTAGCAACCACCACCTGGCAACAGCATCTTGCTAAAAACATGCTAGCAACATACTAATCATGCTAGTATCATGCTAGCAACATGCTAATCAAGCTAGCATCATGCTAGCATCATGCTAATCAAGCTAGCAAAATGCTAATAATGCTAGCATAATGCTACCAACATGCTAATCAAGCTAGCATCATGCTACCAACATGCTAATCAAGCTAGCATCATGCTAGCAACATGCTAATCAAGCTAGCATAATGCTAGCAACATGATAATCATGCTAACATCAAGCTACCAACATGCTAATCAAGCTAGCATTATGCTAACATAATGCTAATCATGCTAGCATCATGCTACCAATATGCTAATTAAGCTATCACAATGCTATTCAAGCTAGCATCATGCTAACAACATGTTAATCAAGCTAGCATAATACTAGCAACATGCTAATCAAGCTAGCATCATGCTAACAACATGCTAATCAAGCTAGCATAATGCTAGCAACATGCTAATCATGTTAGCATCTAGCTAAAAACATGCTAGCAACATGCTAATCATGCTAACATCAAGCTATCAAAATGCTAATCAAGCTAGCATCATGCTAACATAATGCTAATCAAGCTAGCATAATGCTAGCAACATGCTAATCATGTTAGCATCTAACTAAAAACATGCTGGCAAAATGCTAATCATGCTAGCATCATGCTACCAACATGCTAATCATGTTAACAACATGCTAATCATGCTAGCATCATTTTAACAACATGTTAATCATAGTAAATCGTGCTGGAATGTGGTAAATCGTAGTAAATCATCTTAGAAACATGGTAAATCGTGGTAAATAATGCTAAAACGTGGTATATCATGGTATCACAACATGTTAATTGTGTTAGCATCTGCCCAGTGGCGAGTTTTGCCACTGCAAGCACCACTTCACATTTTCTTCAGGAAATGTACATTCTAGTTAAGTTGGCTTGAGAAAGCCAACATATTGAAATCCTATTTAAACTTATTATTAATATTATTATTATTCTTCTGTGGAAACTATTGACTCAAACTCGCCCTAGAGCTTTAACTCTACATACTCCAAACTCGGCTCAGACACTCAAACTGATCTGAAGTTTTATGCTATATCTTTTCAGACTGATCGGACTTACGGTTTTCCTACAAATGACGATCAAAACTCGGAAAAAGTCCCATTGACTTAACATTGGGCATTCTAAAAAAATTCAAACTCACCAACCGACAAAAATTCAAATCTAAATCCCTTGAAAACTAAATCAAACTGCCATTCTATATATATTAGCCAATGAAACTCATTTAAACTAATAAACTCTAATTTCATACACTTATAAACTAATTAACTTAAATTGAATAACTAATTAACTAATAAACTCATGAATTCATAGACTTATGAACTCTTAAACTCATAAATTAATAAACTCTGAACTCTAAACTCATTTAAACTTATAAACTCTAAACTCAAAAACTTGTACACTTATAAACTCTAAACTCATAAACTCTGAGTGTGTGTGTGTGTGTGTGTATCTATCTATCTACCGCTCTGAATACCATAGCAACCACCCAAAATACCCTAGCAACCGCCTAGCAACCACCCAAAAGACCCTAGCAACCACCCAAAATACCCTAGCAACACCATAGCAACCAAACAAAACATCCTAGTAACCACCCATAACACCCTAGCAACCGCCTAGCAACCACCCAGAACACCCTAGCAACCACCCAAAATACCCTAGCAACACCATAGCAACCACACAAAACATCCTAGTAACCACCCATAACACCCTAGCAACCGCCTAGCAACCACCCAGAACACCCTAGCAACCACCCAAAATATCCTAGCAACCGCCTAGCAACCACCCAGAATACCCTAGCAACCACCCAGAACACCCTAGCAACCACCTAGCAACCACCCAAAAGACCCTAGCAACCACCCAAAATATCCTAGCAACCACCCAGAACACCCTAGCAACCGCCTAGCAACCACCCAAAAGACCCTAGCAACCACCCAGAATACCCTAGCAACCGCCTAGCAACCACCCAAAAGACCCTAGCAACCACCCAAAATAGCCTAGCAACCACCAAAAATACCCTAGCAACCGCCTAGCAACCACCCAAAAGACCCTAGCAACCACCCTTAATATCCTAGCAACCGCATAGCAACCACCCAGAATACCCTAGCAACCACCCAAAACACCCTAGCAACCACCCAGAACACCCTAGCAACCGCCTAGCAACCACCCAAAAGACCCTAGCAACCACCCAAAAGACCCTAGCAACCACCCAAAAGACCCTAGCAACCACCCAGGACACCCTAGCAACCACCTAGCGACCACCCATAACATCCTAGCAACCGCGTATCAAAAAACGTTACGGTCCAAACTTTCTCAAGCCAACTTAAAGTTTGTCTCGACGAACTTTCGCATCTAGTTAAGTTGGCTTGAGAAAGCCAACATATTGAAATCCTATTTAAACTTATTATTAATATTATTATTATTCTTCTGTGGAAACTATTGACTCAAACTCGCCCTAGAGCTTTAACTCTACATACTCCAAACTCGGCTCAGACACTCAAACTGATCTGAAGTTTTATGCTATATCTTTTCAGACTGATCGGACTTACGGTTTTCCTACAAATGACGATCAAAACTCGGAAAAAGTCCCATTGACTTAACATTGGGCATTCTAAAAAAATTCAAACTCACCAACCGACAAAAATTCAAATCTAAATCCCTTGAAAACTAAATCAAACTGCCATTCTATATATATTAGCCAATGAAACTCATTTAAACTAATAAACTCTAATTTCATACACTTATAAACTAATTAACTTAAATTTAATAACTAATTAACTAATAAACTCATGAATTCATAGACTTATGAACTCTTAAACTCATAAATTAATAAACTCTGAACTCTAAACTCATTTAAACTTATAAACTCTAAACTCAAAAACTTGTACACTTATAAACTCATCAATTTATACACTTATAAACTCTAAACTCATAAACTCTGAGTGTGTGTGTGTGTGTGTGTGTGTGTGTGTATCTATCTATCTACCGCTCTGAATACCATAGCAACCACCCAGAACACCCTAGCAACCACCTAGCAACCACCCAGAACACCCTAGCAACCACCCAAAATATCCTAGCAACCACCCAAAACACCCTAGCAACCGCCTAGCAACCACCTTAAAAGACCATAGCAACCACCCAAAACACCCTAGCAACCACCCAAAACACCCTAGCAACCGCCTAGCAACCACCCAAAATACCCTAGCAACCACCCAAAATACCCTAGCAACACCATAGCAACCACACAAAACATCCTAGTAACCACCCAAAACACCCTAGCAACCGCCTAGCAACCACCCAAAAGACCCTAGCAACCACCCAAAATACCCTAGCAACACCATAGCAACCACACAAAACATCCTAGTAACCACCCATAACACCCTAGCAACCGCCTAGCAACCACCCAGAACACCCTAGCAACCACCCAAAATATCCTAGCAACCGCCTAGCAACCACCCAGAATACCCTAGCAACCACCCAAAACACCCTAGCAACCACCCAAAACACCCTAGCAACCGCCTAGCAACCACCCAAAAGACCCTAGCAACCACCCAGAATACCCTAGCAACCACCCAAAATACCCTAGCAACCGCCTAGCAACCACCCAGAATACCATAGCAACCACCCAAAAGACCCTAGCAACCACCCAGAATACCATAGCAACCACCCAAAAGACCATAGCAACCGCCTAGCAACCACCCAGAATACCCTAGCAACCACCCAGAACACCCTAGCAACCGCCTAGCAACCACCCAAAAGACCCTAGCAACCGCCTAGCAACCACCCAGAATACCCTAGCAACCACCCAAAACACCCTAGCAACCACCCAGAACACCCTAGCAACCACCCAAAAGACCCTAGCAACCGCCTAGCAACCACCCAGAATACCCTAGCAACCACCCAAAACACCCTAGCAACCACCCAGAACACCCTAGCAACCACCCAGAACACCCTAGCAACCGCCTAGCAACCACCCAAAAGACCCTAGCAACCACCCAAAAGACCCTAGCAACCGCCTAGCAACCACCCAGAATACCCTAGCAACCACCCAAAACACCCTAGCAACCACCCAGAACACCCTAGCAACCGCATAGCAACCACCCAGAATACCCTAGCAACCACCCAGAACACCCTAGCAACCGCCTAGCAACCACCCAAAAGACCCTAGCAACCGCCTAGCAACCACCCAGAATACCCTAGCAACCACCCAAAACACCCTAGCAACCACCCAGAACACCCTAGCAACCACCCAAAAGACCCTAGCAACCGCCTAGCAACCACCCAGAATACCCTAGCAACCACCCAAAACACCCTAGCAACCACCCAGAACACCCTAGCAACCACCCAGAACACCCTAGCAACCGCCTAGCAACCACCCAAAAGACCCTAGCAACCACCCAAAAGACCCTAGCAACCACCCAGAATACCCTAGCAACCACCCAAAACACCCTAGCAACCACCCAGAACACCCTAGCAACCGCTTAGCAACCACCCAAAAGACCCTAGCAACCACCCAAAATATCCTAGCAACCGCCTAGCAACCACCCAGAATACCCTAGCAACCACCCAAAACACCCTAGCAACCACCCAAAACACCCTAGCAACCACCCAGAACACCCTAGCAACCGCCTAGCAACCACCCAAAATACCCTAGCAACCACCCAAAAGACCCTAGCAACCACCCAGGACACCCTAGCAACCACCTAGCAACCACCCAGAACACCCTAGCAACCTCCCAAAATACCCTAGCAACACCATAGCAACACCATAGCAACATCCTAGCAACCGCCTAGCAAAAAAACGTTCTGGTCCAAACTTTCTCAAGCCAACTTAAAGTTTGTCTCGACGAACTTTCGCATCTAGTTATTATTATTCTTCTTCTGAGACTAAAAAAATATAACTTTAATACAGCCTAGAGCTTTAACTCTACATACTCCAAACTCGGCTCAGACCTTCAGACTATTCTGACTCGGTATGCTATATCTTTTCTAACTGATCGGACTTACGGTTTTCCTAAAAATGACGATCAAAACTCAGAAAAACTCCCATTGACTTTTTCAAACTGACCAACCGACAAAAATTCAAATCTAAATCCCTTGAAGACTAAACCAAACTGCCGTTCTATATACTATATGAGCCATTGAGACTCATTTAAACTAATAAACTCATCTATCTATCTACTTCAAACTAAATTAAACTTCAAACTAAATTAAACTTCAAACTAAATTAAACTTCAAACTAATTTAAACTTTAAACTTCAAACTAATTTAAACTTTAAACTAATTTAAACTTCAAACTACTAAATTTACTTCATTTAAACTAATAAACTCATCTATCTATCTACTTCAAACTAAATTAAACTTCAAACTAAATTAAACTTCAAACTAAATTAAACTTCAAACTAATTTAAACTTTAAACTTCAAACTAATTTAAACTTTAAACTAATTTAAACTTCAAACTACTAAATTTACTTCATTTAAACTAATAAACTCATCTATCTATCTACTTCAAACTAAATTAAACTTCAAACTAAATTAAACTTCAAACTAATTTAAACTTTAAACTTCAAACTAATTTAAACTTTAAACTAATTTAAACTTCAAACTACTAAATTTACTTCATTTAAACTAATAAACTCATCTATCTACTTCAAACTAAATTAAACTTCAAACTAAATTAAACTTCAAACTAAATTAAACTTCAAACTACTAAATTTACTTCATTTAAACTTATAAACTCTAAACTCATACACTTATAAACTAATTAACTTATAAACTCATGAATTCATAGATTAATGAACTCTTAAACTCATAAATGTATAAACTCTGAACTCTTAAACTCAAACTTATAAACTGTAAACTCATTTAAACTTATAAACTCTAAACTCAAAAACTCGTACACTTATAAACTCATCAATTTATACTTATAAACTCTAAACTCATAAACTCTGAGTGTGAGAGTGTGTGTCTGAGTGAGTGTGTGAGCGAGTTAGTGTGTGTGTGTCTGTCTGTCTATCAATCTAACTTATCTATCTATCTATCTATCTATCATAAACTTCAAACTACTTTAAACTACTTTAAACTTCAAACCACTTTAAACTTCAAACCACTTTAAACTTCTTAATTTAAATATACCAGCTCCAAAGCAACGCCATAGCAACCAAACTTGAGTACCCTAGCAACCGTTTTGCAAGACCTATATCTCTGTATCAGAACATCGTATAGAGATGAGGTTTGGCTCTTTTGACTCATGCTAGCAAACAGCACTTTCAACATGCTACACATGCTAGCAGTTAATAGCTACATGCTAATAGCGATTAGTTAAGTAAGAACTCTATAAAAACTCCATAGTAACCATCTGTGACAATTACCAACCAACCTAGTAACACCATATCAACCGCTCTGAATACCATAGCAACCACCCAGAACACCCTAGCAACCACCCAAAAGACCCTAGCAACCACCCAAAATATCCTAGCAACCACCCAGAACACCCTAGCAACCACCTAGCAACCACCCAAAACACCCTAGCAACCGCCTAGCAACCACCCAAAACACCCTAGCAACCACCCAAAATACCCTAGCAACACCATAGCAACCACACAAAATATCCTAGTAACCACCCATAACACCCTAGCAACCGCCTAGCAACCACCCAGAACACCCTAGCAACCACCCAAAACACCATAGCAACCACCCAAAATATCCTAGCAACCACCCAGAACACCCTAGCAACCACCTAGCAACCACCCAAAACACCCTAGCAACCGCCTAGCAACCACCCAAAATACCCTAGCAACACCATAGCAACCACACAAAATATCCTAGTAACCACCCATAACACCCTAGCAACCGCCTAGCAACCACCCAGAACACCCTAGCAACCACCCAAAACACCATAGCAACCACCCAAAATATCCTAGCAACCGCCTAGCAACCACCCAGAAAACCCTAGCAACCACCACCTGGCAAAAGCATCTTGCTAAAAACATGCTAGCAACATACTAATCATGCTAGTATCATGCTAGCAACATGCTAATCAAGCTAGCATCATGCTAGCATCATGCTAATCAAGCTAGCAAAATGCTAATAATGCTAGCATAATGCTACCAACATGCTAATCAAGCTAGCATCATGCTAGCAACATGCTAATCAAGCTAGCATAATGCTAGCAACATGCTAATCAAGCTCGCATCATGCTAGCAACATGCTAATCAAGCTAGCATCATGCTAGCAACATGCTAATCAAGCTAGCATAATGCTAGCAACATGCTAATCATGTTAGCATCTAGCTAAAAACATGCTAGCAACATGCTAATCAAGCTACCAACATGCTAATCAAGCTAGCATTATGCTAACATAATGCTAATCATGCTAGCATCATGCTACCAATATGCTAATTAAGCTATCACAATGCTATTCAAGATAGCATCATGCTAACAACATGTTAATCAAGCTAGCATAATACTAGCAACATGCTAATCAAGCTAGCATCATGCTAACAACATGCTAATCAAGCTAGCATAATGCTAGCAAACATGCTAATCATGTTAGCATCTAGCTAAAAACATGCTAGCAACATGTTAATCATGCTAACATCAAGCTACCAACATGCTAACAACATGTTAATCAAGCTAGCATAATACTAGCAACATGCTAATCAAGCTAGCATCATGCTAACAACATGCTAATCAAGCTAGCATAATGCTAGCAACAAATGCTAATCATGCTAACATCAAGCTACCAACATGCTAATCAAGCTAGCATCATGCTAACATAATGCTAATCATGCTAGCATCATGCTACCAACATGCTAATCAAGCTAGCATCATGCTAGCAACATGCTAATCAAGCTAGCATAATGCTAGCAACATGCTAATCATGTTAGCATCTAGCTAAAAACATGCTAGCAACATGCTAATCATGCTAACATCAAGCTACCAACATGCTAATCAAGCTAGCATCATGCTAACATAATGCTAATCATGCTAGCATCATGCTACCAATATGCTAATTAAGCTAACACAATGCTATTCAATCTAGCATCATGCTAACAACATGTTAATCAAGCTAGCATAATACTAGCAACATGCTAATCAAGCTAGCATCATGCTAACAACATGCTAATCAAGCTAGCATAATGCTATCAACATGCTAATCATGTTAGCATCTAGCTAAAAACATGCTAGCAACATGCTAATCATGCTAGCATCATGCTACCAACATGCTAATCATGTTAACAACATGCTAATCATGCTAGCATCATTTTAACAACATGTTAATCATAGTAAATCATGCTGGAATGTGGTAAATCGTAGTAAATCATCTTAGAAACATGGTAAATCGTGGTAAATAATGCTAAAACGTGGTATATCATGGTATCACAACATGTTAATTGTGTTAGCATCTGCCCAGTGGTGAGTTTTGCCACTGCAAGCACCACTTCACATTTTCTTCAGGAAATGTACATTCTAGTTAAGTTGGCTTGAGAAAGCCAACATATTGAAATCCTATTTAAACTTATTATTAATATTATTATTATTCTTCTGTGGAAACTATTGACTCAAACTCGCCCTAGAGCTTTAACTCTACATACTCCAAACTCGGCTCAGACACTCAAACTGATCTGAAGTTTTATGCTATATCTTTTCAGACTGATCGGACTTACGGTTTTCCTACAAATGACGATCAAAACTCGGAAAAAGTCCCATTGACTTAACATTGGGCATTCTAAAAAAATTCAAACTCACCAACCGACAAAAATTCAAATCTAAATCCCTTGAAAACTAAATCAAACTGCCATTCTATATATATTAGCCAATGAAACTCATTTAAACTAATAAACTCTAATTTCATACACTTATAAACTAATTAACTTAAATTTAATAACTAATTAACTAATAAACTCATGAATTCATAGACTTATGAACTCTTAAACTCATAAATTAATAAACTCTGAACTCTAAACTCATTTAAACTTATAAACTCTAAACTCAAAAACTTGTACACTTATAAACTCATCAATTTATACACTTATAAACTCTAAACTCATAAACTCTGAGTGTGTGTGTGTGTGTGTGTGTGTGTGTGTATCTATCTATCTACCGCTCTGAATACCATAGCAACCACCCAGAACACCCTAGCAACCACCTAGCAACCACCCAGAACACCCTAGCAACCACCCAAAATATCCTAGCAACCACCCAAAACACCCTAGCAACCGCCTAGCAACCACCTTAAAAGACCATAGCAACCACCCAAAACACCCTAGCAACCACCCAAAACACCCTAGCAACCGCCTAGCAACCACCCAAAATACCCTAGCAACCACCCAAAATACCCTAGCAACACCATAGCAACCACACAAAACATCCTAGTAACCACCCAAAACACCCTAGCAACCGCCTAGCAACCACCCAAAAGACCCTAGCAACCACCCAAAATACCCTAGCAACACCATAGCAACCACACAAAACATCCTAGTAACCACCCATAACACCCTAGCAACCGCCTAGCAACCACCCAGAACACCCTAGCAACCACCCAAAATATCCTAGCAACCGCCTAGCAACCACCCAGAATACCCTAGCAACCACCCAAAACACCCTAGCAACCACCCAAAACACCCTAGCAACCGCCTAGCAACCACCCAAAAGACCCTAGCAACCACCCAGAATACCCTAGCAACCACCCAAAATACCCTAGCAACCGCCTAGCAACCACCCAGAATACCATAGCAACCACCCAAAAGACCCTAGCAACCACCCAGAATACCATAGCAACCACCCAAAAGACCATAGCAACCGCCTAGCAACCACCCAGAATACCCTAGCAACCACCCAGAACACCCTAGCAACCGCCTAGCAACCACCCAAAAGACCCTAGCAACCGCCTAGCAACCACCCAGAATACCCTAGCAACCACCCAAAACACCCTAGCAACCACCCAGAACACCCTAGCAACCACCCAAAAGACCCTAGCAACCGCCTAGCAACCACCCAGAATACCCTAGCAACCACCCAAAACACCCTAGCAACCACCCAGAACACCCTAGCAACCACCCAGAACACCCTAGCAACCGCCTAGCAACCACCCAAAAGACCCTAGCAACCACCCAAAAGACCCTAGCAACCGCCTAGCAACCACCCAGAATACCCTAGCAACCACCCAAAACACCCTAGCAACCACCCAGAACACCCTAGCAACCGCATAGCAACCACCCAGAATACCCTAGCAACCACCCAGAACACCCTAGCAACCGCCTAGCAACCACCCAAAAGACCCTAGCAACCGCCTAGCAACCACCCAGAATACCCTAGCAACCACCCAAAACACCCTAGCAACCACCCAGAACACCCTAGCAACCACCCAAAAGACCCTAGCAACCGCCTAGCAACCACCCAGAATACCCTAGCAACCACCCAAAACACCCTAGCAACCACCCAGAACACCCTAGCAACCACCCAGAACACCCTAGCAACCGCCTAGCAACCACCCAAAAGACCCTAGCAACCACCCAAAAGACCCTAGCAACCACCCAGAATACCCTAGCAACCACCCAAAACACCCTAGCAACCACCCAGAACACCCTAGCAACCGCTTAGCAACCACCCAAAAGACCCTAGCAACCACCCAAAATATCCTAGCAACCGCCTAGCAACCACCCAGAATACCCTAGCAACCACCCAAAACACCCTAGCAACCACCCAAAACACCCTAGCAACCACCCAGAACACCCTAGCAACCGCCTAGCAACCACCCAAAATACCCTAGCAACCACCCAAAAGACCCTAGCAACCACCCAGGACACCCTAGCAACCACCTAGCAACCACCCAGAACACCCTAGCAACCTCCCAAAATACCCTAGCAACACCATAGCAACACCATAGCAACATCCTAGCAACCGCCTAGCAAAAAAACGTTCTGGTCCAAACTTTCTCAAGCCAACTTAAAGTTTGTCTCGACGAACTTTCGCATCTAGTTATTATTATTATTCTTCTGTACAAAACTATTGACTCAAACTCGCCCTAGAGCTTTAACTCTACATACTCCAAACTCGGCTCAGACACTCAAACTGATCTGAAGTTTTATGCTATATCTTTTCAGACTGATCGGACTTACGGTTTTCCTACAAATGACGATCAAAACTCGGAAAAACTCCCATTGACTTAACATTGGGCATTCTAAAAAAATTCAAACTCACCAACCGACAAAAATTCAAATCTAAATCCCTTGAAAACTAAATCAAACTGCCATTCTATATATATTAGCCAATGAAACTCATTTAAACTAATAAACTCTAATTTCATACACTTATAAACTAATTAACTTAAATTTAATAACTAATTAACTAATAAACTCATGAATTCATAGACTTATGAACTCTTAAACTCATAAATTAATAAACTCTGAACTCTAAACTCATTTAAACTTATAAACTCATAAACGTGTACACTTATAAACTCATCAATTTATACACTTATAAACTCTAAACTCATAAACTCTGAGTGTGTGTGTGTGTGTGTGTGTGTGTGTGTGTGTGTGTGTGTGTCTGAGTGAGTGAGTGTGTGTGTGTGTGTGTGTGTGTGTGTGTGTGTGTGTGTGTGTGTGTGTGTCTGAGTGAGTGTGTGTGTGTGTGTGTGTGTGTGTGTGTGTGTGTGTGTGTGTGTGTGTGTCTGAGTGTGTCTGAGTGTGTGTGTGTGTGTGTGTGTGTCTGAGTGAGTGTGTGTGTCTGAGTGAGTGTGTGTGTGTGTGTGTGTGTGTGTGTGTGTGTGTATCTATCTATCTACCGCTCTGAATACCATAGCAACCACCCAGAACACCCTAGCAACCACCTAGCAACCACCCAAAAGACCCTAGCAACCACCCAAAATATCCTAGCAACCACCCAAAAGACCCTAGCAACCACCCAAAACACCCTAGCAACCGCCTAGCAACCACCCAAAAGACCCTAGCAACCACCCAAAACACCCTAGCAACCACCCAAAATACCCTAGCAACACCATAGCAACCACACAAAACATCCTAGTAACCACCCATAACACCCTAGCAACCGCCTAGCAACCACCCAGAACTACCTAGCAACCACCCAAAACACCCTAGCAACCACCCATAATACCCTAGCAACCACCCAAAACACCCTAGCAACCACCCAGAACACCCTAGCAACCGCCTAGCAACCACCCAAAAGACCCTAGCAACCACCCAAAATACCCTAGCAACCGCCTAGCAACCACCCAAAAGACCCTAGCAACCACCCAAAAGACCCTAGCAACCACCCAAAATACCCTAGCAACCGCCTAGCAACCACCCAAAAGACCCTAGCAACCACCCAAAATACCCTAGCAACACCATAGCAACCACACAAAACATCCTAGTAACCACCCATAACACCCTAGCAACCGCCTAGCAACCACCCAGAACACCCTAGCAACCACCCAAAAGACCCTAGCAACCACCCAGAATACCCTAGCAACCACCCAAAAGACCCTAGCAACCACCCAAAAGACCCTAGCAACCGCCTAGCAACCACCAAGAATACCCTAGCAACCACCCAAAACACCCTAGCAACCACCCAGAACACCCTAGCAACCGCCTAGCAACCACCCAGAATACCCTAGCAACCACCCAAAACACCCTAGCAACCACCCAGAACACCATAGCAACCGCCTAGCAACCACCCAAAAGACCCTAGCAACCGCCTAGCAACCACCCAAAAGACCCTAGCAACCACCCAGAACACCCTAGCAACCGCCTAGCAACCACCCAAAAGACCCTAGCAACCACCCAAAAGACCCTAGCAACCACCCAAAAGACCCTAGCAACCACCCAGAATACCCTAGCAACCACCCAAAACACCCTAGCAACCACCCAGAACACCCTAGCAACCGCCTAGCAACCACCCAAAAGACCCTAGCAACCACCTAGCAACCACCTAAAAGACCCTAGCAACCACCCAAAACACCCTAGCAACCACCCATAACACCCTAGCAACCGCCTAGCAACCACCCAGAACACCCTAGCAACCACCCAAAAGACCCTAGCAACCACCTAGCAACCACCCAGAAGACCCTAGCAATCACCCAAAAGACCCTAGCAACCACCCAGGACACCCTAGCAACCACCTAGCAACCACCCAGAACACCCTAGCAACCTCCCAAAATACCCTAGCAACACCATAGCAACATCCTAGCCACCGCCTAGCAAAAAACGTTCTGCTCCAAACTTTCTCAAGCCAACATAAAGTTTGTCTCGACGAACTTTCGCATCTAGTTATTATTATTCTTCTTCTGAGACTAAAAAAATATAACTTTAATACAGCCTAGAGCTTTAACTCTACATACTCCAAACTCGGCTCAGACCTTCAGACTATTCTGACTCGGTATGCTATATCTTTTCTAACTGATCGGACTTACGGTTTTCCTAAAAATGACGATCAAAACTCGGAAAAACTCCCATTGACTTTTTCAAACTGACCAACCGACAAAAATTCAAATCTAAATCCCTTGAAGACTAAACCAAACTGCCATTCTATATACTATATGAGCCATTGAGACTCATTTAAACTAATAAACTCATCTATCTATCTACTTCAAACTAAATTAAACTTCAAACTAAATTAATCTTCAAACTAAATTAAACTTCAAACTAATTTAAACTTTAAACTTCAAACTAATTTAAACTTTAAACTAAATTAAACTTCAAACTACTAAATTTACTTCATTTAAACTAATAAACTCATCTATCTATCTACTTCAAACTAAATTAAACTTCAAACTACTAAATTTACTTCATTTAAACTAATAAACTCATCTATCTATCTACTTCAAACTAAATTAAACTTCAAACTAAATTAAACTTCAAACTAAATTAAACTTCAAACTAAATTAAACTTCAAACTAATTTAAACTTCAAACTACTAAATTTACTTCATTTAAACTAATAAACTCATCTATCTACTTCAAACTAAATTAAACTTCAAACTAAATTAAACTTCAAACTAAATTAAACTTCAAACTACTAAATTTACTTCATTTAAACTTATAAACTCTAAACTCATACACTTATAAACTAATTAACTTAACTCATGAATTCATAGACTTATGAACTCTTAAACTCATAAATGTATAAACTCTGAACTCTTAAACTCAAACTTATAAACTGTAAACTCATTTAAACTTATAAACTCTAAACTCAAAAACTCGTACACTTATAAACTCATCAATTTATACTTATAAACTCTAAACTCATAAACTCTGAGTGTGCGTGTGTGTCTGAGTGAGTGTGTGAGCGAGTTAGTGTGTGTGTGTCTGTCTATCAATCTAACTTATCTATCGATCTATCTATCATAAACTTCAAACTACTTTAAACTACTTTAAACTTCAAACCACTTTAAACTTCAAACCACTTTAAACTTCTTAATTTAAATATACCAGCTCCAAAGCAACGCCATAGCAACCAAACTTGAGTACCCTAGCAACCGTTTTGCAAGACCTATATCTCTGTATCAGAACATCGTATAGAGATGAGGTTTGGCTCTTTTGACTCATGCTAGCAAACAGCACTTTCAACATGCTACACATGCTAGCAGTGAATAGCTACATGCTAATAGCGATTAGTTAAGTAAGAACTCTATAAAAACTCCATAGTAACCATCTGTGACAACTACCAACCACCTAGTAACACCATATCAACCGCTCTGAATACCATAGCAACCACCCAGAACACCCTAGCAACCACCCAGAACACCCTAGCAACCACCCAAAAGACCCTAGCAACCACCCAAAATATCCTAGCAACCACCCAAAACACCCTAGCAACCACCCAAAACACCCTAGCAACCGCCTAGCAACCACCCAAAAGACCCTAGCAACCACCCAAAATACCCTAGCAACACCATAGCAACCACACAAAACATCCTAGTAACCACCCATAACACCCTAGCAACCACCTAGCAACCACCCAGAACACCCTAGCAACCACCCAAAATATCCTAGCAACCACCTAGCAACCACCCAGAATACCCTAGCAACCACCCAAAACACCCTAGCAACCACCCAGAACACCCTAGCAACCGCCTAGCAACCACCCAAAAGACCCTAGCAACCACCCAGAATACCATAGCAACCACCCAAAATACCCTAGCAACCGCCTAGCAACCACCCAAAAGACCCTAGCAACCACCCAAAATACCCTAGCAACCACCCAGAATACCCTAGCAACCACCCAAAATACCCTAGCAACCGCCTAGCAACCACCCAAAAAACCCTAGCAACCACCCTAAATATCCTAGCAACCGCATAGCAACCACCCAGAATACCCTAGCAACCACCCAAAACACCCTAGCAACCACCCAGAACACCCTAGCAACCGCCTAGCAACAACCCAAAAGACCCTAGCAACCACCCAAAATATCCTAGCAACCGCCTAGCAACCACCCAAAAGACCCTAGCAACCACCTAGCAACCACCCAAAAGACCCTAGCAACCACCCAGGACACCCTAGCAACCACCTAGCAACCACCTAGCAACCACCCAGAACACCCTAGCAACCTCCTAAAATACCCTAGCAACACCATAGCAACCACCCATAACATCCTAGCAACCGCCTAGCAAAAAACGTTCTGCTCCAAACTTTCTCAAGCCAACTTAAAGTTTGTCTCGACGAACTTTCGCATCTAGTTTATTGTAGTGTATTACTTCCGATTTTTGTTGTCTAAATAACAGTAAATTGTTTGTGATATAACTATCCATTTATAGATGGAGTAGTTTTAAAGAATGGCCCGAGGATGTGTTAAATAGATCGTTCCCTTTACTTTATTAAACCATTTACGATATTTTATTCTTTTCAAATGTATTGTCTGTCATAGCAGCGAATATTATTAATTATTATTATTATGAATCAGAAGACTTTCAGTCGTTACCACGGCAACGATACGTCACGTTACGCACGCTTCTTACCCATAATCACCGCGCTTTTACCACTCATTTCTCCCGCCACATGACTACAGTAAGTATCTCAACCCCTCGGGGTGTTTGTTTGTTAAAAAGCACGTAAAACCTTTGCTGTTATTTCTTTAGTTGTAGCTGGATTTAATCATCCATGGATTTTAGGTTGAATTTGTTAGTGTTGCATTATCATTTACACGGCTACCCGCCGAAGTAGTTACGTTACGTTAGCTAGCCAGCTAAATGACAGCTGTCCCGTCCCCGGCACAGTAGGAATGTGGCACTTCCACAACAAAAATCAGTTTAAACTCATGTATTTGTCCATGTGTTGTGAGGACAACAATTAACAACGTGTTGTTGCAGTGGTTAAAGTTTTATTCAAAGTGCATAGTAAATGTCAGAAGTGTAACTAAGGAGAATTACCGCAATCGGGGATGGACTAGAATAAAAAAGTGGACCGGGAGTCTTTCCAGAGGATTTGACTGCTCAGTGCGACTCAATGTCAATGACCGTTCATACCTGATATAATTAATGCATAATTAACTTGTAATTAACATAATTATCCTGTAACACTTTCGTGCCATACTTTTGTAAGACTTTGCCATTTTAGAAGACACTGAATCATAATTGTTACTTTAGTTATGTGTGACATTGAGAAGAGAGAGCAGTAGATATTATGAGAAGCGTTTTATGTAACAGGACAGTAGAAGACCACCTTTTCCATTATTTGTAGGCCTAAATAAAAATAGATTTGTGTTGGTACTTGCTTGTGTCAAGTGAATGTGGTACAAATCTGATATTTGCACAGTAAGGATTGATTTGTATTGTACGTAGTGTTTGTGATTGATACATAGTCAATTAATAAGTACAATTACTCTGTCCTAACAATTAAGAAATGATCATTTACTACAAATGCTATTCTAACAATCTTTTGCTTTTTTCTTGTTTTACAGCTATATTGCAACACTTTGACTCCACCAACACACACATATACACACACACACGCACACAAATCAAACCAACGGCACTTTTAAGAGCCACTCTCTCTCGTTCTCACTTGTTCTTTCGATCTCTCTCTTTCTCTCTTTCTTCATTTTGTGTATTTTTTTTATATTGTTTGTATTTGTTTGTGATGTCCCTCAATTCTGACATGAGGATCTTTGATGATCCCAATGATGCCAGGATCCACATGGCAGCATTAATTAGTGATGCTTATCTCCATGAGGCCAGGGTAAGGCTTGTCATGATAAGCAAATAGTGACTAAGTCTGAAAATACTAATTGCTATTGCTTTTATAGATGTGATGTAAATGGTTAGTAAGACCCTTTTATGCAACTACTGAATAATGCTCAATTATAAGTGCTGCTGATATAAGTGCTCTGCAATATAGGCTGCCATGGCCATGGAAACTGCCTTTTCTAAAAAAAAAATGAGGAAAAGGAGGAAGAGATCCCTCACTAATCCACTGGTCACAGGCAGGCGTGAGAAACGTTGGGAAACACACTGCCCTGAATCAGGTTTGTTCTTTACTAAAACATGATTACTGTATCTAAGAATAAAGATAATTCATTAAATAGTGTTTTGGTGGTTACACGTATTATAAAATGAGAGTCAGATACCACTTTGACAAAATGGTGTTGCAATGTTTGTGAAAAATGTTCTTACTAATATAGAAGATAGTTAAAGAGCATGCGACTGATAATCCTTACTTGTGTTGTGTATTAATAATTTATATAGTTCCCCTCCCTCCAGTCCTTATGGAATATTTTCATTTGGAAATGAATTAGTTTCATGTCAAATTGATCAAAGGGTTAAGCAAAATGACTGTCTCTGCAGCTGCTTCTCAAGCCAGAAGAAGGGATCCTGTGCATGAGGAGGGCTTTCAGATAGAAGATCAAGAGTTGGCAAGTCTTGGTGAGAATACTGAGTGTTACAGTAGTACAGTAGTGTAGTTACACTACACTACAGTTTTTCCAATTTCCACCATTTATTTAATCATAATTAAGCATTATGTTTTGTCTATGCTTCCACTACAGACTCACAGTATAACTGATATATACTTGTGATCATAATCAAGACCTTTTAAGGACAAGTGAATGTATATTTTTGTTTTTTAGAAACAAGACTCCAAGAGTTAAGGGACACCATAACTGCAGTCCAGGTTCCGGAGGGAACAGACAGAATGGTTTCTGCTTGGGAACAAAGGCAGCTTCTCACAGATGTGAGAATGAAAACTGCTAGGCCTATGCTTTTGGATGCAAAGCTCTCAGCCGAGAGAGTATTCATCCAAAACTGTCACAGATGCTGTGCTGTAGAAGCTATGATTAGGTGCCTGGACTGTGTACCACTGGACATGGAGTTCCTCTGTGCTACCTGTGACATGGAGGCCCACAAGAGAAATGTCTTCCATGACAGAGAGGCTGTGTTCCATGGATTTCTTGAGCCCATTCCCCCTACAACTGCTGTGGTGGTGAATGAAAATGGCCAGCCTCAGTTTTGTGAACAAAGTATGTTAAAATTAGCATTATATCAAATTGTCTCATACTTATAGTGTAATTGTCCAAATGTTGTTGTAGATAGTGCACATGTTTATATTTAACAGTGTTTCTAAATGGCTTAGACATTTTTTCTAAAATGCTAATCTCATTCTAAGCTTATTCTAAAAACTCTAAAGTGCAAGTGTGAAATTTAATAGCTGAATAACAAAAGTATGATTGGTTTTGACAGTTCTGTCCAGCATATCTTTGACCAGCTAAGTCAATTGCGTCTTAATATTTTTCAAAATGTGCTTAAGCATTTACATGTTGTTTCAACATTAATGACAATTACAGGTGGAATAGTGGTGTGGCCAGTTTGGATTAATTGTTGGATTTTAAAGCACTATTTTGAAAATGAGGTTAGCGTTTTGGGAAATGCATCTAAGGGACTGAGGAGAAGCTGTAAATACACCCTTCATAACTTCTTTCTGTTTTGCAGTATGTCAACTGCCTGTTCCTGCACCAAGGTCAATTTGTGAATGCACTCATGACCTCACAATCACTCCAGGGAAGCATATTTCTGTGGTCACCATCAATGGTATGTTGTTCTGAAAGCCCTCCTTTTTGTGCAAGTATTATTGTACTAGAACTTTACCACTGTTTGCAACGCAAAGCTTTTTATAACCATGTCATTTTCAGGCAATGCCCAAATGCCATGTCAAATAGCTAATATATCATATATTTGTATCTCTGTATAGAAGGCAATCTGTTGCAATTTGATTACTGAAATTATTTTAGACTTTACTACAGTATATTGACTTGTTCACAGGACGATACAATGTCTGCTTGCCTCGGAAATCCTGTCCATCATGCTCTGCAGAATGGACTCCCGAGGTGAAGGACCTGCTTGTTTATCGGTACTGGCCAGCTAGCACCAGCTGCCAGACCCTATACAAGTTTGATGTCTTCACCTCGTTTGAGCATATGAAGGTGACTGCACCAGCCATGTCCAGGCAGGTCTTCCTGAAAATGTTGGAGCACAGATCTGTTCAAGCTGGAAGGGTAAATCTGCCTGAATATCATTGAAACATATAACAAACAAAATTATATTACTGTATACCTAATATTTAATTGTGGGCATTGCTTCAAAAAATTCTAACCAATCATTTCTTAATATGCAGACAGGTAGTATCTGTGCTGATACATTTCAGCGGAGCTTTTTTGAGTTTACGTTCTGTGAATACAAAGAAGAGGATATGTGCCAGGTCCATCATTTTGAGTGTCCAGCATGTTCTCCAGACAGGTTGGCTGTCTGCTCTGATGGGAACCGAAAGCATTACCGCTTCAGCAAGTCAAAAGGGTAGGTATAGGTATTTTTCAGAAGTTTATTTTAGACTTGTCTAACACAAATAGTAGCCCTTCGGGTTGTCATTGAGTGATCATAACTTACATTTTAACAAATAGTAAATGTAGTACTTGTGATTTTTTTATTACTGACGCATGTTATCTTATCATGGACAGGACTGAGGAGCCACCCATATATGAGGGCTTGTTCCTGGCCAAGGACGAGGAAGTTGCTACCTTTGTTGATCTTGTCAGAGGCAACATGAGAAGTGTATGAACATTAGATTTTTTTTTTTTAATAATAGTTGTTTATACAGATATTTTAGTTTTGTGTTTTTATGTATCTTAAAATGTGTTATAAACTGACTTTATAGACAAATGACAGTGCTGTCTGCGGTATTGCCAAGTTCACCGCTGGCAGAGAGATGTCCAAAAAGTCTGGTGCTCAGATAGATGAGGAGGGCATTCAAGTTGCAGTTTGCAGGTGTGTGTGTGTGTGTGTGTGTGTGTGTGTGTGTGTGTGTGTGTGTGTGTGTGTGTGTGTGTGTGTGTGTGTGTGTGTGTGTGTGTGTGTGATCCTGGAGTCTGATATTTGAGTTTTAATGACAATCCAAGTCTTTCACACGTTTGCTTGCTTGCAGAGTGGTATTTATCTATCCTTTGTAGTAGCCAAGTATTATATTTATCATATATTTTGTTATAGGCACTCAGTTGACAGAGATGTGAGCTTAAGCCAGGTCTTACTGGGTCAATTGTTTCTTAACCACTAGATTTTCTTCTGATTTATCAGACATGGGTTTCTTTTACGAGGACTGAACCATTACCGTGGAGAAATATTTGCTTACCCGATGTTTCTTCAAAGAGAGATGTCAAAGAAGGCAAATGTTACCTTCTTCTGTATGGATGTTACATGCAGGTAATCCTCATTGTCATATTGCAAATCCAACTCCATGATTAAAATGTCTTGTTTCTCAGCTTTACAGTGATGTTAGTCATTTTAGATTTCAATTAAAAATGGATCTTTGTTACACTCACATGATGCTGCTCCTGCTTTTTAGGTACTGGCCCTACCTTAACAAAGTAGCAGAGGGTTTACCAGAGCTTCTGCCATTAACAGAAATGAGGCCATTCCTGAGCGTCATGCATGCCAAAGCCCATACAGCAAAATGCGAGGTACATGCAATAACTTTAAGTCTGGTATGGCTGTAGCTATAGGGAAATAATGGGTCGGATAATAGAACGTGCTGTGTGTTATCTTTCACTAACTGCTTTTCAGCTGCTTTTTCAAATTTGTTGGACAGGGATTTTGTTTTTCCCCACCAAATAAAAAGCTTGTGTCATGAGATGTTTTAGAGATAATTGTATGCATTAATGCAATCTTCAATGCAAAGGATTAGTTTTACATTTGTGCATGTTATGCCTGATTGGATGATGTTATATCAAAACTTCTGAAGTACTGCTACATAACACTTCTCACTCTGTGTTGCAGGTGAAATGGGGTGGCAGAAGCCAGGATGGAGCAGGAAACACAGTGGGAGAGGAAGTGGAGCAGGTATGGTATTATTGTCAGTATTTTAACTATGGCTACAAAGAGTCTTAATAGAAACCATAACACCAAAAGGCACTTATTTGTCATCTAAGTAAAACGCCTGGTGTGAGGGATAAAGTACATCCTTTATGTATGAGTTAAAATAAAGAACAGGCAGTTCAGTTGTTTTTAGCAATTCCAAATGCATGCATAAGGGGTCCCAAATTCCTTGGATAATACAGTAGACATGTTTTCTGTTAAACCACAGGTTTAAGATCTATGGTGTGTAGGTAATATTTTTATGTAATGGAGACCAACATTTAATTGTATTATTTTCTTTATAGGTGAACAGCTTTCTCTCCAGGGCAGCACTTGTCACAAAATACATGACAAAAGCTGGTTGGTGTTACACTTACATTACACGCTCTGGTAGCCTAAATAAATAATAATAAATACTTAATAGTGTTTTTACAGGGAATTAAAAAAAACAAAGTTTCTCTGTTCTGTTCTTACGAAATTTATCATTGTATTACTTCAAGGTAATTACCAGTTCAACTAACTTTTAGTGATAGGGTTTAGGCATGTCTGTTGGGTTTCTCTTATTGCCTTTTGAATGTGAAATCTTACTTTTTGGCTTGTGGGTGCCTTATTGTTTTCATCAGGAAGAGTGAACATGCTAACGCGACAGGCCATGGGTTGGAACAGAAGAAAGAGGGACAACCTTCATCAAGTGTTAGCCTACAGATATGCCAAAGTAAGGGTAAATTATAATTGAGATCCTAAGCACTGCCCCTTTCCCTCAATCCACCAACTACAGCTAGATCTGAAACTATTTGTTGATGAATTGTTTAATCATGTTACGGAAAAAAATATGCGACTATTTTGATAATAATCATGTTTTATTCATTTTAAGTAACTGAGGGGAGGTCTGCTTGCTAGTATACACAGATATTTAATGTGTTATTTAATGTTACACCTGTCCTGATGAAAGTCTTGTACCGAAAGCTCAAGTAAAATTGGTGGATTTTGCATTGTGGTGGTGCATAGAGCTTTTTTCGGACATTTTGTTATTTTTTCTATTTAAAAGATCACAGAGAGGGCAAAGGTGGAAGCTGCCAGCCTTAGCAACATCAAGGAGCAGCACAACCTTGATCAGGAGACAATACAGCAGTGGGTGTGTGATGTTAGACAATGGGCGGTCACAGGTAAAACATGTAAAGTACACTATGTATTTGTGTATATACACACCCACACACACACATCTGTTAAGGACTGTACCTTTATACAAATAATAAAAGGTGGCTATATTTTGAAAATGTCACTAATTGTGTCTCTTGTCAATTGTTTTGTATCACCTATTTAGAGAGAGTCTACACTCCAGGTTGTACTGAAGAGCTAAGGGCTGACATTGAGAACATCACTGTAACCCTTTTGCGCAAGAAGCAAGATCTGTATCGTCAGCATGGTTTGTTGTCAAATCAAGTTATTTAAACCAATAACACTTTAAAAAAACAATAATAATCTGGGATTATGACAGTTTTCTTTTCATTTCGATTTGCAGATAGCAACCAGGCAAGACAAAGAAAGAGAAAGAAAATGACAGAGTTGAAGAAGAAGCTTTGTGAAAAGGTCTTGCAATACAACACCGTAGTGGAAGGAGATCCGATTGACGAGGAGTTGGCTTGCAGTCTGACAGAGGGATACATCCTACCATGGGAGAGACATGAAGATGGTATGATATATATGAATTGCTATATTCCATATTTCCATATTTACCATTGTCCTTTTTGTTACTTGTCATGCAACAACACAGGAATGGGATGATATATTGAAATAAAAAATATCATGAATACCAAAATATGGAAATATTAATCACGGAGCATAAACATTGAATGGTGAGATCAACACCATGTTATTCTGCTGTAGTAATCACAAATAAAATGCTTGACCATCACAATTTCACAAGCTCTCAATTTGAATGGAGAATTATATAATTCAAATTATATTATTGTGACTTTTATTCATATTTTGAAATTGTTTATATTCTACAGAACCAATGCTGTCGCTAAAAAGATTTCTCAGAAAACATAATTCTGTTATGCTTGTATAATATAATAATAAACATTCCTTGTCCACTATTCCATTACTTTCCCCAACCAAAGGCAACACCTTCAGGTTGAAGAGATCTGTCTTCGACCAGGTAATGCTGCTGAAACGCTTGGAGGAGGAGCAGAGCATCCTGGTAAAGGAGATGTCTCAGCACATCAAGTACCTTCTGAAGCAAGTGCAAGAAGTGGAGTCACTCAGAGGACAGACTTTGGAGTGCATCAAAACCAGTAGTATGTACAAGATCTTTAGATTTTAGTATCATGTGTTTATTTATTTATAATATATATAGATAGATCGATCGATCGAACTCTACTATATACATTGAGTTGTGATCAGGCACTGAGCTGACCAGCTATTTGGTACCAGTGTGCACAATGTAAAAGTTGTAAATACAGTAAATATAATGACTAAAAGGTAATGTTGAAGTTGCAAATTCAGCATTGTAAAATGCAAAAATAGTTACAAATGTCATGTTTTGTTTGATGTGTCATCTTTCTCTTTCTATTTTTTCCCACAATTCCTCTACAGATTTCGGTGACCTGACAGAGGATGCTACACATGGGCTCAACAGTGTCCTCAATCGGAGGGGTCACTCACTTAGAAGTCAACACAAACAGGCTGTTAATGCATACAGCAGTATAGCCACTATGGAATGTGATTTCCTTTCCCTACAGGAGGACATTGAGGAGTGGGATGACAATGGCTTCACCAGCCACGAGTCTGAGGAAGAAGACACCTAAAGACCACTGCCAAACAACACAGAGGAACTGGAGATTTGTACAAAAAATCTTGCCTTGCCTTTGTTTTAAATAGCTGTACCAAAGTATCTACAGGAAAGTTTTTGTAGATTCTGTATGTATTTTTATTTAAAAAAATAGAAAAACATTGAGTTATTTATCTCTTCTAACATTTGAGCTTGCTGATTTCAGACCAAAACTGCTTATTGCTGCTTTAAATAATTAATTGTCATCATCTTTGCATGGAAAAATCTAATGAAGATTCAATGACAGTCTGTGTAATTTTAACAAGTATAATTCGAATGTACTTTGGTATTTCCATAATATAAGTGGATTTATATTTGTATGCAATATGCATATACTACCCATATTATTTTGTAGTTTTTTTGTAGTTATAGCATACTGAATACAGTCAAATAGCATTGAAACCATAAATGTTATTCTTTTATGTTTTCCATATGACATCATCTAAATGTACATACAGACAGACAGACAAATCCAAAGAATTTTCACTTACATCCTGTAAAACTGTATAAAGAAATGTCTTTGTAACTTGTGATGCATACATATGCACCACTGGTAACCACAGAGCAAGCAAAGCGTGCTCTGTGGGGGCCCCGCTGGGCATTACTGGTTGTAGCACCACCCCAGCAGAATACGTCCCTGGATTGAAGGTCCAGTGGCGCCGCAAACCTGCTCCATCTCTACCATCTCAGATAGGGGTGCCCCAAATTTAGTGAATCAGGCAGACTCCTGGCCTTCTTTCTTTTATTTTGTTTTTATTCTATATGCAAAGCACTTTGAAATGCAATAGTGTGAATATTTAAACTCCTTTATATGTAAAGCATTTTGAATAACTTAATTTTTCTTGCTCTCATTTTGTGATTTTGTGCCACTCTAATAAACCCATTTGATGGAATTGTCTGTTGTGTGAACTTAATATGCTGCAGCAGGAAATGTTCAGTTTGCATTAGCAGTGACTTGATACAGACTTTTTTTCACAGCTACACTGCATGATAAAGCTGTTGTTCTCTTGTACTTGTATGGCACTTCTACTCCACTACATCTCAAAGGGAAATACTGTACTTTTTACTTCACTACATTTATCTGACAGCTTTAGTTACTTTACAAAGGTTTTGCACAAACAATATGAAGAGTATAAATTAGGTACTCAACAGTTTATACAAGAACAGTTAGTGCATTAGTTGATCGACAGAACTTTAATTGCCAGCTATTTAGATCATTTTTTTAAGTCATGTCATGTAAAAACATTTCATGGTTCCAGCTTCAGAAATGTGAAGATTTTCATCTAGATTATTTTAATAGATATTTTTAAACATTTTTAGGTTTAGACTGACAAAACAAGCAGTGTGAAAGTGTTACTTTTGGGCTATGGGCTCTCGATTAATAAAAAAAAAAAAAAATCAGCAAATTCATCCATAATGAAATAATCATCTCATGCAGTCAGAGACAAAACTGTTCACCCACAACCAACTACAACAGTAAAATCCTGCTTTTACATTAACACATGAGGAATAATAATATCATGATAAATTATTAGTACTTTTACTTAAGTAAATGATCTGAAAACGTCATCCACCACTGACATCATTTGAAAGTACTATTTGGACACCTAATAGGCCCTATGCACAGCTGCACTACTTCCTGAACTTCAGCCAGCTCCTTTGTTTCCTGTCTGCCATTATTGGACAAACTGATTAATCCAGGTGTGTCTGATTATTGTTGTTGGTCAGACACACCTGGATTAATCAGTTTGTCCAATAATGGCAGACAGGAAACAAAGGAGCTGGCTGAAGTTCAGGAAGTAGTGCAGCTGTGCATAGGGCCTATTGCATCTTTTAGATTAATGCTGATGCTCATAAGTTCATGACTCTAGCTAAAACACCCAAATAGTCTGTTTTTTGCTTGGCTGCGGTACATACATATGTGCAGTATTGTTATAATACTAAATTTCTAAAAAAAATATATAAAAGTTGAGGTCGGGGCCTCAAAGTCCTCACTGAAACTATGCCTGAGCCAAGGCTGTGTCCATGTAAAGTTAAAATTTAAACTTTGTTGTAGGACTAAACCAAATATATGGTTGGAAAGGGCTCGACCTGGAGAGTAACATATGTCAGTCTGAAGGTTGTAAATGGCTCCTGCTTTGAAATATTGACCTCTGAACCTTGACCTTGGTGCATGTTTGAAAGCTTGTCATTCAGGAACAGAAAGGGCTACAGACATGAAACCAACTGTTATAAATAGCTGTTGACTTCAGCTATATGACTATACCCATATGGGTAGAGTCACCAAGAGGTTTTGCTATCAAAAATGGTCAAACTTGATTTTCACCTATTTAACAGTAAGGTATTTAAAATTGTATTACACAAATGTGATTCCCATCCCCTTTAACCCATCAGTGTATTCTTGCATCATTATTTACAAATCTCAATTTCAATATATTGAGACATATATTTTTAAACTACAATTCCCTCTAGCCGCGCCATGCCACTTCATACTAATTAGTACCATATTTGTAGTTTTTTCTGTTTGCAAACGTTAGGCTGTGAATAGGGTTGTAAAAAGATGTATGCACTGAATATATTAAATATCTAGTACAGCCGAACTAGTACTTACACTGTATTTAGGTGTTGTGTGATATGCAAAAGTAAAGATTTTGGTTTATTTCGGATATTTTCCGAGCTGGAAAACAGAACAAATCAGCGTCACAGTAGTTCTTCCGGTTTGCAAAATAGGGTTTTCTAAACACATATCATGATAATATCTTAATGTTTAACTGCAGCCGAAGCATATATTACAATGAATTTATGTGGTTTACTTTAAAAAAGCAAACCGGTGATTAAGGCGATTTTAGCAAGTAGGCCCATATACACGCGTTTCGGGATTATGTTCACACTCGGCTGGAGTTACATAACGTACCTCCCTAATTACACATCGGAAGTGTAATTTAGGAGCTTTAGGCATTTGTATATTGTTTAATTAGAATTTCTAAATGTTTGTTCGGCCGCTATGACTTAAATAAAATTGTCACGTTACACAATACTGCATTTTGTTAGTAAGGATTAAGGTGCTATGTAAATTACGTGGTCAATGATATGAACAGTGTGTGGTCAATGATATATGGACAGACCTGAAAAACACCCATAATAAATTAAAACATTTACAGTGCATACTCACGTTGTTTGTAATAGGCTTAACTTACTAATATAAGGCTACAAATTACTCCTAAATGTGTAAATATGTATATAATTTCCTTTCTCTTTTCCTTGTTGTTATACAGGTATACATTACCTTTATCAAAGTCTCAATAGGCTATTAACTTTGCTAATATTAACTCTCCTTATGTGATTTATGTCCATATTAAATTCTGATTGTGGATTTACTGATTATCAAATAAAGTTTAACTGGAAGTTTTCAACCATCACAGATAGCTGTCACAGATTGTCAAATAATAATAAAAGACAAATCTGAAAATGTCACAAAGTACACTTCATTTATTTTGTTAGGTATAGTTCATGACAGTGAAGTGAATAACAGAAATGGCAAATGAACAACAAATATAGTACCAAAAACAGCACTTTATTTAAGATGAACTCAATTCCCTTATTTGAAGTGTGTGTGTGTGTGTGTGTGTGTAGTCCCATTTGTGAAATGCACATTTTCATTCCCATCAAAAAATTAAATAGTTATTTTACATTGTCAACACACAATCAGCTTCAAGATGAGTAACTGCTACATAGGGTTAGTCCAAACAGTATGTTATGCAAATAAGGACATGGAATGATTTCATAGGTAATTATGATACTGTAATTTAGCAAGAGGTTGAAAGATTGATAATAAAAATTAAAGCATTTCGAAACCTGTGAATAAAATGGGAAGTTGCTCATGTAGTTTAATTTTATATTTGTGGCGGAGGTTATTTAATATGAAATCTTAAATGAAACCGTGTCCTTTTCAATATTGAGCTATGTCCCCCAATAAAGCACTCCAACTGTGTGTGTCATCAGTGAACTGAACATTTTGGTAGTTGTGAAAGGATCAGTTGTTATGATCAGTCAAAATACAATCAACTGTAACGTTTCCATGGTCTGTTGGCAACAAAACAATCCATATAGGGGTCCTTCAAGTTTAAGAAATGTTAAGTCTGTTGACTGTTGCACTTTATTGAATCCATACAGATAAAAGAGGCTGCAACAAGCTTGAATAAAAACCATGAAGAATATTAAAGTTCAAATTACATTACAAACTGTTTAGCTGATGTAACATGACAATGTTATGGAACAATACAAGTGGACAACAAAAAAAGATGTAAAGAAAATACACTTAACAAGAACAAGGAAAAAAATGCATGTTTGCAATGTATGTTGCATATTTGCAGGATAGCTGCATGGGAATCAGGCTGGCTGCCAGGATGGAGGCCAGGTCTTTCCACTGAGAAAAACATAAATGAATAGAGGGAAGTTGAGGGAGAATTAGTTAGTATAATACACTTTGAATTGATTGTCATGAATGTAACATTTACTGTTTTACAATACTTTGCAGAGTAATGCAGAGCATCAAGAATCTGTTGTTCCAGAGTGGGGACGAGGTGAGCAGCTTAAAAGGTCAAAATGTTGTGGAATAAAATAAATCCTCTGACTTACAAATAAATGTATCCATTCGCAGTGTACTAATCGTCAAACCCTGAAACCCTGATGTTTCCTCTGACTATACCATCAACATCTCCAATCACTGCATTCCTCTTCTAGACACTTGCAGCAGAAACTCAAAAGTGAATAATAAATACTCAAGCATGCACATCATAATCTAAGTTAAGTCATTAAAAGTACTTTATAAATCCCCTTGGGAAAATTCAGATGGGTAATTTTGTGTAGCCTGACCTAAGCCAAAAGACAACAGCCCATGTACGTTGACCTGAAAAATGCTTGGAATAAAGACTAGCTAGTAGCTATATGCTGAATTATTGGAAAAATGTTGTGTAAATAATGCATCCCTACTTTGCGGCCCTTCCATAGTTACATTTAAATAGTGAATTTCACTTTTGGTTTCATATGGCTGTGGATACACTCACAATTGTAAACAGCATACAAAAACTGTTTGCATGATCATTTTTCTTTAATAATCTCTACCCAAGACAATGGCTTGTCAACAATCCCAACAAATGAAAACAGTACATTACACTACATTTATTCATTTAGCCGACGCTTTTATCCAAAGCGACTTACAATTGCTGTTTATGTCAAATGTCGCACGCCTCTGGAGCAACTAGGGGTTAAGAGTCTTGCTCAGGGATGTACAGAGTACACTCTCTGCCAGTACAGAGAGATCCAAGAGCCCAATAATAAAATGCATGTAATCGTACATAACCAAAAGCTATTTAACATACCACATTGTGCAGGGCTGCCAGTCATAAAGATGTTCTGTCCTCCCCTGTGGCAGGAAGACAAAGACATTGTATTACTGTATGTTATTTAAATATTGTACTTTAACAAGGAGTGAAAATATATGAATTGTTGACAGTTTATATACTGCATATTTAGAATAATAGTCATCAAATAAGATCCATGACTGACACTTCAAGCTAAAGGTATTTACAGGATGCCTACATATACAGCTCAATGTTGTGACTTAGACAACAGCATTTTGTCAAGGTAACATTAAGTAATCACTGTGAAGCTGCTTTCATACAATCTGTATTGTAAAAAGCGCTATATAAAAAGGTGACTTGTCTTGACGTGGGTGTCTTTAGGGGTAATAATTGTTTTTTTGGGGGGATAAATAATAAAAGCAATAAAACCATTGTTTTTATAATCACATATTTGTTGCTGCATTTTAAGTGAAATTTAACTTGGTTAAGGTTTTGAAATGACAATAGCCAATAGCATTATTTAAAGGTATAGCGGAGGATCTTTCCGAATTTTAAATAAGTCCCGCCCTCTCCACTTTTTGAAAAGTTTGATTGATTCACCAGAATGATTGACAATTAGGAGGACCAATAGTATAGGGATTCCACCCGGAAATAAAAAATCCTCCGCTATACCTTTAACTAATTGAGAGGAAACACTGTTATCCAGTTAGTCATTGTCCTACCTTCCTGTACCTTGTCTTTATTATTTCACGGACTGGGAACATTTCAAGCCGATTGTGAGGGCAATCTGTAATTGTAAGGAATATATTATTTGCACCAATGTCCACAATATGTGTAGTATTTTTTTGTGCAGGAATCAATTCACAATGCACACATTTATGCATTTTTTCCACTGTTTGTCATTAGCACATTTAGCTCCTCCTAGTGAGATTTGAGAACCACAGGAGTATCAAAGGCTGCATGGTTCTATTCAAAATCTTTGTTTCTTTGCCATCCCTTCTTTATGTTGTGTCTCCTAATGGACTGTTTACATTTTACATCGCTTGCCACAGAGCAGATATATTTTACACTGGTATTCTTTACACTGGGACTTTAACTTTGCAGCTCTCTAATTACAGGGATGTGTAGACAACCATCAATTCAACTACTATTTATAGAAAAAATAATAAAATAATATGGCATATAGGCATACAGTATAATTGCAATCCTGAATCAGATCCATAATAAATCAATAATTTTTAGAGGGTTTACAAAAATCACATTAACTTCATGACGATTATGCGGGGGTAAAATGTCTGTACAATACATGCCGTGCATAGACTAAAACACACCTTTAATTTTTTGTGGTCTTTTACGTTGCCATGGACCCTGCAGTGGTGGCTGCACAGCTGGGACCTGGTGTGCTGGTTCATGGAAGGGTGGAGCTGGGTGTGGTGGTTCCTGGATGGATGGAGCCAGGTGTGTTGGTTCCTGGATGGATGGAGCCAGGTGTGCTGGTTCCTGGATGGATGGAGCCAGGAGTGCTGGTTCCTGGATGGATGGAGACAGGTGTGGTGGTGTGTGGTTGGAAAGAGCCAGGTGTGCTGGTTCCTGGATGGATGGAGCCAGGTGTGTTGGTTCCTGGATGGATGGAGCCAGGTGTGCTGGTTCCTGGATGGATGGAGCCAGGTGTGCTGGTTCTCGGATGGATGGAGCCAGGTGTGCTGGTTCCTGGATGGATGGAGACAGGTGTGGTGGTGTGTGGTTGGAAAGAGCCAGGTGTGATGGCTCCTGGATGGATGGAGCCAGGTGTGCTGGTTCCTGGATGGATGGAGACAGGTGTGTTGGTTCCTGGATGGATGGACCCAGGTGTGCTGGTTCCTGGATGGATGGAGACAGGTGTGCTGGTTCTCGGATGGATGGAGCCAGGTGTGTTGGTTCCTGGATGGATGGAGCCAGGTGTGTTGGTTCCTGGATGGATGGAGCCAGGTGTGCTGGTTCTCGGATGGATGGAGCCAGGTGTGTTGGTTCCTGGATGGATGGAGCCAGGTGTGCTGGTTCTCGGATGGATGGAGCCAGGTGTGGTGGCTCCTGGATGGATGGAGCCAGGTGTGGTGGCTCCTGGATGGATGGAGCCAGGTGTGCTGGTTCCTGGATGGATGGAGCCAGGTGTGTTGGTTCCTGGATGGATGGAGCCAGGTGTGGTGGCTCCTGGATGGATGGAGCCAGGTGTGCTGGTTCTCGGATGGATGGAGCCAGGTGTGTTGGTTCCTGGATGGATGGAGCCAGGTGTGCTGGTTCTCGGATGGATGGAGCCAGGTGTGCTGGTTCCTGAATGGATGGAGACAAGTGTGGTGGTGTGTGGTTGGAAAGAGCCAGGTGTGATGGCTCCTGGATGGATGGAGCCAGGTGTGCTGGTTCCTGGATGGATGGAGACAGGTGTGTTGGTTCCTGGATGGATGGACCCAGGTGTGCTGGTTCCTGGATGGATGGAGAAAGGTGTGCTGGTTCTCGGATGGATGGAGCCAGGTGTGTTGGTTCCTGGATGGATGGAGCCAGGTGTGTTGGTTCCTGGATGGATGGAGCCAGGTGTGCTGGTTCTCGGATGGATGGAGACAGGTGTGGTGGTGTGTGGTTGGAAAGAGCCAGGTGTGGTGGCTCCTGGATGGATGGAGCCAGGTGTGCTGGTTCTCGGATGGATGGAGCCAGGTGTGCTGGTTCCTGGATGGATGGAGACAGGTGTGGTGGTGTGTGGTTGGAAAGACCCAGGTGTGCTGGTTCCTGGATGGATGGAGCCAGGTGTGCTGGTTCTCGGATGGATGGAGCCAGGTGTGCTGGTTTCTGGATGGATGGAGACAGGTGTGGTGGTGTGTGGCTGGAAAGACCCAGGTGTGCTGGTTCCTGGATGGATGGAGCCAGGTGTGCTGGTTCTCGGATGGATGGAGCCAGGTGTGCTGGTTCCTGGATGGATGGAGACAGGTGTGGTGGTGTGTGGTTGGAAAGAGCCAGGTGTGGTGGCTCCTGGATGGATGGAGCCAGGTGTGCTGGTTCCTGGATGGATGGAGACAGGTGTGGTGGTGTGTGGCTGGAAAGACCCAGGTGTGCTGGTTCCTGGATGGATGGAGCCAGGTGTGCTGCTTTGTAGATGGATGGACCCTGGAGTGCTGGTTTGTAGATGGATGGAGCAGGGTGCGGTGATGTGTGGTAGGAAGGAGACGGCTGTGGTGACGTGCAGACGGATGTAGTCTGGGTTGCTGGTGTGCCAATGGATGGAGCCTGGTTTTGTGATGCTGTGGCTGGTGTTTCCTGTTGTGGTGACTGGATATGGTTGGTAGGGGTTAAGTCACACGTCACCAAATGTAAGACGAAGTTCTCCTCTTCTTGAGGTAGTTGGTCTGGGTTGAGTCTTGTCCAACCTATAAATGGACATGGAGAACACACAAATATAATATATAATATGCAAACGCCGGTGCTGACCGGTCTACTGCCAGTGATGCATGCACTCGTCGGGAAAGTGGCATACAAAGTGGCACTGAATACTGCTCTTATTAATACATGTGCAGAAAAAACATTAGTTCAAAAATCGGGGTTGACTTGCTTTATTTTTTATTTCAGCCAGTGATGTTGGGAAACATTATATGTTTTGTAAAAAAAACATACTGCACCCTGCTCTTATCAATATGCTATTAGTTAAATAGCATTAGATAGCTATTACCGATGTTGGGAGAAACTGTTTATTATTTTTTAAATATGCACATTGCTTCTCTGTATAGCATCACCTGGTCGGAGAGGCAGCAATGTGTAAAGTTTGGCTGATTGTTGACTCCTAATGTTAATTATTGTTGTTCCAGTAAAGTGGATTCATTTCTAAAATAAGTGGACTAAACAGGTTATCTGTCACTTTTTAGAAAGGGGCAGGGCGCGGGATAGTAAAAGTAATATAGTAACATGACAAGTAATGTAACTAGTAACTTTTAATTCCCTGTAATAAGTAAAGTAATATTATAACTTTTACAGGAGGAGTAACAATTCCCTGAGTAACTTGCCCAACACCGGTTGTGGTCTCAGTGACTTTCATGCCGTTAGGTACTTTTTTGCACATCCAATCTCTATTCGCAGTGGCACAAGTAGTAGATTTACTTTGACTATGTTTAAAAAAAATACATTAACATTAACACAAGTTAGTCTTAAAGGGCAAAATTAGTAGGATTGTCTCTTGCTGTTTGTAAACACATGATTCAAAGTTGGCCCATGCAGAGAGAGCGGCGATTGAGCGAGCTCCAAAAGAGAGTGAGCAGTGTTAGCAAGAACAAAGCAGTGAATCAGAGAAATAAAAGGTCTTCTGATTGTTTCATTTCGGTTACATTCTAAAGCACAAATAAACATGACCCCACCTCCACAGAACCCTGTTGGAAAGAGCGACTTTGGCGGATTTTGTGTGAATACAGCCGAAGCCACCGTCAGCCTTTAATATATGTCTGCTATAAGTGTGTGTGTAGCTCAGACACACAGACCTGTATGATGGAGAGAGAACACAGAGGAAAGAGATGGAGACAGCAATGTAACCTGATTGCTACGTTACTATAGAGTCAGAGTCCTGGGCCCGTATTCTTAAAGATTCTAAGAATCCTCTCAGAAAACTCCTAATTTAGCTTAAAAACTTTTACATAGGAGTCTTAGCTTAAGAGTGATTCTGAGAGCAACTCTTGAGCAAGGAAAAAACAAAAACTTTTATCTTAGTGAGGAGGCGGGGCTGACCCCGTTGCTATGTGTGACAAAATCTTTTGAAGACTGTGATTGGTTGGTTGTCCACGAAGGAAAACAATTTTTATGTATAGGGTCTATTCTAAGCCTTCACATTGAAATTACATGCGTAATCTGGCGCTATAGCATTTATGTGCTGTAACGGAGATGTTAGCGTGTCTTTAATAAGATCGGTCACTAAACATGATCTCTGCATTATCTAATCTATAGCGTCTTATAGGCTAACTTACTGTCCATTGTCTGCAACACATTTCTTCTCCCTCTTCATCTTTCTGCCACTGTAAACGCCCACGAACGAAATTTCTAAGAATTTTTCTAGAATTTTGTCACTAGGAGCTACTCTTTGCATTAAGATTTTTTATGAATACGGGACCTGGCTTTTATTTTATGAGAAACCACAGGAAGTCCTGTTTCCCATTTGCGCTAGCTTCCCAGCTGAGTGTTTAGGCTCTTTAAAATGACTCTAGGTTGCAGCTAGGCTACAGCCAGATTAGAATTTCTAGTCTTTGCTGTTTGGAAATGTACAGGACAACACCAACAATTGTACAACGGATAGTGAATACATGCATGCGTATGCATTTCAAGGTTAAATAAATGCAATCTCACCTTCAACCATCAATTTATAGATGGCATCCACATTATCAAGGCATTTCTTAGCGGATGTGCTAAGGTGGGCATGCATTGGCAGCATTAGTTTTGTTTTAGTATGGCACGTCCCTGTCACCACCTTAGGAGGATGGGCAATTAGCAGCAGGGGCTTCATGCCAAGGGCATACAACTTCTCAAGCTGGAACAGAGAGGTAGAGAGATCAATTAGATACACAAAACTGTAGTTTACAGCTGAATTTTACAATTTACACTGGGACGGCAGTGGCTCAGTGGTTCATGTAGGTTGTCTACAAATTTGGAAGACTGGTGGTTCAATCCCTGGTTCCACTGAATCAAGTGTCGAGGTGTCCATGAGCAAGACACCTAACCCCAGCTGCTCCCGACGAGCTGGATGGTGCCTTGCATGGCTGACACCGCTGTCGGTGCATGTGTGAAGTTACATCAAAGCTAGGAAACATCTACAAACAATTTTTACATAATTTTTGGATAGATAAATGTGAGGATTTGTATGAGTTTCAACTCCCTAGATATAATAGTAGGAAAAAACAGTAAACATGAATTATATTCTTATTAATAGTGTGGATGTGAGGCAATTTATTAAACTAGTCAATTTATTTGCTTATGTCAAAATAATAAAACACTTTTGGTGAATGAGATGATCGGAAAACTACATACCAGAATGGCAGCATCATCAAGAACGTGGGACTTATTTTTATTTTTTTTCATAGATGCCAACCACTGCTTCTGCTGACTTTTAAATTTTTCCATCTTTTTTTGGAGTCTTACATTTTGGGGTTGTGGATGGTTGCAAAATGAACAAATTTTAAGTCCACAATATATTTTTTCCCCGCAGTTTGGGCAGGTCTTTTTTTGTGACCCTCCAGCCATTTCTGAACAGAAATAGATAGAAGAGAGAGAGAGATAGATAGATTGAAAGAGTGATTAAAAGAGAGACAATAACAGAAAGAGAGAGATCGAAAGAACAAGTGAGAACGAGAGAGAGTGGCTCTTAAAAGTGCCGTTGGTTTGATTTGTGTGCGTGTGTGTATATGTGTGTGTTGGTGGAGTCAAAGTGTTGCAATATAGCTGTAAAACAAGAAAAAAGCAAAAGATTGTTAGAATAGCATTTGTAGTAAATGATAATTTCTTAATTGTTAGGACAGAGTAATTGTACTTATTAATTGACTATGTATCAATCACAAACACTACGTACAATACAAATCAATCCTTACTGTGCAAATATCAGATTTGTACCACATTCACTTGACACAAGCAAGTACCAACACAAATCTATTTTTATTTAGGCCTACAAATAATGGAAAAGGTGGTCTTCTACTGTCCTGTTGCATAAAACGCTTCTCATAATATCTACTGCTCTCTCTTCTCAATGTCACACATAACTAAAGTAACAATTATGATTCAGTGTCTTCTAAAATGGCAAAGTCTTACAAAAGTATGGCACGAAAGTGTTACAGGATAATTATGTTAATTACAAGTTAATTATGCATTAATTATATCAGGTATGAACGGTCATTGACATTGAGTCGCACTGAGCAGTCAAATCCTCTGGAAAGACTCCCGGTCCACTTTTTTATTCTAGTCCATCCCCGATTGCGGTAATTCTCCTTAGTTACACTTCTGACATTTACTATGCACTTTGAATAAAACTTTAACCACTGCAACAACACGTTGTTAATTGTTGTCCTCACAACACATGGACAAATACATGAGTTTAAACTGATTTTTGTTGTGGAAGTGCCACATTCCTACCAGTGGCGTTTTCTTGCGGAGGCCAAGGGAAGCCAGGCTTCCTCACTTTTTCAGAATATAATCGTCATTTAATAAACACTTTTGTTTTCACAGTTTACGTAATCCTTCTGTCATCTCCTCATCGTCTCTCTTCATTCATTACTGAGCGTTTTATGATGTGTAAAACAGCGCCCCTATAAAAGTGACATGGTGAATGAGCGTTGAAAACATGGTACTGCACCCTGTGTCTGTGAGGAGGCCAGGCTGAGTTGGCGTCCCTTGATAGAAAAAAAAAGAATGATTAACCAATCAGGTGACGCTATTGTTACGACACTGCTCCCCTGTGATTGGTCAGGACAGTGTCAAGGGAAGCCATGAACTTGTTGGCATCAGGCCAATCACATCACGTTATCATCGTCAATGAATGAATGAATGAAATAGCGGAAGATTTGTGGATTTGTGTTGACATCTTGTTTAGCTAGTTAGCTAAAATTATTAATTGTAATTATGGAGGGTGGAGATTTGGAGTATTTGATCAAAAAAATATTTTACTAAACTGCCTCTACAGCAGCAGTTTGTGAGAGAGAGCTAGAGAGAGAGAGCGCGTGTGGTCTAAACTGCCCATTTAGCAATGTGTTATTTTTTTAATGTGATTATAGTTCTTCTTACTGTTTCTTGCGTGCTTTGATTAAGCAGCATGTGAGTGCACTTTGTTGTTTATTGTTGTGATTGTTTGTGAATAACCGCTATTGTATATCCTTACATGAGCGTCACACCGATTTAAGGGTGTATTAAATGAAAAAGGTTATCTTCTTGTTGCTTACCGTTGGCGTTTCCTATCTGCGAATGTTTTAATAAAAAAACACCATGAAAGATATTTAAGAGGACTGACTGTGTATGTGTGTGAGTGAGAGAGAGAGAGAGAGAGAGAGAGAGAGAGAGAGAGAGAGCGAGAGAGCGAGAGCGCGTCCGTGCTCAAAGTGTTGGATTGTAACAAGCGTAAGTCCCGGTAAGATGATGCTGGGCGCTCTAATAGTTCATCCAAATAGCAACATATAAATGGTAACATGATTTTCTGCCCCCACCCCTTAAAACACACAGCTTAGAGGTTGTGTCTTAATTGGCTTCCTCAGAAATTTTCCCCACGCCACGCCACTGATTCCTACTGTGCCGGGGACGGGACAGCTGTCATTTAGCTGGCTAGCTAACGTAACGTAACTACTTCGGCGGGTAGCCGTGTAAATGATAATGCAACACTAACAAATTCAACCTAAAATCCATGGATGATTAAATCCAGCTACAACTAAAGAAATAACAGCAAAGGTTTTACGTGCTTTTTAACAAACAAACACCCCGAGGGGTTGAGATACTTACTGTAGTCATGTGGCGGGAGAAATGAGTGGTAAAAGCGCGGTGATTATGGGTAAGAAGCGTGCGTAACGTGACGTATCGTTGCCGTGGTAACGACTGAAAGTCTTCTGATTCATAATAATAATAATTAATAATATTCGCTGCTATGACAGACAATACATTTGAAAAGAATAAAATATCGTAAATGGTTTAATAAAGTAAAGGGAACGATCTATTTAACACATCCTCGGGCCATTCTTTAAAACTACTCCATCTATAAATGGATAGTTATATCACAAACAATTTACTGTTATTTAGACAACAAAAATCGGAAGTAATACACTACAATAAATTATAAAAGGAGGACGTTTCGTAAACTAGAAAACAACATTTACCGCTGCCCACTGTGACGTTGTCTAACCAGGGAATCCGTGTGTCCACCACGACAAATGAGCCTCATTGACTTTGTATGGGTGTTGTTTTCGTGGTGCCGACACGTAATTGTAACACATTACGTGCCACCACCACGCAAATCGGGGTTAAGGGGTCGTGTTCATTTCACGTAATTCTGGAGCGTATGGCGAGCGGATAATGACTTTTCTAAGTCTACCCTGAAGAAGGCGAAGGAGCAGTCTACCCTTCCGTCGCCGTCAGTCCGTGTCTATTTTTGAATGGGATTGATAGACGACAGACCGGCGGCGATGTCACGGCGGCGTCACAGTTGTAACGTATACCTTACGGCGACGTGGCGACGGCGTACGTGAGAAATGTATAAAAAATCATAACGTCTGAACCAGGCACGTCGCCTAATAAGACGCCTGATACACACGTCGTCCCTCAGTACGTCGCCTAATAAGACGCCTAATACACACGTCGTCCCTCAGTACGTCGCCTAAGACGCCTGATACACACGTCGTCCCAATCTAATGTTATTTTTCCGATGTTGATAACGAAAAGTTAATAGCATGAGTAAGATTGGATTTGCAATAGGCGATCGGGAGACATGATTTTTTTTTGTTTTGTAAGCTTTTCTTTAAAGTGAATTTTTGTTTAATATTAAAGCCTCTTAATTTTAAATTTGTCATCACCCAATTGCTTGGATTTAATAAAAAAAGAAGCGAATATTCCATAAACAGGCTCTAACTTGTTGGTCTTTCTACAGCAGTGTTTCAATAAATGGTCTATCTTAGACAGAAAAGTTAACAACAAAGTAATAAAAATCTTTTATTTGCAAAATCTATCCCTGCCTCCAGATACAAATGGTCCCCATTGTATGAAAATATTAATTGGAATGGAGCATGGAGTAACCCACATACATTTTTAATTACAAACAAATTAAAAGAAATATAATTTATTACCCCTGTAACAAGATTATCTCTAAATTTATATACCGTAGACGAAAAATGCAGCTTTTGCTTTATGGAAACGGAAACGTTAGACCATTTATTCTATAATTGCTCACATAGCTCTTCTCTGTGGAATGATATAGCCTACAATGTTTCATTAATGGCAACATAAGAATAGGACAGAGGCCGCACTATGCATAGACGTTTTTTATTCGTTGCACAAACGCGTTTCGGCGTGTGCCTTCTTCAAGAGAAGAAGGCACACGTTGCTTGGAAAATTCTTTATTCTTAAATCGAAGTTTATGAAAAACTACGGTGACGCATTGCTGCCACATAGGCTACATATAATTTTTTCCACTCAATTATGTCGTAATAACGAGATCTTATGTCGTTTTGACGACATATTTTTCTCGTAATAACGAGATCTTATTTCATTAAAACGACACATTTTCCTTTAAATGGTATTCAATGCAAAACAAAAATGAAAAATAAAAGTAGCCAATAAAATAAACAAATTATTGTGGCATTAATTAGCCCACAAACAATATTTATTTTAAAGACTAAACGAATTTGTTTAAAGAAAAAAAAACAGCATTGGGCGTTAATCTGTAGAGTGTTTCAGCCGCCCTTTTCAAACTGGCGCAATAAAATGCAACAGAATTTGATTTGTTAAACATGAAGGACTTATCAGTCTGGCATGGCCGCTCGCTCTAACGTTAACCTAGATAAATGTTCGCTATTATTAAGCGCATATCCGAGTGTTTGTGCGGAGTGTGGAGCGCGCACTGCATGGCACACATGGACGCACCGGTGCCATCACTCGCATTTTCCTATCAACAGTGGAAACAACTTAAATACTCCATTTCTGGTCATACAGAAAAGAATAATACATCAGTCGCAACTTTATTTGTGTAAACTCTCAACAACAAGAAAACGTTGTGCTTTTGTAAAATAAAAGAAAACGAACGCGCTTTCATGATCTCTGTGAATTGGAGCGCATCTAAAAAATGAACCGAAAACAGTTAGCCTCACAGACATGAGAAATATCACTATCTATATAAAGTTTATAAATAAAATAAAAATGTCCACCAACGAAAAAAAAAATCCAATCGAAAGCAAATACGGCTACCATCTGATTATGTGATCCTGTCCGTATGAAAGGCGCATTCATTAGCCTACTTTTGCCGGTGCTTTGCGGCAAGTTTATGCGCTTGAGCGCGGAATAGCCATATACACCCAGGATTGAATATAAACGTGCGATTAGTCCTAATTGCTTAAATAAATTACTACTAGTCTAGAAAAATCCTTTAGTCTATGGCAACTCTAATCAATAGCCTACATTTAATATTTGACATTATTTAATTAGTAATTTTATCCAGCTCTTTACATTAAATTAGTTGAGTTAGCATAATTAGTTCATGAACAAATAAAATAATAAAATAAAGTTTAAATTATACCGGTAACATTTCTATATAGCATTGCTTATTCCACCACACAAAGGACTGTTTATAAGGTGACTGTCCGTTATACATGTGAAGATTGTATATGGCTGTATCTTGAAGATTTTTGTATTGTATCTTCTGTTTTAAAGATGAAGATTGACATTTCGTTAATTAAACAAAATAAGAACACAATGTTGTAAAAAATAAACAACTTAGGCTATGTTCTGTTAGATGTGTTTTGACTACTTTTTGTTTAATTATCTCTAGGTAATGAAGATATAGCCTATTAACAAAAATAAATCTTTGGCTATATATCATTAATATATTATATAAAAAAAACTTATAGGCCTGTATAAAATATATTTTTAAAAAGGGCCTCATTGATTCATTTTGCCTGATTGGGGGCTGTTACTATTTGCATAAGCTTTTTGAACGTAGAAGTGTGAAAAAGGATAGGCTGTCAATTTTATGTGGATTATAAAGGCAAAAAAAATAGATGTCGTGACATCTCGTTATTACGAGAAAAATATGTCGTTTTAACGACATAAGATCACGTTATTACGAGAAAAGATGACGTTAAAACGACATAAGATCTCGTTATTAGGCTACAACATAATTGAGGGGAAACAATAATATGTATGTGGCAGCAGCTATGCGTCACCGTAGTACTGCTCTTGATGTAAAGTGTAACAATTATCGTCAGTTATCCTCTTGCGCCCTCTGTTGGCATTTGTACATAATATACATATGTTCATTGTTTATATATTTCTTCATGTATTTTAATAGTGTTGTTAAATAAAATAAAATAATTAATTACTTTTAATACCCTACTTTATTTGAACCAATTATATTGCCTCATTTGTAATTATGTATTTAAGTCATACTAAAGGCTATTGTTCACTTCAGATCTATCTTTATGAACAAAAAATATATAGCCTAAATAAATAGTCGACACTGACAGCCCTAGTCTTGAACATTTGACCATGAACCTACATTGTTTTGCATTTTGTGACTAAACGACTATTTCCCTGTCTTATATTTTTTCATTGTTGGTTTCTTGAAAATAATAGGCTATTAAAATACTTTCTTGTCACCTTCTCCTGTAAACAATATCGTGAATAGTTTAATTTTGTGTATTCGCCCATTATGGTCAACTGTGTAAATTAAAATTATTACCACCTTCAAAAGTAAAAACTCAGACACATTCCAGAATATTATGTTTATAGATTACAATTAATGAATTTATCTGTTCAACTTTAAAGTTGTTGTTAATAATTGTGCAAAAAGTTGTGACTTTGATGGTGTATAATTTGCATAGCCCTCATATCCAGTAGAAAGTGAGTGAATTATATATAAAAAAAAACTATGTTCGTAAACCATTCAGAGATGACATTAATGACATACACAACTTTGTATACAATACAAAATTTGTATCAATGATATTTTCAATGTCATCAGAATACAAGAAAAGAATGATTGATTAGAAAGATAACAAAGGAAAGATAAGAAAAGCTAGGGGGGAAATAGATATTATTTTATTGTGATGCGACGTTGGAGTCATGCTGTGGTGAGACGTTGGTGTCACGCGTCTGTGATGCGACGTGCTGTGGTGAGACGTTGGAGTCACGCGTCAGTGGTGCGACGTGCTGTGATGCGACGTTGGAGTCACGCGTTGGTTTCACCCGTCTGTGGTGCGGCGTACCCCTTCTGTCACGTAAAAGTACACGACTGTAGACTTAGGTAAGTTATCCGTGGCATTATCCACTCGCCATATTAGCGGACCGAATCACGAGCTGCTATTGTGAACGCGGCACTCCGCTGCTGTGCGCGCTCTGGTGAGAAGACCAACCAGAAGCTGAGCTCGTGAGGCACTCTCCAAAGCTGCTATATATTAACTTTTAATTATAAAGTTAAAGTTCTGGTTTATTATTCTCTCTTACTGTTGATTCAATGACATGACAAATTAAAACTATTCCTGTTTTTCATTGCACGTTTTTATTTTATTTTGTAATTTTTTATTTTTTATTTTTCAAGGAGAAATACAGAAAGCAGGCCATCAATAATTTCCTAAATCAAAGACCCTTTTAAGTTTATCATTGCACGTTTTTCATTGTAAAAAAACTTTCTGCTATTATATATATATATATATATTTATTATTAAAAATTTTTGGGAGGGGGGGCGTCAGATTTTTTTAAAGGTTTAAAGGGGGGCGTGACCAAAAAAGTTTGAGAACCACTGCTTTAAGGTAATTACAGTTTCACACGTTGGATCAAATAGTTTGTCTGTAATCTCAGGCATTTCCTACATTAGATCAGCTTTAAGATGTGTGTTTTTACAGTGAATGAAGAGCTGTGGAAACTTGTGAAACATCTGTCCGTCTGTGTGTTGCTCCACAAACTTCTGCTTTGACCTGCAGACGAAACACACACTCCTGTCAGTAACGTAAGTTCTTCAAGATTTACTCCTAGTTTAATAAACCATTGTACACTTGCAGCTGTGCTGGACTGAATATTCAGAACAACAGCATTCAGAATATTCTTGCTTCTGTGATATTGTTCAAATGGAGGATTTCCAAACTTTAATCTTTCACGTATTTCAAGCTTTCTAACATTACACACATCTCCTCTAAAGCAAACTGAGGAAACTTTATTTCAACAGTCACACAGAAAACAAGTTATGTCATATATTTTTCCCTAATGTTTTTAATAAATTAGTAAATAGTAAATTATTATTTTTTTAACTAATGACTGGTTTGTTTTTTAGTGTTACCTGTCAAGATTTCATGAAACAATGGCAGAACAAAACGCCAGCATCAACGGATCAAGTGGAGTAAATTATTATATCAACGCCAGATCAAGTGGAGTAGATTATGAAGAAGAATGGACCCGTCAGATTGAAGAGTTTATCATGAAACATGAGTTTGCAGCAGTAATATTTTTCATGATCATTCCAGCCATTGAGATTGTAGTCATGATCTTAACTCTGTTTGGGTTGTGTGCTCTTATCAAATCTGATCGCTCCATTCCAGTGTTTGTTATTCATTTGATTCTTTCAGATCTCATTCAGATCATTTGTATATTAATAACGATTTTCATAAGGGATGCGAGTTATGCATATTTGTATAGTTTGATTGTGGGTCTGTATTTTATGGCATGTGTTGCTTTTGAACGATATCTTCTGGTTTCTCATCCTATCTGGCACAGATCTCATTCACTAAAAGTCTGCTGTGGCGTTTCTGTGATCATCTGGTTTGTTCCTCTGATCTTAACAGTCATAGACTTTAGCTCTCTGACCATACCGATCATCTGTTTAATCCCCTACCCGATAATCATTCTGTGTTTTGTTGGCACTTGTCGCGGTCTTTCACGCGCAATATCGCTTACTCCTCTAAAGCGTAAACAAATTCTGGGAAGTTTGTTCGTGGTGCTTCTGACTTACACTTTTCTCATCCTCCCCTTTCTAATCATGAACAATATAATTGATATTTTAGGAGCTCACAACAGTGTAGCTTTTACATTTTTCATGTTTTCTTATTTTCTCATTTCTCTGAACCCACTGGCTGACTGTGTATTGTACATGTTCTTGAGGCCTGATGTTGGAGGGTTAATGAATTGCTGTTGTAGAACTGACACACATCAGAGTTCGACACACAGCTGGGACGAACACTCTCGAGACACTAGTGCAGCGTTTTCCTGCTGTGTTTCAATGCAAAAGCCTGCGTCTCATTCACAGACCGCCTGCAGTTCAGTCTAAACATCTGCACTCAATAAATGAAGTCAATGTCATTCTTCTCGCACACACCGTTCCTTTCTGTGACATTTAGGGTTATTAGAGATAACTCTTGATTCATAAAACTCAAAACTCAATTGCTCTGTTTGCGGTCCATTAAACACATACAGTAAACAGAGTTTTATTAAAGATGTATTGATGTGCCGTTGATGTATTGATTCTGCTGACGATCTGTGTCATACGATGGAGAGGAGGCTTGTATAAAGCACGGTAATTCCCCCGATAGACTGACAGATCAACAACATCAAGTAGTTTAATGTCATAGTCTTGCTTGTGTTCCTAATGCATGTACATTATACTCTTTTACCAAATAACTACTATTCACGCTATTATTCACAGCACTTGAATATTGTCAGTTTAACTTCTGTTGTTCTCCTCATTTGTAAGTCTGCTAAGTGATAATATGTAAATGTATTAAAAAGATGGTTCACTCAAAAATGAAAATTGATAATGTAAATATGCCCTCATGTCGATCAAAAGCTGGATAACTTTCTTTCTTCTGTGGAACATAAAATACAATGTTTTTTTTGTCCATACATTAGAAGTCAGTGGACAGTTTCGGGTGAACTATCCCTAAAAAGACTTGATTTAAAGTGCAAATAATATATTAGAAGAGTAATAAGTTTATTTACAAATATTAAGCAGAGCTTACATGGAAATCAGAAGAGGAGTTATTTGTAATATTGTTGTGTCTTTATAGAAGTGTTTCATATATGTCTCATGTCGAGTCAGAGACGGTCCTGTATTCAGGAAACAGGAACACGAGTATTCTGGTGTTGATAACGGGAACTTGAGCATTACTGACGGGACTGTGGAGGCACTGGCTATAGCCTACAGAATAAATTAAAGGGGTGGTTGATTTGACTTTTCTAACTTTAGTTAGTGTGTAATGTTGCTGTTTGAGCATAAACAACATATGCAAAGTTACAACGCTAAAAGTTCAAAGCAAAGGAAGATATTTGCTTTTAAAGAAATCGCTTTACAACAAACGGCTGGTAGGAACTACACAACATTCCTCCCGGGTTAGTGACATCACTAACCCTGTAATTTACATAAACCCCGCCCCTGGGAATGAGATTTATAGATTATCATGTCAGAATATGCTAATCAATGACTAGAAGATAACTACACATAAGATACATAAATTCATCAACTAACCATTCAGAAATGTCCTGTTGCTTCTCCATGTTTCACTTCTTCTGGAGTCTCTCCATCTTTGTCTGACTCCAGTTTGAACATAAACATTGACATTTCCAGTGCATGTGTGTGTGAGGTAAACCTAACTTA
>CM038632.1:39378094-39608094 GCA_021554675.1 Leuciscus idus | reverse complement strand
TTTACAAAAGCACAAGATTTTGGTGTTATTGTGAAAGTACACAAATAAAAGTAGACCATTTGTAGTTGTCTTACACACTAATCTGTAAGGCCAAAAATTGACGGAGTTTCTTCCGCTGTCATTAAAGAAAAATCCATCAGAACGCGCTGGCGCGGTCGTTGTACAGGGTTAGAGAAAAGCTTATTTAGTTTAAACATAGGCTACTATAGCTAATCTACTGCCTAACGGTTTGCCAGTTGATAAAACTTTGGATAATATAATTAATAACAACATAAAGTCACATCAGTGTAATGACAATGTTCTTTGCATGAAAACACTTCAATTAGCAGAATTAAATTCGTATAGACTGAGATGTAAAGAAACAGTTGTGGCCACTATCGTAATGAACTGTCAATAGTGATAAGGTATAGCTAAGAGTGCTCCAGATACGAACGAATGACTTACAGAAGGTATTCTTAACTAAGAACGTTTCGGGAAACACTTATTAACGTTAAGGTAAAGCCTGAGTTATAACTTAAGAATGATAGCGTAAATAAGGTTTTCGGGAAATGCAGCCCAGCATATTATTTAAACATAAATATGAAACTAAATAAGCTTTTCTCTAATCCTGTACAACGAACGCGCCAGCGCGTTCTGATGGATTTTTCTTTAATGACAGCGGAAGAAACTCCGTCAATTTTTGGCCATACAGATTAGTGTGTAAGACAACTACAAATGGTCTACTTTTATTTGTGTACATTCACAATAACACCAAAACCTTGTGCTTTTGTAAAATAAAGATCTGCCTTTGTTTCAACTGTCTCTGTATCCGCGAGAATCTTTCTGAAACTAATAAAGTTTAAAGAATGGCCTATTATCACACAAACAATGTGCTGAGGCCACCTATGCAAAATGCCTTAAAAATAATCAACAAAGGCTATAGTACAGTAGCCTACTTTACACTGAGATTTCATGTCGGAGCGGGATTTGAGCGCTTGTGCCGTGAGCGATTAAGTGGAGCGCATTGGCATAGAGCGGAATATTGAGCGGAGCTCACATGCTGAGTTATAACTATATATTCAGGATTTACATTTATATATTCAGAGTTTTAACTATATATTCGGGATTTACATTTATATATTCAGAGTTATAACTATATATTCAGGATTTACATTTATATATTCAGAGTTATAACTATATATTCGGGATTTACATTTATATATTCAGAGTTATAACTATATATTCGGGATTTACATTTATATATTCAGAGTTTTAACTATATATTCGGGATTTACATTTATATATTCAGAGTTTTAACTATATATTCGGGATTTACATTTATGTATTCAGAGTTTTAACTATATATTCGGGATTTACATTTATATATTCAGAGTTATAACTATATATTCAGATTTGCATTTATATATTCAGAGTTATAACTATATATTCAGATTTGCATTTATATATTCAGAGTTATAACTATATATTCAGGATTTACATTTATATATTCAGAGTTATAACTATATTCAGGATTTGCATTTATATTTTCAGAGTTATAACTATATATTCAGGGTTACATTTATATATTCAGGATTTACAACTATATATTCAGAGTTTTAACTATATATTCGGGATTTACATTTATATATTCAGAGTTATAACTATATATTCAGGATTTACATTTATATATTCAGAGTTATAACTATATATTCAGATTTGCATTTATATATTCAGAGTTATAACTATATATTCAGGATTTACATTTATATATTCAGAGTTATAACTATATATTCAGGATTTACATTTATATATTCAGAGTTATAACTATATATTCAGGATTTACATTTATATATTCAGAGTTATAACTATATATTATATTGGGGATTTACATTTATATATTCAGATTTACATTTATATATTCAGATTTACATTTATATATTCAGAGTTATAACTATATATTCAGAATTTACATTTATATATTCAGAGTTATAACTATATATTCAGGGTTACATTTATATATTCAGGATTTACAACTATGTATTCAGAGTTTTAACTATATATTCGGATTTACAACGGATTATTTCCTGTTTGGCCCCTGTCGCAAAGGACTGCCTTTGTGACTGTCCAAAGCCAGGTGCTGTAGTCCGAGAGTTAGAGAGGAGTTAGGAAGGTATGGCATGACAAGATGATTTTCGGTGGAAAATAGCTCATTTATTAATGACCAAAGATAATCCGTGCAAAGTACAAATTAATAATGAAAAAAAAAATGAAAAAAAAAATACATGATGAATGCTAATGAAGCAGCACTATAACCTTTGCACATTAAACACAAAGGAAAATTGCTGAAACAGCTCTCTATCAACAATAGACCGTAATGTTGTACTCTTGTAACAGAGCAAACCACCAACCTTCCTTCAATCAAGGAATACTCTGGTTAAATACACAAACTTCCCGCCAAACGGAAATAGGAAGTACCATTTGCACAGGGTAACCTTTGTTTCAATAATATCATTACAACAATGACATTAAAACAACCTCATCTTACTCAGTCGAATAAATACAATTAGTGCAGCTTAAGCAAAGTAATGTTACAAACATACATTAAACATTAAACAGAACAAACATCACAATGCACACCTAGGTTGCCTCCCCCCAGTTGTGAAAAATGGTATGACCGCTGCTATTATAAGCGCGTTCCGGGTTACGCGCGCTACCGGAACGAGCAGAGCAGAGCAGAAATCAACGGGTAAGCACAAACAATACCATAAAGCTGTATCGTTTAAATTACCAATAAACAGTCTGTAAAACCATTAGACTCCTTGTGATTTATTACATTTCAGCCAGTGCTAACAGTAAACAAAGAAATTGAACTTACATGATGTTACTGAATGTATGAATTGTGGAGTTGCAAATGTCCATAGCCAATTATACGGGATGCAGAAATAAAATGTAAACAAAGCGCTTAATGTACTTGACAGACTAAATATAGCAACATTTAACACTCACAAAGACATACTGAAATGGTGATGACGTAAATCACATAGGTTCGTCATCACACACCCCCCCCTTCAAGACAGCCACTCCTCAGTGGCGTGACAAAAAGTCAGCAATAACATTCATCGCCCCAGCCCTATATTGGACTTTAAACTTAAAGGGTTGAAGGGAAAGATACCAACGGGTAATCCTAGCATTACTGTCTCTCATTTTGTTAAGCCATTGTAAAGCTCTATGGTCCGATTCTACAACAAACTCTTTGCCGATTAAGTAGAATTTAAGAGTGTCCAAAGCCCACTTAATGGCCAGAGCCTCTTTCTCGACCGTAGAGTACCTGGTTTCTCTTGGAAACAGCTTTCTACTTATGTACAGCACCGGATGGCGAGTTTCTCCCTCTCCCTGTAACAATACAGCACCCAAACCGACTTCCGAAGCATCTGTTTGGACTGTGAATGGCATGCTGAAATCTGGGCTCTGTAAGACTGGAGCATTACACAAACAGTCCTTCAAGTCTCGAAAAGCTTGTTGACACTCTGGAGTCCAAGCCACTTTTTGGGGGCTATTTTTCTTTGTCAGGTCGGTAAGTACCGCGGCTCTACTGGAGAAGTTGGGAATAAACCTCCTGTACCATCCAGCCATGCCCAGGAATGAGCGAACCCTTTTCTTGGTTGAAGGTAAAGGACAAGACAAGATGGCTTGAACCTTGTCTACCTGTGGCCTGATGGAACCTCCTCCCAGCACGTAGCCCAGGTAAGAGACTTCGGACTTAGCAATGTGACATTTTTTAGCATTGGCGACCAAACCAGCACCTTGAAGTCTGTCGAACACCTCTGCCAAATGTTCCAAATGCTCTTTCCAGGTTGCACTAAAGACCACGATGTCGTCCAGATAAGCTGCCGCCACATCGTCCATACCTCTCAGGACTTGGTCCACCAGCCGTTGAAAGGTTGCTGCGGCCCCGTGCAAACCGAAAGGCATAACGTTAAAATGGTACAGCCCACTAGGGACACGAAAAGCTGTTAATTCTTTAGCGGTCTCAGTCAAGGGGACTTGCCAGTAACCTTTGCACAAGTCCAGAGTTGTCAGGTACTTGGCCTTGCCCAACCGCTCAATTAACTCGTCTACTCTTGGCATGGGGTATGGATCAAATGCAGACACAGAGTTGAGTTTTGAGAAGTCCACACAAAATCTTAGTGTGCCATCTTTCTTTGGTACCAGTACCACTGGACTGCACCATTCACTGGAAGAAGGCTCGATAACTCCTAGATCGACCATCATCTTTACCTCATCCTTCAACGCTGGAATCAGTCGAGCTGGTACTCTACTATGAGTTTGTCTAATTGGGTCTGATGTCTGTAGACGGATATTGTGTTGTATCAGCTTTGTCCTTCCTGGGTTGTCCCTGAAAAGCCCTTCTGGTATACGTTTTTCTAGTTCTTTCTGTTGCTTGGGTGTGAGATGGTCCACGGCTGGATAAGTAGGTGAATTTAAATCAGTGGGAAAGTACTGTTCATCAAGTTCCTCTTCTTCTTCCACTGTTCTTGCCCATAACTGTTCTGACAAAGGCCCCTTTCTCTCTTGCCACGGCCTTAAAAGGTTGATGTGGAAGATCTGTGACTTTTTACGACGATCAGGTAAAGAAATCTCATAGTTGGTAGGACCCATCTTCCGGAGCACCTCGTATGGCCCTTGCCACTTGGCTAGCAAACCGTTGTCAGATGTTGGGAGAAGCAACAATACTTTCTGGCCCGGGATCAAAGTCCTCTTCCTTGAGGACTGGTCATACCAGGTTTTTTGTCGTTGCTGTGCCTCAGACATGTTAACCCGTACCATCTCTGCCAGGAAGTCCATCTTTTCCCTCATCCTGATGACATAGGACAAGATGTTTGCTTGCTCCACAGGATTGTCTCCTTCCCAGGTCTCCTTCAAGACATCCAATGGCCCTCGTACCTGTCGTCCATAAAGCAACTCGAAAGGTGAATAACCTGTGGATGACTGTGGAACCTCTCTGTAGGCGAAGAGCAGGTAAGGTAACCAATAGTCCCAATCGCTCCCCGTTTCCGACACGAACTTGCGAAGCATGGCTTTCAGTGTTTGATTAAACCTTTCAACCATACCATCGGTCTGCGGATGATAAGGTGTGGTCTTTATGGGGCGTATGCCTAACATGGAGTAGACCTGTTTGATTTGTTTTGATGTAAAATTGGTTCCCTGGTCAGTGATTATTTCTCTGGGAATGCCTACCCGTGAAAAAAGCTGAATAAGGGCATTAACAATCTGTCTGGTTTTAATATTTCTGAGGGGGAATGCTTCCGCATATCTAGTAGCGTAATCTGCAACCACAAGAATATAACGATTACCTGTCCTACTCCTTTCCAAAGGCCCCACGATATCCATGGCAATGCGAGTAAAAGGAACATCAATGATGGGCAGGCTCACCAAAGGTGCTCTATCACCTCTTTTCGATGGGCTCGTCATCTGACATTCTGGACAAGATTTACAGAAATCTACCACATCCATGTACAGTCTAGGCCAATGAAACCTGCTAGCAATTCTGGCTAGTGTCTTTTGCTGCCCCAAATGTCCCGCCCAGGGCACTGAATGACCTAATTGCAACACTCGCTCCCTCATAGGAACAGGAACCACCAACCTTTCTCCCTCCGCACCTTGCCAGTACAGCCTGTCGTCCTTTATCAGATAGTGTTCCTTCTGGGAAAACATTGTCTGGGTATTCAGCCTGCTTGCTTTCTCAAAAAACGGTTGTAAAGTCTTATCTTGTCTCTGTAATTGCACTATATTATGTGGAATCTGCTCAATGTCATCAACACACGGCTTAGGCAATTGCTCCAAAATTTTGGTGCCCTCAACTTTCTTTTGGCGTTTCTCCTGTCTCGACTTCTTAGCCTTGGGAACCTTTGCAAAAGGTAAGCCCTGCAAAGCCTGTCTGGTACACTCCTCCTGCTTAGCTTGTGCTCTTGTGAGTACCCTAGCTTCAGCTAGCTCCTTGTCACCCTGTAGAAGATCTACTAATATTGGAACATCTCTGCCCAAAATGACTGGATAGGGAGCTTGTTCCACAATGCCTACTGACAGAACATAAGACTGCTTGTCAATTTCTATCGTGAGATCAATTTTGGGATATTCCCTTACATCCCCATGGATACACCGAACACTTACTTTGCCCTGCCCTGGACTACTCTGTTCAACCAAACATTCCTCCCTGACCAGGGTTTGGCTTGAGCCGGAATCAACTAGGGCCTTAAACCATTTACTACCTATCTTCACAACAGTCACCGTGTCCCTGTTCAGTCTTGCTTCATCTAAGCTATGAGAAGGTCTGGGTACATAACATAGTCGAGTATTAGTAACATTTTGCAATGGGCAATCGATCTTTTTGTGTCCTTGCTGTCCACATCTATGACATACTAGAATAGATCTGGTTTTATATTGTTTAAATGGCATTTGCTGACTACCTGTATTACTACCAGCTCTAGTTTGGGAAGTATGTGTGTATGTGGTAGAGTTACTAAGACCACTGCTAAAGCCATCCGCAGCCTTACCAGTTGAGCTGTTATTGTTGCTTCTCCATCGCCCTGGTGGGTACACTGAACGTCTTGCAGCCATGAAAGTTTCTGCCATCTCAGCCGCCTGTTTTGACGAAGTGGGGTTGTTTTGCTTTACCCACATTCTTGTTTCAGGGTTAAGGAGTTTGAGAAACTGTTCCAGAATGATCTGGTCACCAACCTCTTCCTTTGTTCGGTGTCTAGGATTCATCCACTTCTCATACAAGTCCTTCAGCCTTACTTGAAGTTCTTTTGCGGACTCATTTTCTCGTAGGCTGTACGATCTGAATCTTTGACGATAAGTTTCAGAGTTAATCTCAAATTTATCTAAAATGGCTTGCCTGACGTGATTGTACTCCAAGGACTCCTCAGGTTCCATGGCCACATAGGCTGCCCTCGCTTTGCCTGTAAGGAGAGGTAGAAGATGTAACGCCCAATCCTGTCTGGGCCATCTGCATGCATTAGCGATGCGTTCAAATGTCGTCAAGTAATGCTCTATATCCTCTTCATCATTCCATGGTAGCATTCTTGGACTTTCGTAACTTGGCAATGAAGATCTTTGCCAATGTGCTGCACCGTCATGTACCTGAGATGATGTCGATGCACTGTCATGGTCAACCTGTAGAGTCTGCCGATGTGGATGAATGCTTGGTGGAGAATACTGTCTTTCAGCTGATGGTAGGGTATGTGGAACTGTCACTCCTCCCTGTGACTGTCGCTCTTGCCTTTGCTGATGTACTTCAGACTGCATTTGCGAAAACTGGTGCTGGAGTGTCCGCCATCTGTGCTCTTGACGTTGTGACTCTTTCTCCCAGCGCTCATCTCTTTGTTGTTGTCTTTGCAAGAATGTCTGCAGAACATCTTTGACTGGATCAGTCCTCCTCTCAGCTACTTCTGCTTCCTGATCACTGACCTCGACTCTTCCCGATTGGTCAGGATCTAAAACATCCACATTAGGTTTTACAATCCTTGCCGTATCCTTTAGCGCCTCACCTTTCTTTGGTGGCATTATATAAAAAAAAATGTCTCTTCATGCCACAAAAATAATGGGGGAAAAAAGATGCCACCACCATTCCTTGTAGACCAACCTCCTAATGGCCTGGATCCCACCGCTGCCACCATGTGTCGCAAAGGACTGCCTTTGTGACTGTCCAAAGCCAGGTGCTGTAGTCCGAGAGTTAGAGAGGAGTTAGGAAGGTATGGCATGACAAGATGATTTTCGGTGGAAAATAGCTCATTTATTAATGACCAAAGATAATCCGTGCAAAGTACAAATTAATAATGAAAAAAAAAAAGAAAAAAAAAATACATGATGAATGTTAATGAAGCAGCACTATAACCTTTGCACATTAAACACAAAGGAAAATTGCTGAAACAGCTCTCTATCAACAATAGACCGTAATGTTGTACTCTTGTAACAGAGCAAACCACCAACCTTCCTTCAATCAAGGAATACTCTGGTTAAATACACAAACTTCCCGCCAAACGGAAATAGGAAGTACCATTTGCACAGGGTAACCTTTGTTTCAATAATATCATTACAACAATGACATTAAAACAACCTCATCTTACTCAGTCGAATAAATACAATTAGTGCAGCTTAAGCAAAGTAATGTTACAAACATACATTAAACATTAAACAGAACAAACATCACAATGCACACCTAGGTTGCCTCCCCCCAGTTGTGAAAAATGGTATGACCGCTGCTATTATAAGCGCGTTCCGGGTTACGCGCGCTACCGGAACGAGCAGAGCAGAGCAGAAATCAACGGGTAAGCACAAACAATACCATAAAGCTGTATCGTTTAAATTACCAATAAACAGTCTGTAAAACCATTAGACTCCTTGTGATTTATTACATTTCAGCCAGTGCTAACAGTAAACAAAGAAATTGAACTTACATGATGTTACTGAATGTATGAATTGTGGAGTTGCAAATGTCCATAGCCAATTATACGGGATGCAGAAATAAAATGTAAACAAAGCGCTTAATGTACTTGACAGACTAAATATAGCAACATTTAACACTCACAAAGACATACTGAAATGGTGATGACGTAAATCACATAGGTTCGTCATCACAGCCCCCCATAATATATATATGTGTATATATATATATATGTGTGTATATATAAATATATATATGTGTGTGTATATATATATGTGTGTGTATATATATATGTGTGTATATATATATATATATATATATATATATATGTGTGTGTATATATATATGTGTATATATATATATATATATATATATATATATATGTGTGTATATATATAGATAAAAAACACGTCAAAACCATATAATAACTAAATTATTAAAATATAAAACACCTTAAGATGAAATATGAAAGTGCTAAAAAAAAATTAAAAGCCAGTTTAAATAAATGGGTCTTCTAAAAAAATCTATCACAGTCTACAGGAAGCAGACAGAACAAAGCTGTAGAAAACACTGTAAAAGTAAAGCAGTTTTATTTGCAGAGTAACAGCAAATCATTTCCAAAACTGTATGAGTATTGTTAAACATCCTGTGATGTGTTATTGGTCTTTATTTTGCCAGGAGAGTGTGGTGTCAAAGTTCATTATAGAATGGATTAGGAAATCCGGCCACCAGAAAATCAGACCATCCATTTCTTGACCAGGGGTCCGGACTGATAATTAGTGAGGAGACATGCAACAGTAAAAAGTTGGTTTATATTCCCACAAATGGAGAGAGGGATGACCGTGTCAAAAAGTTTGTTCTCTTTGACCCTCCTAATGAGCCTCTCGACGTGGACTCTCAGACGTGCAATGGCCTGGGTTTTAAGGACGTCCACCTCTGACATTTGATCCTGTTTGGACATAAAAGCTGGGCGATGCACTTTCCCGGAAAGTAGCTCATCTATCAGAAACCCCTTGTCTACCATAACTTCCATGTCGGGTGTTAGGAGGGAGGTGATGCCGGAGTGACGAAAAATCTCCTTGTCACTGATGGAGCCTTCAAAAAGTGCCGACACAAATGTCAATGCTCCATGGGGGGACATGCCAATAAGCGCTTTGAATGTACAGTGTGACTTGTATGTGGAAAATACCTCACTTTGGAGCAGAAGGGAGGTAGGGGTTTGGCACCTCATTTCTGTGCAGTCAAGGATGACCTGGGTGTTTTCATAAGTCCCATGGAAATCTGTGGGGCAGTTTGCTCTCACTGATCTGCTTGTCATCCATATCGAGAGAGATCCAAGTAAAGTATATAGAAAGTTGGACCACGTCACAACTATTCGACTCACTGTAGCTCTGTGGATGTAGAACTTGTGAGCAAGTTCCCTTTGTGTACAGCCGGTTGATAGATAGTTAAGGAAGAGGAAGAGCTCGTCAATTGGCAGCAATTTCTGGGGAAAATAGTTACTGTATTATAAATAGATAGAAACACTATACTACAAAGATAAAATACACAAACTAAGGTGATTAAAATATGCAGTGCATGTGGGGGTGTATGTAATCTAAAAATTGGAAACTTTCATCAATGATTTAACTGGTGGTAAAGAGTAAGCTGCCTATAGCAGGCCAGCGTGGAGCTGAGCAGCCAAAGGAGCAGAGCAACAAAAGCAGGTAGTCGCTTGCACAGACAACAAGAGTGCCAGAGCAAGCAAAAAACAAAACACAGCTAACAGTGCAAAATGTGTAATTCACATGGACCAAGCTGGTAGTATATGAAGACTTCAGATGCAAAAGCCTCTAAGTGCCATCTGAAATTTTCTTCTAGAATGATCATTTTTGTCAAGCTTGTATGTTTATGTTCAGTTATTTCACTTTAATGGCAATGAAAATTACCTATTAATTGTAATAAAAGTGAAATTACTGAACTTAAATATACAAGCTTGACAAAAATGCTAATTTTGAAGAAAATTTCAGGTGACACTTAGAGGCTTTTGCATCTGAAGTCTTCATATGTTTATTGTAGAACTTACAGTTGATCTGTTCATAGGGCTCTCAGTGGATGTACTGGTGGAAAGGTTCTTCTGACCACTGGTGACTCTCACCATTCTGCTCGTTGCCTCTTGGATTAGATTCCAAAAGGCCATGAAATGCTCATATGATGGAAATCTGCATACAAACAGCACATATCATATAGTTTTTCTATTGATGGCATTCAGATTACATCAAAACATTCTCAAGTTGTGAACATGGAATCTAGCGTTGTTTTCTCTAGATCTGTTAATTATATTTCTTCATTATATTTTATTCTTCTTTACTGAAACACACAAAGTCACAATCCACACACATCAGACACACACCACACACGCATTGTATGGAACCGCAAAAATCCATACTAGCCAAACTATTATACAGCTATCGTGAAACTTTAAAGCTAATCACATCACCGGCTGCTGATGATAAGTTTTTTATTGCCTCGTCAGCGGAGACATGTATATATATATATTCATAAAATATGTTTTATTTACAGAACAAAGAAAATAAAATACACCAAATGTGATGGTGTGAAATCTCTGATTTCTTACCTGGTATAGTACCGAAAGTCATCAGGTGATGTGGCAAACCGCTGCAACCCAAATCTCTCCAAATGATGTGACTCGAGCTGCCTTGTGAGCTCCTCGATCTGCCTTGACATGTTCTCAAATTTCATCCGGTCGACCACGATGAAAGAGCTGGCTGTGTAATCGTGGTCTTTCATCAGGGGTGTCGTAGCCAACTCAGCACAACCAGAGACAGGTGTGTTTTCATCCACCTCAGTCACCATGTCCACGGTGGAGTCATCCTCTGGGGCGCGGTCCAAAGCCTGGATTGCTCGAGGGCGGCGCTCCCAAACTCCGGGTCGCTGGGGTTTTTTAGTGTAATTATTCCAACCGAACAAGGATGGAACTGCCTTAGGTCGAAGACACCGCTTTCCAGAAGAAGATATTACTATCTCTTCTTTCTCAAAGTGGCGACTGCACACTCTGGAGTTGGTGGTGGGGGTGAAACCTTCCCTTCTGATTTTAACAAGCCACTGGGCACGTAAATTAAGTTCCTTTGGGAAACTATGGAAGCTCAAGGTTGTGTTGAATCTCCCCCCGGCGGTACATAGTGGCACGCAGCAATGGTGGTTATTACCACCGACTGCCCTTTGAAAAGTGAATCATTTTTTTTTATGTTTTAGGTCCATTGCGAACGATTAAACTAACTTAACGCCGGTCCACTGATGTAAACAAGGCGGCAACCGGAAACGAATTACCCAACTTCCGCCCTCAAACCGGAAGTTAGCATTTTTCTCGTGCACAGAGTGAATTACACTGTTGAAGATGTCATTTGTAGTTAGTAATACAACAAGTAACTTACCCAACTGTTATAATATCAGAGGTGAAACTGAAGAACTGTATGTTATTCAACCTAATTTGAATTTTCATGTGCAATCCTGCAGGTATTAAAAGAACATGGCAGCAACTGAAAATTAAACATAAAAACATAGGCTATTTCAGTCAAGTAAGGCTTGAGCATATCATGGGTGTAGGCTACCCGACTTTACATTTGACATATTAAATAACTAAATAGCATCCAGTGTCTAGCAGTGCAGCAGCATTTTTGGCTGAGGGAATTCCTGGATGGACTTCAGAGCCAGTCACTCCCGAAGATCCAAGGGCCTTCATAAAATGGTTTTACATATGTGTTATTTTTTTTATACAGTATAGTTTTTTTTTGATATTTCCATTTATTTTATTTTGGGTTGGGTTTTCTGTTGGTCCCAACAGATTCTGATGGTAATATCTGTCTTTTGGAGCCTCCTGTCCCAACAGAACTTGCAGGCAGTTGTAAGTAGCCTACTCAATACACCAGACATTATGACAAATAGTGTTATAAAGTTATACTCGACCAAATGCTCATCTTCACAGGACGATGGGTATAAAGAGTTTCTGCTGCCACAGAGAGTCCTACAGTGTCTACACATATAACAATCTACACATTCAGATTTTTTCACATTTTTTATGTGGAGTAGCCTATAGAATCTAAGTTTAAATCTAAGTATAAACAGGTATTTGTATCTCTCCCCGCGCCCCCAGAGTGTGGAAGAACAGCAGGAGGACGGTCCATCAACTTCTGTTGCACACATGAACACAGTTCAGTGATTTTCAGTAAATGCCACATTTAATTCTGTAGAATTTGTTTAGAACTACATTATGTAACTCTAATCTACTACTGTGTTTTCAGTTGCCAGTTAAGGGGGGGGACAGCAGTAAAAAAAGCAATATTTGATTTATTAATAAAAGATTAATTTTATTAATAAAAATGTACTGAAAGAATGAATGGGGTGTTTAAACACCACTTCCTCTTTTAAAAAGGGGAGGAGACCGATAGAAACTCTGGGTTTCCCGAAGAAAACCTGCTCCCGACCAGGTTAGGTTCAGAGAGTAAGTTACCATGGTAACTGACTCTGAGTATAAGTTACCTCTCTTTCAGAAACGGGCTTGACTTACTCTGCTTTCTCAGGTTTGACATACCTCCCATTCTGAAACAGAAAACCCAGAGTTTCCCTCATTTCAGGGTTAACATACTCAGAGTTTTCACTTAACCTCCTTTCTGAAACAGGCCCCAGGTGGGTGGAGCTAGAAGTTAATAGGAAAATGAACAAGCTAAGAGGGGTGTGGCACATGCTTTGCACGCACCTTGAAGCTTAGGGACACACAACTTCTCAACAATCCTTACTGAACAACACATCATTAAACCAACAAGGCACTCACAACAACAACAACAACAAGGCACTCACAACAACAACAACAACAAGGCACTCACAACAACAACAACAACAAGGCACTCACAACAACAACAACAAGGCACTCACAACAACAACAACAACAAGGCACTCACAACAACAACAACAACAAGGCACTCACAACAACAACAACAACAACAAGGCACTCACAACAACAACAACAACAACAACAACAACCAAATCTCTCTATATTTCTCCTCTGCTCTTGCTTGTCTCCTAATCTAGCTTTCTAATAAACCTGATATTATATTCTAGAAATATTGTGGCTTTGTGGCACATTTCTTGAGATATTCCTCATAAGTGGATAAAAGCATCTGCTAAATTAATAAATGTAAATCTTAGAGTCCACATAGAGTCCAGTATGTTTTTCTTCCTCTTCTGCAGTGTATAGGCCTATTCCCCTGCTTCTCATAACCTCACATTAATGAAATTATGTTGTAAACCTAGGCTACTGTGCTTTTATTTTGACAGCTTTGTGTGAGGTCTGCGTCTGTACACATTTGAAACAGTTTACATAAATGATAGTAAGTATAACAGATCAAAACTCCAGCAAGGACGACAGAACAAGACGACAGTAATGATGGCAAGATGACAGAACAAATCGATATAAACAAAGAACAAGCACTTATATTTATTTATCTGAAAAAGTAGGAACAATACAGTTAGAATGACAGAACAATACGATATAAACAGAGAACATGCACATGGACATATACTAATTTATCTGAATAACTAGGCAATGACTAGCCTGACGTCGTCATACTCAGATTCTAGTCAGAATATGAGCAGAATGTCTAAGGGGAGAACTTTCACTCTCAGTAAACTTCCAGCTTCTGAACTGGTTGCTGTTCCACTCTGGCTCCACATGAGGGCGCTCACAGGACGAGTGCAGAATGAATGGAGGTATATGAGCTATAGCCCTCAAAATCCACTTTTCTCTGGATATAATTTTTAGTCTAGTAATTTGAATGTTGTATTCGAAAGGAGATGCAAAGAAATTACACATTGCTGGGTGTTCGATTTTTTAGAGTCACTTATTTGCTCTTAAAAGTCTTTTAAAATGTCAATGACGTCATACACATCGTACGACCAGAGATACTGCTTTACGGCAATCCTTCAGTCACTTTGGTGCTTTCGCGCTAACCCTAACCCTAACAGCTGACACAGGTAAACACACGTGCTAGAAGAGTTTTTGTTTTGTTTGTTTCTGGTCCCGCTTCGGATGCCACGATGCCATCAAGCGGTATCTCTGGTCGTCATCAGTCCTTCACTGACCAATCAGCGTTCATTAGCAGAATGCTAGCGTGTTATGGGCAACAACATAACAACAAGAGGACCAGCGGGCAGCATACTAGAGGCACGCAGCTCGCAAGTGGTTTTCTCTAGAATACCTTGTTCTCCTGATATTTCAGTGCTGTATTTTAGTCAAGTTAGACGCATTGGCACTTTAGAGAAATAGCCGCGAACGAAACACATGTAAATGTTTATAGCAACCTAATTTGCACGTAACTTAAGCCCTTGCTCCTAGCACTTTAGATTTGACACATTTTGCCATTATTGACTTAATTGCCCGAACGAAACAGCATCTGTAAGAATTGATAGATATAAATAGAAGGGCTTTCAGATCACTTCAATAGGACCAGCGGGCAGCATACTAGAGGCACGCAGCTCGCAAGTGGTTTTCTCTAGAATACCTTGTTCTCCTGATATTTCAGTGCTGTATTTTAGTCAAGGTAAGGCCATCTTCGATTCTCTTGTTCTTTTGTAATTTTAATGTCACATAATCCTGTATTTCAGTTAGACGCATTGGCACTTTAGAGAAATAGCCGCGAACGAAACACATGTAAATGTTTATAGCAACCTATTTTGCACGTAACTTAAGCCCTTGCTCCTAGCACTTTAGATTTGACACATTTTGCCGTTATTGACTTAATTGCCCGAACGAAACAGCTGTACTCACTCAAGCGGTGAGAGCATTATCTGTATATCTGTGTAATTTGCACGCTGTCGCGGAAGCGTCAGCGGAAGCGTTCAGCCTCCTCGTGTGAAGACCGACTCGGGTAAAGACCAGCGACTCTACCTGCGCGACTCCACCGAGCAAGGCCACCAGAAAGGCACTTAAGTATCTCCTCTTCCCTTCTTTTTCCCTCTACTTATCTTATTGTTCACCTTAATCAACATGTGCTTTCAATACATTCCTGTTATCTCTCGGCAACGTCCTTTCATCACGCGCAATAGACAGCGCAATATTGCCAATCTGCGTCCCATCCTCACATCCTCACATACTCCTCTCTCTCTTTCCGTGGGTCTATGGAATTGTCAGTCAGCAGTCAATAAAGCTGACTTCATTCCAGCCTTTGAATCTCATTCTACTCTTAGTATCTTGGGGCTGACTGAGACCTGGATTCGTCCAGAAGACTCAGCAACCCCTGCTGCTCTCTCTAGCAATTTCTCCTTCTCCCACTCCCCTCGCCAGTCTGGAAGAGGTGGGGGTACAGGGCTTCTCGTTTCTAACAAGTGCAAATACTCCACGCTCTCTTCTCTATGCAACAACAACTCATTTGAATATCATGCTATTACACTTACAACTCCCATTAAAATCCATATTGTAGTCATTTATCGCCCCCCAGGTCAGCTGGGTAACTTTGTAGATGAGCTGGATGTGCTGCTGTCCACTTTCCCTGAGGACGGCACCCCACTTCTAGTCTTCGGTGACTTCAACATTCATCTCGAAAAGCCACATGCAACAGACTTCACCTCTCTCCTAGCCTCTTTCGATCTCAAACGACTCATCACCACAGGTACTCACAAATCAGGCAACCAACTGGACCTGGTTTACACACGCAACTGCACCACAGAAAACATCCTGGTGACACCTCTCCACGTTTCAGATCATTTCCTCATTACTTTCAGTCTACAACTCTCTACCCCTGCACCACCACCCCCACCACCAGTCACTTTCAGACGAAACCTGCGCTCACTTTCCCCCTCCCATCTTTCCTCTGCCGTATCATCCTCTCTTCCCCCACCCTCACAATTCTCATCTCTGGATGTGAATACCGCAACGGACACCTTATGCTCCACTCTAATCTCTTCTCTAGACATTATCTGCCCTCTCTCCTCCAGGCCAGCACGCGCTACTCCCTCTAACCCCTGGTTATCTGAGGTTCTTCGGGAACACCGGACCGAACTCAGGGCAGCGGAGAGGAAATGGCACAAATCAAAAGACGCATCTGACCTGAGTATGTATCAATCTCTCCTCTCCTCCTTTTCTGTTGATGTTCATGCTGCAAAATCTTCATACTTCCACAACAAGATCAACAGCTCCTCCAACACACGATTACTCTTCAAGACATTCAACTCTCTCCTCTGTCCACCTCCACCACCACCCGCCTCCTCCTTAACTGCTGACGATTTTGCGCACTTCTTCACCAACAAAACAACAGCTATCAGCAGTCAGTTCTCAGCTCCACACACAAAGGAACCCAGACCGACCCCTTCCACAGCCAATACCCCTCTGTCCTCCTTTTCTTCGCTAACCGAGGAAGAAGTATCTACACTTCTCCTCTCCAGTCACCCTACCACCTGCCCGCTTGACCCCATCCCCTCACACCTTCTACAAGCCATCTCTCCCACACTTCTACCATCACTCACACACATCATCAACTCATCCCTCCATACTGGCACCTTCCCTACAGCATTCAAGCAGGCTCGGGTTACTCCACTGCTCAAAAAACCCACGCTAAACACATAATTTGTAGAGAATTACAGACCTATCTCTCTCCTACCATTCATTGCGAAGACACTTGAAAGAGCTGTCTTCAACCAACTAACATCCTTCTTGTCTCTAAACAACCAGCTGGATGTCAACCAATCTGGCTTCAAGAAAGGACATTCAACTGAGACTGCATTACTGTCAGTCACAGAAGCCCTACGGATCGCAAAAGCTGCTTCCAAATCTTCAGTCCTCATTCTCCTGGATCTGTCTGCTGCCTTCGACACGGTGAATCATCAGATCCTTATGTCCACCCTCTCATCACTGGGCATCACAGGAACTTCACTCCACTGGTTTGAGTCCTATCTCACAGGTAGGTCCTTCAAGGTCGCATGGAGAGGTGAGGTATCCAGAGCACATCAGCTGACCACAGGTGTTCCCCAGGGTTCAGTTCTTGGTCCCCTCCTCTTCTCCATCTACACCACATCACTGGGACACATCATACAGGCACACGGTTTTTCCTACCACTGCTATGCTGATGACACGCAGCTCTTCCTCTCCTTTCAACCAGATGATCCCACAGTAGCTGCACGGGTCTCAAGCTGTCTGGCGGACATCTCCACATGGATGAAGGAACATCACCTGCAGCTCAACCTGGCAAAGACTGAGCTTCTCGTCCTCCCTGCCAATCCGTCTCTACAGCACGACTTCACCATCCAGCTAGAGTCATCATTAATCACCCCATCAAGATCGGTCAGAAATCTTGGAGTAACGTTTGATGACCAGCTGACCTTCACAGATCACATTTCAAAGACAGCTCGATCATGCAGGTTTGCACTGCACAACATCAGGAAGATCAGGCCTTTCCTAACTGAGCATGCAACACAACTTATCGTCCAGGCCCTGGTCATCTCGAGGCTTGACTACTGCAATGCTCTTCTGGCTGGACTTCCAGCATGTGCAACCAAACCCCTACAGATGATCCAGAATGCTGCAGCTCGTCTTGTCTTCAACGAGCCCAAGAGGGCCCACGTCACTCCTCTGTTCATCTCTCTGCACTGGCTACCTCTCGCTGCTCGCATCAAGTTCAAGGCACTGACGCTTGCTTACAGAACTATCACAGGCTCAGCTCCCTCCTACTTTCACTCACTCCTACGAGTCTACATCCCTACCAGACACCTACGATCGGTCAACGAGCGACGTCTCGTGGTTCCATCACAGAAAGCCACAAAATCACTTTCCAGAACATTCTCATTCACAGTTCCGTGCTGGTGGAACGCTCTCCCCACCCTCATCCGGAATGCAGAATCCCTGACAACATTCAAAAGACAGCTGAAAACCAATCTCTTCCGTGAGCACTTAACCTTATAGAAAAAAAAATATATAAAAAAATAAAAATTTCCTTTCCCTTTGAAACATCACTTATCAGGCTTATGCTACTCTGAATAATACCTGAACTTCGTATTTTGAGCACTTCTTGCGTTGTTGTTGCTTTTGCCTCTTTATGATGACTCGCTGAATTTTGTCCTAATTTGTAAGTCGCTTTGGATAAAGGCGTCTGCTAAATGACTAAATGTAATGTAAATGTAAACAACTCAGCCTGTAAGAAATTGAAAGGACATAAGTACTCGTTCATTCAACTTTCGACCTATAACCCATGTTGAACTTACAAAACCTACAATCAAATCTGAGATTTCTCAACGGCAATCGGGTGAAAGAGACACATTTAGCCGTCTAGCCCCATAGATTCCCATTCATTCTGCACTCATGGGCGATCGCCCCCAGTGGAGCTCTGGTGGAACTACAACCAAAATTTGGTACAATAGGACTTAATAGGGAGTGGCCAGGCTCTCCGAAGACGGGCTCTGATGTGAGTCTGATCTGCTCCATTGAGCTTTGATTATGGGGCGTGTTTAAACCGAACCAGGAAAGAAAATGCCTCTGCACTCAATTGGATAGACCTACAACCAATCAGAGCAACGGAGTAAGTGACGTATGTTCTTTATTCATGTTTCCGATCGACAAATGTCTCGATCGCGGTTCTCTGTTCCTCTTTTCAAATGAATGCGCTGTCGATATCTTCTATAACAGACGCGATGGCAGAATCTACACATGATGTTTCATAAAGTTCGGGAGGAGCACGTTCACATAATCAATCCAATCAACTTGTCATCAAACTATTACCATGTCTACCCTATCAGAATGAGAGGAAGCATATATTCGCTCTGTTGACTCACCTAACATTCCTTGACAGTTTCCAGCATCCGGCTCTCGGCTTGTTCTTCCACAGCCAGGAATATGGGGGGAGTACTTTGGGTTCGGGCCGAATACCGATCCCGCCCTCTCCTCGGACAGCACGCCAAATATGCATTTATTCTATCTGACTTATTTGTTAGTGTGAAATCTCAATTCTCCAGCGGCAGCCATCTTTGTTGTAAACGAATTCAACCCAAGCGCTCGTTGGTGACGTGGATGATTACGTTACTGTTGATCATCTGTCCATCATCGTATAAAGCCCGCCCTGACAATTTGATTGGTCTGAACATCTTTGGTTCGGGCATATTTGCTCCACAACGGATCAAGTCCAGACCAAACTTACCGACCTAAAAATGTTGTGGGCGGGGCTAAGTTCGGCTGGCATCCAGGCTAGGCAATGACAAGGACAAATGTAAAGTACAAAGCAGTGACTCACTTTTGCCACAAATACACTTACGCCTGTTTCACACATAGCCTACTCCGTCTGCAGTGTGTAGGCCCTATGCAGTGTTTGCCCTATTTATATGCCCTATTTACCATATGTTCACAGGTTAGAGCTTCACACTTTAGTGCACGCGAAGGCGCTAGTTCCAGTAGCGGATATAGCAGCTTTTTTTTCAACAACTTTGTTGTTCTTACTCCGTCAGCAGTGCAGTGTACAGTCTCACCTGTAGTAACTCTGGTCACTAGGAACGCACTACAGGTAATTTTTTTCTAAAAATGATAGTTTAGGCTAAATGCAGCTATATTAAACTGCTGACAAGAGGTGTCAGATCACAAAAGTGTGTGCGCTGCTCTAGCACTCCCGTACGCTCTTTCATTACTAATATGCTGATCAGACATTGTATAAATATTTTAATCAACATAAGCAACTCCCTTTCCCAAATGAATAAACATCGTTGGTAAAATATAACAGGATGATTTGTTGAATACGTTAGCATTACGCAGATTGTATATTGACAGGATAATATTTCTGAGGTAGCCTCAATAAACTGAATCACGCTCTGACAGCTCAAACCAATAGAGCGGTTTCACTCTCGCTTCGTTTGCTGTTGATGTTTCTGGTATGTAACATAAGTTGCAGCTCTTATCAATGGGACAGCGTGATGGTCACACCAGTGTGAACTCTTGTCGCCCATTTGGTCACATCTCTGGAGCCCTACTTCTATAAAGTGTGGCTCTTATCCAGGTCCTTTTCCCCTTCAACTTCATACAAGCCAAAGTTACATAAAGTTACAAAGTAAATATTGCTATACTGTATGGGGACATATACAAAATATGACATAATTTAAAGCTCAATACCATTTTCCTCGAGACAAAGACAAAGATAATATGTGTACATTCACACTCACTATCCTCCTGGGACCCAGGAATAGACTTTGGTCCACTGTAGTGGACATTATATTTTAGTGAATTTCTCTGACATCATACATGTCACATGTCACACCTGTAAAGAGCACAATCAGGACTTTTCAGAGTCTTCTCCAAATGTTTGGAGGTTTCACCATGAACACAACTTCTCCTTGGTCTTTAAAAATGTCTGACATTAATTTAGTGATCAAATGTAGGAAATATGATAATATATTGTCATTATAATTGAAATCGGACTACTTTTCAAATTGTATTTCATAAACCAACATCTCAGGAAAACATTATGGGGTTTCAAATCAAAAAATGACTTTTTGTTCCAGAACAGGGCATTGATTTCATACATGTAGAGGACATCAGGACTTACATCATGTTTATCAGGCATTCTGGGAGACACCACAAGTGAATATGGAAATATACATCAATTATACATCAATATTCCTATGAAATATTAGATATTATTATTAAAATGTTGCTAATTATTACTCCAATTATTACACTTCTTATTTCATTAAATGTTGCTCCAAGAACACATTATTGTGCACATTAGATACAGTGTTGATACATTGCATTGAATGTGAATATTCATTTATGGCCATTTTACCAACATATTTGCATAAAGTAAAATGGTGTATCAATTCATTCCGTTATATCTTTCATAACATAGTTGAGAATCATCTTTATACAAACTTCAAAAAAAATCCTGAAACCCCCAAATGTATTGGTGATTGAAAAAAATTATCCATTGTGTTTGACTATACATAATTTGCTGTAATTTTATTTTTTAAACAATTTAGACCACTACAGAGGAAAGAGCATAACATATGAATAAAATATTATTTTTCCAAAAATATTATTTTACCATTTGTTTCTTATGCTCTAAACAATGTGATGACATGGAGAAAAAAAACTAAATTCAAAAAACTTTTTTTAGTAAGAATTACAATTAGAGAGCTCTCTAATTTATTGCAGAGCTCTTTAATTTAATTACTCTGCAATTATACATATCTTTAATTCGTTTTTTTACTAGTAAGAATTATTGTAGAGCTCCGCAATTAAAAATGAATGGAAGTCAATGGAGACATATGACTAGTAAAAATTCATTTGTAGAGCTCTCTAATTGGAATTGCTAAGAATTGATTTGTAGAGCTCTCAAATTTTATTCTTACTAGTAAAAATGCAATTACGACGAGTAACGCTGGGTACAATTTAAGCTGGCTTGTACTCCATCTCCTCCCGGGGCCAGAATCGAGACCTCGTCTGATGCATAAAAAGTGCAATAAAAGTGGCTTGTGATGATCTGCAGAGATCCTGTGAGAGTTTCTGTGTCTCAGACCTTGCAAAGCTGACATTTGAGGGGGATTATATATATATATATATATATATATATATATATAGAGTGATAGTAAATGTTTGAGAGTTTGGCTATGAAATGAAAAGTGAAGTGTAAAGATGAACAGTATTGCATTATTTTGAAGTGATCAAATGTGTCTGATTGATTCGTTTGATCAGAGTGACACCTCAGTATAATGTTTTACACACTTTCTGGTAATGAAAAGTCGCAGCACTTTGTGTTTATGATTGTAAATGTTCTGTTAGTGTAACAGTGTGCTCATGTTGTGTTTCTGACCCAGCTCTCATCAACCTTTAGCCTATAAGTTACAAAACAAATGTTATGAAGTGTTTTTTTGATTTTCATAACCGCTTTAAAAATCAGCCACTGCTTGTTTTGTTTAAACAAATTTACACTGACAAAATTAAGACTGTACAGGCAAATCTCTGGCCTAAAATGCCATACATTTGTATTTATACTTTGCAGATATCTTTATATAGTGTTAAATATGAAGAGTTCAGATGCAAAAGCCTCTATAAGTGCCATCTGAAATTTTCTTCTAAAATTAGCATTTTTATTAAGCATGTATGTTTAGTTCAGTAATTTCACTTTAATGACAATTAATAAGTAATTTTCATTGCCATTAATGTGAAATAACTGAACATGAACATACAAGCTTGATAAAAATGATCATTCTAGAAGAAGATTTCAGATGGCACTCAGAGGCTTTTGCATAAATAAAATGTAATTGTATTTTTTACATTTTGTAATCTCTATTTGGAGGCGTGAACAGTTTATAGAACTGTATTGTAATGAAATGGGAACCATTTTGAATAGAAATTCTTTGCTTATAACACTATATTTCTTTGCTTTATTTCATAGCTTCTTTGCTTGGTGTTTAGTTGATCTAGTTGTCTGAGTAAGTGTTCTCGAACTCTGAGACATTCTCTTTTCTCTTACCTGTGGATTATTCCCTTCTCTGTTTTATTTTTGTGGACTTTCTCCTCTGGAGTTTTTTTGCTTAAGATCTTTGGAAACTTTTATAAAAAAAAAAAAAATGTTGCTTTAGTTTTTTGTTGCTTAGGGTTAGGGTTAAGGTTAGGGTTAGGGTTAGGGTTAGGGTTTCCACAAGTTTCATCATAAAAACATTAATTTTCGGAATAAAATGCATTTCATAGGACTTTATTATTCTTAAACATTTTAATATAGTCTATAGATTTCCGTTAATAGAGATATCCGTAGGTAAAATATGTTCAGATTCCTCCTAAGAACACGTTGAGCATTAAAGTTCGAGAAGTCATTTCACTCACAGCTGGAAGAAAAGTCTATTGCAACTTCTGTTGAATGCACAAATAAGTCAAGTCATCTTGGGAAGTGGAAGACTAAGCGCGAGTGGAAGACTAAGACCAACCTGTTTTAAACTGAGCCGTTTGAGTTGAAAACATGCCTCCAAAAAAAGAGGCAAAACAGGAAGACGAATATGTGACTATCAGCAGTGTAAATGAACTGCTGCAGCAACAAAGGGCAATGTATACCGCATTACTGGAACAACAACACAGCAATTTCAAAGGCTTTGTTAAGCTAATAATGGATTCCACTAACTCTAGATTAGAGTCAATAACCAGGGAACTACAAGAAATAAAAACCAGCCTCCAATATACACAAAAAGAAGTGGATGATATTAAAACTGAGACAACAGATCTGAAGGAACGCAGTACCTCGATGCAAACTGATATCTTTCAAATCTGTGACAGCTTGCTGGCAGTCTCGGACAAAATGGAGTATCTGGAGAGTCAAAGCAGGTGAAATAACCTGGTATTTGACGGGATACAGGAGTCACAAGGAGAGACCTGGTCAGAGACGGAGGAGAAAATAAAAAAAGTCATGAAGGAAAAATTACAGCTGCAACGCGAGGTGGAGGTAGAGAGGGCTCACCGTACAGGAAAACCTGGAGGAGACCGACCGAGGCCAATTGTGGTAAAACTCCTAAGGCACAAGGACAGAATGGAAATACTACAAAGATCCAAAAATCTAAAAGGTTCCAGAATATACATCAACGAAGACTTCACAGAGGCACTGACACTGTATGTGGACAAGGATTTAAATTATAAGGTGGTGGAAAAAATGTCAATGGTGGTGGAGAATTTGCTGGAATGTGTCACAATAGAAATATGTATGGAAAAAAAGATAAATATTATTGTAAGTTGTATATATAGGTCACCAGGTTCGAATATTGACACATTTAAGGACTGGATGGAAGAAACATTTACAAAAACTAGTCAAAAAGTCATGTTCATCTGTGGGGACTTTAATATTGATTTGTTAAATCCAAATAATCATAAAATGACGGAAGATTTTATTAACACAGTGTTTAGTTTAGGCCTATATCCCCAAATTACCAGACCCAGTCGAATTACTTCTCATTGTGCAACACTAATAGACAATATCTTTACAAATATCATATAAAATAATACAGTGAGTGGATTACTGATTAATGATATCAGTGACCACCTACCAATTTTTACAGTGTATGACAATAATTACAGTTTAAATAGACAGGATAAAAAAAACATTTTCCAAAAGGGTCAGAACAGAAGAAACAATGGAGGCATTAAAAGTTGATCTGCTAAGCACAAGATTGGGAGTTTATGGATAATGAAAAAGATGTAGATAATGCATGTGAAGAATTCCTAAGAATATTTAAATTACTATATGATAAAAATTGCCCAATTTAAATATTTAGTAAGAAACAAAAACAAAATGATAAACCATGGATTTCCAAGGGATTACAAAATGCTTGTAAAAAGAAAAAATACATTTTATAGAGAATTTATAAAACATAGAACTATAGAGACTGAAAATAGATACAAGAAATATAAGAATAAGCTAACCGATATTATGAGAACTTGTAAGAAAGAATACTACGCAAAACTATTAGATAATAATAAAAATAATATTAAAGGTATGTGGAACATCTTAAATAATATTATTAAAAATAATACCAGACAGGCTACTTATCCACATTACTTCATTGATAATGATAAAAATATCAATAATATGGAGGAAGTGGTGAATGAGTTCAATCATTTTTTTTGTAAATGTGGGACCTAACTTAGCCGAGCAGATTCCAGTTCAACAAACATTAGAAAGTAAATATAATAATCTAGTAGAAAGAAATCCCAGTTCAATATTTTTGACAGCAGTTGATGAAAAAGAAATAAAATATATTGTTAAAGGATGTAAAAACAAACCATCCACTGATCATGATGGAATAGACATAAAAATTATACAACAAGTAATAGAGGGGATTGCTAAACCACTAACGAACATCTGCAATTTATCATTTTTAACCGGCAAATTTCCAACAAAAATGAAAATAGCAAAAGTCACCCCTCTATACAAAACTGGAAATAGACACCACTTCACAAATTACAGGCCTGTCTCTCTTTTATCACAATTTTCAAAAAAAATTGAAAAACTATTTAACAACAGATTAGAAAAATTCATTGATAAAAATAAACTACTCTCTGATAGTCAATGTGGATTTAGAAAAAACAATTCAACATCATTAGCATTAACGGAACTAATTGAAGAAATCACAAACGCCACAGACAAAAATAACTATGCAGTTGGAGTATTCATTGATCTAAAAAAAGCATTTGACACAATAAATCATGAAATATTAATCAGTAAATTGGAACGAATCGGGATCAGGGGGGTAGTTTTAAACTGGGTAAGTAGTTATCTGAGAGACAGACAACAATTTGTGAAGATAGGAGAGTATTCATCTGAATGTTTGAGCATGGCTTGTGGTGTCCCACAGGGGTCAGTGTTGGGACCAAAGTTATTTTTATTATACATTAATGACATTTGTAACGTATCTGAAGTATTGAATTTTGTATTATTTGCAGATGATAATTATTATGCAGATTATTTGCAGATGGCTAGTTGGGCTAGTTGGGCTAGTTGGTGCCTCGATTTGGAAAGATTGGAAATGGGCTTGAATGGGCTCTTGGCCAGACTAACTTCCAGAGCAAATCTCAAATTTGCTGGAAGTTCGTCAGGGTTTTCCCAGGCTACTCACCCCCTTTCATTCTACTTCTGATTTGCTCCCATCTGGGCGTAGACTCAAAATTCCCTTGGCCAGAAGAAACGTGTATAAAAAAATTGTTTCTCCCAATGGCAGTGATTATCTTAAATCGTAGAGTTTTCTAAAAGTGATACAATAGAACGGCTGGCATTATAACGTGTGATATAGCGTTTTTTTTCTTCTTCTTTGAAATAGTGTTTAATTGAGTAATTTAGTACATTTACATGACTCAAACATGACAATCTGGGGCTCAGGTCAGGAAGCAGACAGACTGGCTAAACCGACCGTCTGCTAGCGGCCTCGCGTCACCAAGGTCAGATAAATCCCATCACATAGAGCCTCTTTCACCTAGCTATCATCATATAGAGACTGTGTCTGTTCCCCGAACTTGGAAATCCAAAAAACGTTTAAACCCATCTAAGGTTAAAAATGTAATTGATGTTCAACAAATAAAAAACAGCTATAATACAGATGAGCAAATGCTAAAGCTTGGGTTGCTGAATATTCGATCGCTTACTTCAAAAGCACTCATTGTTAATGATATGATTTCAGATAATAACCTAGATGTGCTGTGTTTGACAGAAACCTGGCTAAAACCAAACGATTACATTACTTTAAATGAGTCCACCCCGCAAGATTATTGTTATAAACATGAGCCTCGTCTGAAACGCAAAGGGGGAGGAGTTGCTGTAATTTATAGTAATATTTTCAAAACCACTAAGAAATTAAGTTTTAAATATAATTCTTTTGAAGCATTGGAGCTTTATGTAAAAATATATAGTATAAACGATAAATCACGTTTGAGATTTGTGCTGGCTACTGTATACAGGCCACCAGGGCACCATACAGACTTTATCAAAGAATTTGCAGACTTTCTATCAGAATTAATATTGACTGCAGATAAAGTACTAATTGTTGGTGATTTTAATATACACATCGATAATGAAATTAAAATAAACTCAATTGGAGTTAGACAACACGTGTCAGGACCTACTCATCGTCGTAATCATACTCTAGATCTAATATTATCACACGGAATAGATGTTGATGCCGTTGAAATTCTGCAGCAGAGCGATGACATCTCAGATCATTATCTAGTCTCGTGTAAATTACATTTAGCCAAGGCTGCAAAGCCGACTCTGTGTTTCAAATATGTTAGAACTATCACTTCTGCCACTAAAGATTGCTTTATTAATAATCTTCCTGATCAGTTTCATCATCTCAGCATCCCGGATAGCTTAGAACAACTTGATATTGCAACAGAAACTTTTAACTCTCTCTTTTCCAACACTTTAGACACAGTTGCTCCGTTACGCTTAAAGAAGATTAAAGAAAATAGTCCAACGCCATGGTACAACGAGCACACTCAGGCCCTTAAGAGAGCAGCCAGAAAAATGGAGCGCAACTGGAAGAAAACAAAACTAGAGGTATTTCGCATTTCATGGAAGGAGAGCTCGATTACTTACAGAGAGGCTTTAAAAGCTGCTAGATCTGCTTATTTTTCAACCCTATTAGAAGAAAATAAACATAATCAAACAAATTCAACAAAATTAACGGAATGCATAGCAGATATAAAAAATTGGATGACTCGTAATTTCCTACTTCTAAATTCTTAAAAAACAGAGATTCTAATTATTGGACAAAAAACTTCCTCACGTAGTAACCTAGAATACTGTCTAACACTTGATGGCTGCTCTGTTAAGTCTTCGTCGTCGGTTAGGAACCTGGGTGTGCTCTTTGATACCAATCTTTCATTTGAAAGTCACGTGTCTAGTATCTGTAAAATCGCATTTTTCCATCTTAAAAATATATCTAAATTACGTCATATGCCCTCAGTGACAAATGTGGAACAATTAGTTAATGCGTTCATGACCTCAAGGCTAGATTATTGTAATGCTCTACTGGGTGGTTGCCCTGCACGCTTAATAAACAAACTACAGCTGGTCCAAAACGCAGCAGCTCGAGTTCTTACCAGAACCAGGAAGTATGACCATATTAGCCCGGTTCTGTCAAAACTGCATTGGCTGCCTATTAAACATCGCATACATTTTTAAATATTGCTGATTACTTACAAAGCACTAAATGGTTTAGCTCCGCAGTACTTGAGCGAGCTCTTAACGCATTATAGTCCTTCACGTCTATTGCGATCTCAAAATTCTGGCCATTTAATAATACCTAGAATATCAAAATCGACTGCTGGCGGTAGATCCTTCTCATATTTAGCACCAAAACTTTGGAACAGTCTTCCTACAATTGTCCGGGAAGCAGACACACTCTGTCAGTTCAAAGCCAGATTAAAGACACATCTCTTTGACCTAGCATTCACATAATACATTATAGACTTCTATAATTCAATGTTAGGCTGCATAGATTAGGTCAGCCGGAACCGGGAACACTTCCCATAAATCCTGATGTACTCGTTACATCATGAGAAGAATGGCATCTACGCTAATTTTAGTGTCTGTGTTTATCTCGAGGTTTTCCTGCAGCCTCCCGGATCCAGGCCGTATCCAGATCTGATGAAGGACCTTCACCTGGACCCGGTGACAACGCAGTGCTGAAGTGCCAACTAGTCTCTCCCTTTGGAGGATCCCTTTACCACTCTACAGATAAGGCGTTGTCGGGAAATTTCGTTTCGCGTTCCTACCCCGAAGTGATAAAATAAAATAAAATTCTCTATCAAAATTTATAAGTGAAGCCCAGTTCTTTTGTTTAGGCTTGGTCTGTAGGGCATTCCAAACCTCCGCACATATATTCAAACGCACATAACTATAGAACCAATTCTAAATACGCATGTGAACGCCATCAGCGTTTCTCACAGGTTCGCGTTTAAAGTCTGTGTAGAGAGAATGGTGTCGTCTTAGCGGCCCCTAATTTAATAACAAATGATCGTTGCGACGGAAGCAAATCAATCAAAAATAACTTTAGCTTGAAAATAACTTTATTAAAGAACCGCTATAAAGCCAAAACAATCTCTGTTACCTTAAATTATACGCTTGTCTCTGTAAAGCTGCTTTGAAACAATCTACATTGTTAAAAGCGCTATATAAATGAAGATGACTTGACTTGACTTGACATTTTGTATTTGTGTTGTTAATGTGCAATGTGTTTAAGTACTAATGTGAATGTATTTATGTCACCAGTGTCAAAGATAAATTTCCGATCTGTGACAAACAGAATGGACAATAAAGTTCAACTCAACTCAACTCAACTCAACTCAGATTAGGACAGGGAGGAGCACAGGTCAATTGGACAGAACATACTAAAAAAACTACAACTCCCAGCAGGATTTTGGGTCCATTGGAAGCACACACAATAAATCAATGAATGACACTTGCACATTATTGTAAAACACAAATGCATACGTCCTGGGACGTAACATCATGACATTGAGATTACTACATTTTCATGTCAATCTGTGTTCATTTTGACCACAAACCATGCGCTGTCACTTTAATTCAGCACAGCAGAAATAGACGATCACTGCACTGCTGTATATCCACTGCTACTGGAGTGTGAAGCTCTAACCTGTGAACATGTTTTGCGTTTAAAGACGTCTAGACTAAAACTAGGCTGAATTTGGGCTGTCAGTGAAAATCTAATAGTCGTCCAACCATAGCAAGAATAGACGAGTGAAATCACTTTGAAATAGTAGCCTATCACGCAATGCTGAATTTAATGAACATTTTTGATTAAGGCAACGTATGTTACATAATAGAGATATATAGGCTATATTACTACAGTGATATTTAACCCATCCGTTATTTCTGTGGAAAGAATAGCGCTTTTGGAGTTCATATTCTGTTGAAAGAACCTTGTTGATGCTTTTACACTTTTAAATGTCCTTGTAATGTTCGATGGATAAAGAGTGAGTAGAATAATGTCATCTCACTGTGACACTTCTTTAAAAGGTATTATTGCGTTCATAAAACAAGCCTTTCACTGATTGTTTACATCTCAACTGAAGTTACTCCAATAACTACCAAATCCCAAGGTTGCCAGATTATCGTTGTTATTATATTATAATATATTGTTATTAATATCTTCTCTATGTATGTAGTGTTGATATGGCAGCTGAATACACTGAGTTTCGGCATGCTGGCATGTGTGGAAGAAGCCTATTTAAACAAGTGTGTTTCATGCTCTCCCCTCCGACTCGCACTGACAGGGAACATCTGATCTGTATAGCCTGTGCTATTCTTGTGCTAATGTTAGACGTCTGTTCAATTTTCACTTACAGTCCATATTTTGCCTTGTTTTAGCCTAGACGTCTGGGCCGTGTTTGTTTGGCTATTAGACGTCTTTTAAACGCAAAATTGCACCAATACTCACATAAAAACCTCTCTCTTCTAAGCATGAGCTGAAGCATTAGGAGCCTGACCCAGTTCTCCAGCCGGTCTAGAAGTGTGTTGATCGACATGTCAAATGCAGCGCTGAGGTCGAGCGGTTCCTGCACTGATCATTTGCCTGTATCTTCAGAAATAAGTCTCTGCTAATATGTACCTGTATCTGATATGTTCTGTCGTTCTGTCATCTTGCTTTTTCATCTTGTTAGAGCTAGAGGTATTCCCCTGCTTCTCATTAACTTCTCACATCAGTGGAATTATTCTGTAAACCTACTTTGCTTTTATTTTGACAGCTTTGTGTGAGGTAACGATAAGGACATGAATGATAGTAAGGATAACAGAGCAAGATAACAGATCAAAACTCCAGCAAGGACGACAGAACAATACGACACAAAGAACATACACATGAACACATCGCCTATAAATGTATCTGAAAAAGTAGCAACAATACGATATAAACAGAGAACATACACACCAACATATCTGAACAACTAGGCAATGACTGTACGGAGAAATGTAAAGTACAAAGCAGTGACTCATTTCTGGCACAAATACACTTATGCCTGTTTCACACACACTCTGTCTGCAGTGTGTATAGGCCATATGTGGTGTGTGTTTCCCCGTACCCTTTAGATTAGAGCTTCAGTACTGTATTTACAGCATGTCCCCACCACTTTTTGCTAAGGTCGATATTGTCACCATCACTTTTGAAACATCTCGCGGCACGAATGTACCAATACAAATAAATAAAACATCTCCAGTTAACTAGCAGAGCATTCATTTAGTTTGTTTGTTAAATAAGAGGTGATCTAGCGCTGAAATGTGTTGTTTCTGAAATCAAGTGATCAAAGTGCTCGTTGCCGCTGCGATCAGATACAGATACAGACACAGGCGAGGATACTGTGTTCTCTTGTGGCTCGCGCACAGTCTTCACTTGGACACGCGCTTCAATCCGTTGTGGAGAGACTCTCTATTCGGTGAAATTACAAAACACACAAACGTGTCCCTGCCTGATATACAACCACTGATAAACATAATCGGTTTAGATGAGATTAAAAAAAACCTATACGAGTGTTCTGACACGCTTTCCCTTTCATGTTTGGTATCATTTAAAATGTTATAATTTTAAATGATTGGTAAAATGGTCTTAATGTCATTGCAGTCATTGGTATTATGAGAAAGGTTGAAACCTGTTCTCCTGTTTGGGTGATGTCTCTTCAAGATATCTGATAATTCTCCCCTCTTCCCCGAAACCAGGTGTTCGTGTAGGACATATTTACAACCTTTTGTTCTGTTCTGGGTATATAAGGGAAAGTGGCAGAGCAGTCTTTGTGACTCTGTAACCAGTAAAAACCCCATTCAGTGCTGAATCAGTTTCTTACACTCGAAACACACTCACACACACACTCAAACACACACACACACACACACACACACACTCACACACACACACACACACACACACACACACACACACACACACACACACACACACACTCACCACTGCGTGTTTCTGTCAGGTGCATTACTTACTCTTAGAGCAATCTTTGAGCAATTGATGCTGTGTATTTATTGTTTCTTAACCCTCTGGGGTCTGAGGGGTTTTTGGGGTTTTTTGGGCCACAAAACACATACTAAAAATGTGTCAATAAGACTTTTGACTAATTGATGTCGTTGCCTAGAGTTTTTTCTTCAAAATGATGTGAAAATCATCCTGCCCTTATCATTCACATAACACAATACATTGATTTAAATCTTGTAAAACACTTTTTGTTTGTAAAGGCAATATGCGCAAGGGGCGTCAACCATTCAACAGCATCATGCATATTTAGTGCTTCACACCTGAGGAGACAATGGGGCCTGCATACTTAATGAGCCATTCATTCAGGTGTGTCACCTATAGCCACAAGAAAGAATGCAAGAGCTATATATATATATATATCCCTCTGACGGTCCTCGGTCATTTCTGACCGAATAATTTTCTGTTTTGAAATTTAAAAAATCACAGCTTCATCGGAAGGTTATGAAACTTGGTGACTTTTCTGGTATTAGGTATGTGAATACAAAAAAAAATTGAGGTCATGATCCGAGCATGCTAAGTGGTCGTAAACAAAAAGAGTCACACTCGTGGTCTTCGGTCAAAAATGACCGACCCATGAATGAATGGGAAATTTACAAAAACACAAAAATTCTCTGAATTTTTGTCTGTACAATCTACAAATCGGACACGATTAAAAAAAAAAAAGTACACCGCAGTAAAGGGGTGACACTCTACAACATCAAGAGTGCAAAAAATTCACACCCACCCACACACACACACATACAAACACACGTTTATACACATACACACCAATAAATTCAGATTACAAAAATCTGTTTTGAATTTTTAAAAATCACAGCTTCATCAGAATGTTACGAAACTTGGTGACCTTTCTGGCATTAGGTATGTGAACACACACAAAAATGTAGTTCATGATCCGAGCATGCTAAGTGGTCGTAAAAAAATTAGTCATGATTTTGGTCTTCGGTCAAAATTACCCCCATAGGAAATGAATGGGAAATTGACAAAAACACAAAAATTCTCTACAAATCAGCCACGATGCAGAAAAAAAGTGCTCAGCAATGAAGGGGTGAAGCTCTAAAACATCAAGAGTGAAAAACATAACATAATTAATAATTATAATTAATATATGTATATATAATTAATATAATAATTATTAAAATTATTAAAATAATAATTAATAAAATGTTATAAACCTTGGCAAAAAGTATTATTTGAGAATTTCTAAAAAAAATACATTCAATCCACATCTTAAAAGTAAGTAATTTGGTCCAAAAACAACTAGAATTCACAAACATCTCCATTTAGAGCTATACAGGCATCTAGTGGTAAACCCATGCAATAACATGTTTTATTTAATTTTATATTTAACCCTCTGGAGTCTGAGCGTTTTTTTGGGCCCTGGGGGTGTTCTGACATGCTCTGACATTTGTGCTTTTTTCAGTTGCTTATAAACATATTAACCCTCTGGGGACCAAAAACGCGCCCGCGCGTTTTGCTCGTTTTTTTTTTTAGCAATGAAAAATAAACACAAAATGCTCTGTTAATTTTGATCTTTCATTTTCGTGTAATACATCAATCGATCCTGTTCAGTTTCTATTTTTTTTCTGTATACTCACAATACAAATAAAGTGTTTTGCTTTTTGACAAATAAAGAAAAACTAACATGATGCTATTTCTGCCTTCTCTCTGTCAGTAAACTCCCATTTGAAACGCGTTCGAAAATTATCTATAACTCCGCGAAAATTCAGTCAAACAGGCAAACAGACCCACGGGCATAAAGCTTGAGATCGCAGCTTTTAAATGAAGTAATTTATATAAAAAACAAATATTATCAGCTTCTGTAATCTGTATAAAAAGAGAGCGACTCCAGTCGAGCTCATTAGGAGCCATTCAAAAGTAATTTGACCACGCCCCGGAGAGCGCGTGCTATTCAAACGCAAATTCTGAGAACCATTTCAGTCTGTGAAACGCCCCCACATCAGCTGTAAACAAAGAGGCATAATATAGCCTACCTTATGGAGAAAATTTTCCGTGCTGATATGAGGAGCAGATCCCGCTGAGGAGTGAGGTAGGCTAAGTTATCCTTTCTCAAGTGTTAATGTGGAATAACGTTATGGAATAACGTTGTAGGCTTATGTAAACAAAAAGATGAATCGCGTTTCTATAATATGAATCGCGTTTCTGTGAGATGATTGAAGGGTACATATTTGTAAAGAGTGTTTAGCCTAAATATGAATCGCGCGTCTGTGTGTGAAAGAATAAACTGCTTTTACAGTTACAGTTACTGCGTTAAGTCAGGCGAAGTATGAAAGACAACATTTTGTTGACTAGATTTGGGTACAGTTTTTACTGTAGAATATACTGTCACATCAAATAAGCTTTTCTGCTCATATATATAAAATACTATTTTGTCAAAAATAAAGTCATAGACTAAGATGTTCCAATGTTGGCTATATTCAAACTAATGAATACATATGATAAAATGTAGGCCTATAATCTTTTTTTTTTTTTTTTTTTTTACAAAGAAAGAGTACTTTTTTGCAGAAATATTGCTGAAATTGTAATTATTGTTGTAATTGTAACCTTTTTAATAAAATAGCAAAACATATTTACAAGATAGATGTAAGCAAAATCTTAAATGGTCAATATAAGTCTTCTTCAAAATATATATTTTGTCTTTGCATTGTGGCTCAGTCAGTGTCACACCTGAATGAATGGCTAATTATGCAGAGTCATTATGCAGAGTGGGTGGGACTAAGGTGTAAACTACTCCTCCCCCTCGCATATTGGCTTTCCAAGCAAAACCTGTTTTACACCATTTAAATCAATGTATTTTTTTTTGTGAACGATAAAGCAAGACTATTTTCACATAATTTTGAAGCTAGAACTGAAAGGGACAACATCCATTAGTCAAAAGTCTTGTGGGCACATATTTTGTATGAGTTTTGTGGTCTTATTTCAGCAACTTTCATTTTTATTTTTTTAAATAACCACGCATAAACATTATTCTCTTAAAAATACAAACATCTACATACATGTTGCTCGCATATTATGGTAGGCCTGTTTGTGCTATATAGAGTGAATTTACACCTTTGCCATTAACATGTTTATAAATAACTGAAAAAAGCACAAATGTCAGAGCATGTCAGAACATCTCAAGGGCCCCAAAAACAGCTTGGTCCCCAGAGGGTTAATGGCAAAGGTGTAAATTCACTCTATATAGCACAAACAGGACTACAATAATATGTGAGCCACATGTATGTACATGTTTTCATTTTTGAGAGAATAATGTTTATGCGTGGTTATCGAAAAAACTAAAAATTAAAATTTTTGAAATAAGGCCACAAAACACATACTAAATATGTGGCAATAAGACTTTTGACTTATGGATGTCGTCGCCTATAGTTTTTTCTTCAAAATTATGTGAAAATAGTCTTGATTTATCGTTCACATAAAACCATACATTGATTTAAATTGATGTAAAACAGGTTTTGCTTGGAAAGCCAATATGCGAGGGGGCGTGAACGAGGAGTGGTTTACACCTTAGAATACACCCACTCTGCATAATGATGAGCCATTCACTCAGGTGTGACACTGACTGAGCCACAATGCAAGGACAAAAGATATATTTAGAAGAAGACTTATATTGACCATTTAAGATTTTGCTTACATCTATCTTGTAAATATGTTTTGCTATTTTATTAAAACGGTTACAATTACAACAATAATTACAATTTCAACAATATTTCAAGTGTACTCTTTCTTTGTAAAAAAAAAAGATTATAGGCCCTACATTTAATCTATGTATTCATTAGTTTGAATATAACCAACATTGGAACAGCTAACATCTTAGTTGATGACTTTATTTTTGACAAAAATAGTATTTTATATATAGAAATGGCTAAACAAAAGCTTATTTGATGTGGCAGTATATTCTACAGTAAAAACTGTACCCAAATCTGGTCAACAAAATGTTGTCTTTCATATTTCGTCTGACTGTAACGTTGTTTTCATGAAATATTAGGGCATATTGTTAATTTGCAGTTTAATACGTTGCTTATACAAATAGCCTACATTTTATTTCAACATTCAGTCGATGTTTACTTATCTCAGTATAGCAATACAGTTTGCTAAAACATCATCATTCATTCACACACGCGATTTAAATTTAAACTGTCTTTGCCAGCTGTGGTAAACAGCGCGCATTCATGCCGTTTATTCATTCATAAACAGAAACCCACGTGAAGAAATTCACGTGAGAAGGAAAAAACTTACTTGTATTCCTCAGCTCGCTCCTCGATATACCCGCACTTCTGAGGGACATTTTCCATTAGTATTATTCCTCACAGCGCTGCAAGACGGTGTAAACAATGATCTAAATAAACTTGTGTGTTTTCTCGAGCTGATGGGGGCGTTCACAGGATTGCCTCAGCCATTTGCGTTTGAATAGCGCGCGCTCTCCGTGGGCGGGGCCGATTATAACGTAATGAGATGAGATGAGCTCGACTGGAATCGCTCTCTTTTAATACAGATTTCACAAGATGAGAATAATTGTTTTTTTATATAAATTACTTCATTTAAAAGAAGAGAATTCAATCTTCATGCCTGTGTGTCTGTATGTCTGTTTGACTGAGTATTCGCTGAGTTATTGTTAATTTTCGGACGCGTTTCAGAATGGACTACACTGGCAGAGAGAAGGCAGAACTCGCTTCGTGTTTATTTTTCTTTATTTGGCAAAAAGCACAACACTTTGTTTTTATTGTGAGTATACACAAAAATAATACACATTTAACAGAATCGATTGATGTATGAAACTCCTATGGAAAATCAAAGTCAACAGAGTATTTATGAGTTTCTTTTACACTAATAAAAAAAAAGCGAGCTGGTATCGCCGGCGATACCGTAGACCTCAGGGGGTTAATAAATTGATTAATTTTTTTTTATTTTATTTTTTTTCTGAAAGCCTAGTCTCTATTTTACCCGAAAATACTGCATAGAATTTTTTATTTTTTTTAAATCAAAAAAAAAAAAAAATCATTATTTCCAATGGCAAAAAATGGACTATAAATATTGCATAAATATTAATAAGTTCAATCAAATTGTCTCAAAATTCTAAATTAAAAAGAATAAATATTATAGAACAAAAATAAATTGCATTGGTTTTTACTGGGATGGAGGAAGTTTCATTTTTAGGTGTCCGGTCATTTATGACCGGGAAGGCCCCCAGTGTGACTGCTAAACGAAGACCATCAGAGGGATATATATATATATATATTCTACCAAATTGGTTCACAGTTGGAAGCATGTCAATTTATTTTTTTATATTTTTTTCACAAATTTTGCTTGCAAATTGTATAATATCCAAGGAAAACATGTCTAGTAATTGTGCAGTTAATTCTCATACTGTATTTTCAGTTTTGGAATATGTATCCTCTCCCCAAATTTGTCAATAATAAAACACAATAAAAATTATTTAAAGAAAAGGCTTATATTTACCTTTTAAAATTTGTTTACATCTACCTTGTAAATATTTATTTTTTTATTAAAAAGGTTACAATTACTACAACAATTGAAGTGTAATCTTTCTTTGTAAAAACTAAAGTATACATTTTATCATACATATTTCAAAGTTAAGGATTCATTACTTCGAATATAGCCTACATTGACAAAACATACTATATTTAACATATTAGCAAAAATTGGCAAACAAAAGCTTATTTGAGGTGGCAGATATTTTACAGTAAAAATGTGTAATCTATCCAAAACTAATCAACGAAATGTTGTCTTTCATTTGTCTGTAACATAGGTCTTTCGTTTTTATTATAAGGAATATAAATGTTAATTTGCAGTTTAATACGTTGCTTATACAAATACATTTTATTTCAACATATTTCAGTCGATTTTTACTCAGTATAGCAAAATAGTTTGCTAAAAGCAGATCATTCATTCACACACGCGATTTAAATTTAAACTGTCTTTTTGCGAGCTGTGGTAAACAGCGCATCTCTGCCGTTCATTCATTCATAAACAGAAACCCGATTCACGTGAGAAGAAAAAAAAACTTACTACAGTATTACTCAGCTCGCTCCTCGATATACCCGCACTTCTGACGTATATTTTCCATTATTATTATTCCTCACAGCGCTGCGAGACGGTGTAAACAAGTAATGATCTGAATAAACTTGTGTTTTCTCGAGCTGATATGGGGGCGTTCACAGGTTTGCGTGGATTGTCTCAGCCATTTGCGTTTGAATAGCGCGCGCTCTCCGTAGGCGGAGTCACATTACATTTGAATGAGCTGTAATGAGCTCGACTGGAATCGCTCTCTTTTAATACAGATTTCACAAGATGAGAATATTTGTTTTTTATATAAATAACTTCATTTAAAAGAAGAGAATTCAAGCTTCATGCCTGTGTGTCTGTATGCCTGTTTGACTGAGTATTCGCTGAGTTATCGTTCATTTTCGGACGCGTTTCAGAATGGACTTCACTGGCAGAGAGAAGGCAGAACTCGCTTCGTGTTTATTTTTCTTTATTTGGCAAAAAGCACAACACTTTGTTTTTATTGTGAGTATACACAAAAATAATACACATTTAACAGAATAGATTGATGTATGAAACTCCTATGGAAAATCAAAGTCAACAGAGTATTTATGAGTTTCTTTTACATTGATAAAAAAAAAGCGAGCTGGTATCGCCGGCGATACAGCCGACCTCAGGGGGTTAAAGTGAATTTCGTTTTGTATTAATTGTATCTTAATTTTAATCGTTGTTTCATCAACCAATTGCCTGTATTTAATACATAAGAATTAAAAATAGCAGGAACTGGAGCTCGCCTCATAAATGAACCCAAACTCATAAGCTTTGCCTAAAATACCAGAGAAATATATAGAAAGCTCGAAATGTGTTATTTTAAACAAAACTATTAAAAACGAAAGAAAACAGACTGCATGAAGCCTCTCTCCTACTTTATACAGCATAGCCTAGACCATTTAAATATAAATTACTCTGAATGACAAGTATGGAAATGGTCCAACCAGTAAAATATGTAGCCTACGTTTATATAAAATAGCTTGTCAACTAATGCAAGTAAATTTAAAAAAGACTTACTCATCCGAAATATTATCCACGGCTGTCGCTCTTCAAAATACAAACATTCGTCGTCAGAGTACCGCTCTTCTTCTGAGGAAAATGTGTACGCTTCACTATCCAGGACTAGCTGAAGGGCTTCATCACCAGTGTATCTTCCAACGGCGCAGGAAAGTGAATGAATGAAACTTGCTGGTTTTAAGGCATTTCAGGGGGCTTTTTACCTTATTTTGCATAGATCACCTCAGCACATTATCTTATGAATAGCGCGCTCTGCGAGTGGGTGTGAACTCATTTCAGGGGGCGTTTACCTTATTTTGCATAGATCACCTCAGCACATTATCTTATGAATAGCGCGCTCTGCGAGTGGGTGTGAACTCATTTCAGGGGGCGTTTACCTTATTTTGCATAGATCACCTCAGCACATTATCTTATGAATAGTGCGCTCTGCGAGTGGGTGTGAACTCATTTCAGGGGGCGTTTACCTTATTTTGCATAGATCACCTCAGCACATTATCTTATGAATAGCGCGCTCTGCGAGTGGGTGTGAACTCATTTCAGGGGGCGTTTACCTTATTTTGCATAGATCACCTCAGCACATTATCTTATGAATAGTGCGCTCTGCGAGTGGGTGTGAACTCATTTCAGGGGGCGTTTACCTTATTTTGCATAGATCACCTCAGCACATTATCTTATGAATAGCGCGCTCTGCGAGTGGGTGTGAACTCATTTCAGGGGGCTTTTTACCTTATTTTGCATAGATCACCTCAGCACATTATCTTATGAATAGCGCGCTCTGCGAGTGGGTGTGAACTAATTTCAGGGGGCGTTTACCTATTTTGCATAGATCACCTCAGCACATTATCTTATGAATAGCGCGCTCTGCGAGTGGGCGTGAACTCATTACAGATAATTAGATGAGACGGGAGAATCTGTACTTCTCTTTAGTTTCATACAGATTACATTGCAGGAGAATATTTGTTTTGAATGTGAATTGTTTTATTTAAAAGTAGAAATTTAAAGCTTTCTTTAGACGCATGTTTCATGGTTGTGTGATAAGTATTAGCTGAGTTTCAGTTCATTTTCCAGACTTGTTTCAGAAAGATTTTTGCGGAGACAGAGTGAGCTGAAAGCGCACCCTGTTTATTTTATTTATTTAAAAATAAAAACAAGGTTTTGATGTTAATGTGAGTGTACACAAAAAAAAGAAGACCCTCTATAGTTTATAATCATGTATTTATTTTATTTATATGACCATAAATGACAGATTTTTTTAAGTTTATGTTGCTGCTATGTGAAAAAAATCCAGCAAAACGCGCGGGTGCGTTTGCCGACCTCAGAGGGTTAAACAGCCAAAAACAGGAGAAAGGGGATTTACAGAAACAAAATGGCTTCCAGTGCGTTAAAACACATAGTGGCGACAACAACAGTGAGTTAAAGTTCAGTACAGCTACAATTATTCATAACTTTAAAAGTATTTCACAATGTCGTCTCTACAACAATATACAGAGCAACAACACGAGGCAGGCAAGGGTTAAAGTCAGTAATCTGGAAGACGAGCTTCAACCAAACTCAAACATTCCTGAAGAACAGCTGAAGAAAGAGAAGATCAAACCTCTTGTTGCAAGTCCCAATATTTCTCTGAAAGACACTCGCCAAATGGAGATCACGTCGGGGTCACCACTTTGTAAGGAATGTATAATGGTATAATTAGGTATAACGTGTGAATGTCTTTTCAGCGTTCTGTGTTTCTTATTAGAAAATAATCATAAATATTGATTATGATTTAATTTAGATCATTGATTTTTCTCGGTATACCTTACTATCAATTATTCGTTCATTAACCCTTTCACACGTGCGAACACACGGCTGTGATTAGAACAGTCAGTGCATCACGTGATCAACTGAGAAATTAACTTTGTAAGTAACTTTAAAGTTACTTACAAAAAACTATTCTTCTCCGAGTTCACCGGCCGCTTACTCTCATGTATTTCGGGAGAAGTGGATGAATTCACGTGTTGTAAATCCAACAGATCTGATTCTCTGAACTGCAGCACAAACTAGCATGGCGGCGCCCATCGCGCATATACGCGATCGTTGTAAAGGTGTTTAAACAACAAAACACATCCACTTTCTAGGCCTGTGCCGGTAAACTTGAACACCGCATCACCGCTGTGGCTGAGTAGCTCAAGCGCTGGTCCACCAAAACCATATTAGGAAAGAGATGGTCTTTCTGCTCATGTCCCACATCTCTCTCAAAGCTAGAGCGGTAGGATATGTCACGCGTCTGTGTGGAAATATAAAACTAATGTTTTTTAAATATTTAACTTTATTATATTATTTAAGTTCATATTATATACTGATATTTATTTTGTAAGGGTGGATTTCCTGTAGCGGTTCAGTCTGCAAGACTGCCGAATGACTAAAGAAACGTCAGCAAGATTGTACATTTCTTGTCTATTCCACCAACTGCCACTTATACCAACAACGGAAATAAGCGCAGTTACAATAGCTTAACCCCCTGGAGTCGACAATGAATGACATTCAGTGAATTAAACTGAGAGAATGTGAAGTGCAGGTTTGCGCCGACTTCAGCAGACTTGGAAATTAGGTGCCAGTGGTTGCATGCACTTAGCCTGGAAGACCGTGAGTGTGAAACCTGCATTTTACGCGGGATTGCTTCTCCAACGCAATAGAGGTGAAATGGGCTTCTCCACACAGCTCGCGCTGAAAAGCGACGCAGTGCCAAACGCTGCTCCTCCAACATGGACTCCACCACCGCAGCGGCGTCTTGATGTGAGTGAGCATATATATAATCACAATTTATGGTTAGGCTAAAGTTAATCCTCTGGGGTCGACAAACGCGCCGGCACATTTTGCTGGATTTTTTCACATAGTGGCAAAATATGAATATGCCTACAGAGAGCGCGCGCTATTGACATCAACTCGATAAAACTCATCAGATGCATGTACTTTACGTCATCTTGCGACCCTGTGAGTCGCTCTCCATTTTAGAGAGTCTGACAGCAGCTGTCAATTAATCCGTCACTGCGGGTCTCAGGTGCACAGAGTTTGTTAAAGATATGGATGACCAGTAATTGTCTTATATATAATAAATGATGATAATCATAAATAACTTAAATATTATTGATTGGCCATAATCCTGTCCACAGAATCTCTTGTAAACAATCTGCATTCAGTGTGTGTTTCTTCATCATGTACAGTTAAAGATCTGGCTGATCCTTCAGCGTTATTCACCTCAGAAACACCAAAATACAGAACATGTTTCTGATGCAGAAAAGCTCATAAAGCGTTCATGACTGGATTACTGTAATGCATTACTAGATTATCCTGATCATTATCAATGAACAAACTACAGTTATAGTGCAAAATACAGCAGCTAGAGTTATTACCAGATCAAGACAATATCATCATATAACACCAGTTTCACCATCTCTACACTGGTTATCTGTTACACTACTGATGTGGGGAACAAGCATTTATAGAGAAATGTGCAAAACAACACAGAGAACAAAACCAGTGTGTGATAGTCCAGATATAGGCTATTATTAGTGCTAACTCACTTGCCTTACGTCAGACACACAGTACAAGCCAACATGAAAAAACTGACAGGTCAGATGTAAGGGAGGTACAGTACAAATAACCTGTAAGACAGGATTCAGGTCATAATATATCCCAGGAGGATGCGGAATAGAATGGAATGAGGTAAAACGATATTTCAGGAGGTTTTGTACAGGTATAAAAGTCAGTTCTGCTCCTCAGTCTCTCAGTGAACACTGGAGCTTCTCTCTGTCCAGATCATCACAAGGTAATTAAACACTTTCATCTTTAACATTTTGTAAGAGTATTTTTAGATATTAATTATGAACAGAGATGTTACAGTACAAAGTATTGTAGTGAAACTGAAAGATACATATATATTGAAAAAAAAATCACTAACAAATGTGAATTTTCACTTTAACTATATATTATATCTCTGTATTTTTTTCAAACAGATTTATGCAGAATCTGAATACAAGAGAAATGAATGCATGGCAGGAATATTGTCACACTTGTTCTGTGTTTTCCTCTGTTGTCATTAGTCACATGTCTGTATAGTTAAGTTTTCCCGCCTGTCGTTATCAGTTCAGTTAAATCATCTGTGTCCTGTTAATTATCATCTGTCTCACCTGTTTATGTTCATCAGTGTTAGTATTTAGTTCCCTTCAGTTCAGATAGTCTTTGTCTGTAGTTGTCATTGCAAAATGGTGTTTTGAGTGTGTACCCTGCCTGTCTGTACCTTTAGTAGTATTTCTGTGATTAAACTCTTACATTGGAGCCTTCTGTAGTGATGGCCAAATGAAGCGTTTTGAAGCATTATTGCTTTCTGATACAATTGTGTCGAAAATGGTTCATTACTCGAAGCTTCATTCAGATAGAAATTGCAGCACCATCTCCTGGTGAAGTAAATGTAATGCAACAAAGCTGACAACCATAAAATGCAAGTAGGCTTATATGTTAACGCCCCGTTTATTACGTGATTACCGAGGCGATCAAAGCTGAAACAGTGTTAGTGCTGTGAAACTCATTTATGTAGGTGAATTTTACAGATACTAATGAATTCCATGTGTTCACCTTGATAATAAAACATTAAGCATGATGTGTGTGTGTGTAATTATTTCTTTAGACAAGGACAGAAGATCAGACCAGCTTAAAAAAAAGTTGGAAACCATCACAGAAATTCTAATGGTTTCTATTAAAATACCAATAGGAACCATTGGCTTTTACTATTTAAACCACTACAGAATTATTTTTTGTAGTGTGTTTGGGACATATTCCATTAGGATTTAATGCCCCCACCAATAGAACCCAACACATATCAGTAGAGACCCACAGAGACCACTATAATTCCCATTACAACCAATAAAATTCCCATGAAAACCATTAAATCCAATAGAATTTCTGTAATGGTTTCTATAGTTTTTTTTAGCAGGGCAGTATCATGTGTGAAAGCTTTATCTTGTTTAGCTGTGGGAAGCAGAACTCTGTAACTTGTTAACTGGTGGGACTGATATTTTTGTATGTTGAAAAGGATGTGCCTGTGTAACTGGTTGTACTTGTATAATGTAGCAGAGGGTTTTTGAAGTTTCTGTCTTTGATGCATGTTTTTATGTAACAATGTTCATATGTTCTCTAATTAGTCATTTAAAAAAAAGAAATACAGCCGCCAGGTTTCAAACCTGTCAACACTGGATTGGGCTGTCAAAGCAGTCAGGTGGTTCACTACAGGAGTGAACCAGTGTGTTTGCTTCAGAAGTCATTTTCACGTGACTAGTGACGTAATGATACAAGCTCCGAAGCAGTGGTTCATTGCAAGGACCGTTCGAGTTTGAAGCAAGCTTCGGAGCGTCGGTGTCAGACGTGACATCACTAGCCTTCTGCCTTTTCGTCTTGTCTGCCTGCACTCTCAACCCGTGACAGAACTACAGACCACCCGTAATGGATGATAAGGTTAGAATAATCATCCTTGCTCAGGAGAGCAAAGATTTATTTTTATTTTTTTCAAGGGAATTTGTAAAAATTGCCCTCACCAGCACCCTCGGCGACGTAAGTCTGAGCACCTTGTTCCGGATCGGGGCCACTTTCAACCATCAACTCGACCTCCCAGACACCACTGGACTCAGCTGGAGGGAGACCGTCATTAGGTGTCTGGAGAGCGTTGCGTCCCGATCCGGAACGCAGGCCGACCCGAGGCTTTCTCACGTCATGTCTGCCAAGTCTGAGTCTGTTTACGCCACGTCTGCCGCCGAGCCAGTGTCTCCGGACAAGATGGCCGCCGCCGAGCCTGCACTTCACGTCAGTCCTGCCAAGCCTGCGCATCACTTCATGCCCGCCGAGCCAGCGACTGTTTACGTCATGCCCGCCAAGCCAGAGACTGTCCGTCCAGTGTCTACTGTTCCTGTCCTCAACCAGAGTCCGGACGAGAAGGACTTAATTGACCTTTTTTCAGAGCTTCCTTCGCCGCTGGTCCCGTCCAGTCCAGAGCCTTCTTCGCCGCTGGTCCCGTCCAGCTCAGAGACTATTTCACCGCTGGTTCCGCCCAGCCCAGAGCCTTCTTCACTGCTGGTCCAGTCCAGCCCAGAGCCTTCTTCGCCGCTGGTCCCGTCCAGCCCAGAGACTATTTCACCGCTGGTTCCGCTCAGCCCAGAGCCTTCTTCACTGCTGGTCCCATCCAGCCCAGAGCCTTCTTCACTGCTGGTCCAGTCCAGCCCAGAGCCTTCTTCGCCGCTGGTCCCGTCCAGCCCAGAGACTATTTCGCCGCTAGTTCCGCCCAGCCTTGAGCCTGTCACCACCCCAGAGCCTGAACTCCCACCCAGCCTCCCTCTCCCACCTCCTCCCATCTGCCTCCTCTCTACCTTTCCTCCTCCACTGCCTGTCAGCCCCTCTGCTCCTCTATCTACCTTTGAGGAGGTGGAGTCGCCGTGGGTCTGCCTTCCACCAATTCCACCAGGGTCGGTGGATCCCCGGTCTCTGCCTCCAACCTCCTCTACTTGGACTCTGCTTCAGCCTGTCAGTACATTACCTCCGCCATGGCTCTTACCTCCCTCACCTCCGCCCAGGCCCATCAGCCCACCAGCTCCACCTGGCTCCCTCGTCCCCCCGATTCCGATTGGTCATTCCTCGCCCTGCCCTCGCCTTGGGACTCCTCTCCTCTGGCTTTGCCTCGTCCATCCATCCCTCTAGCTCTGTTGGGCTCCTCACTCCCTCCGTCTTCACCTTGGTCCTCGGTCACTCAGGCTCCACCGTGGTCTTCTGGATCCCTGCCTGAGCCTCGGTCGCCGGAGCCGTCGATGTCGCCATGTCCTTCCAGTCCCTCAGCATCGCCCCGTCTCGTCGGCTTTACGGCTCCACCCTGGTCTCCTCTACCACCTTCCTCGCCTCCGTCAGTCGGCCCCCTGGAGTCGTCTGCCTCCACCATGGCTCCTCCCTCCGTCGGCTCCGCCCTGGCCGCCTGCACTCCCTGCTACGCCCTGGCCACCTGCTCCGCCTTGGTCCTTCTGCGGCACGAGGTCGCGCCTACCGGGAGGGGGGAGTAATGTCACGCTTGTTCCTCTGTTGTCATTAGTCATAGTTAAGTTTTCCCGCCTGTCGTTATCAGTTCAGTTAAATCTGTTAAAGTGTTAGTATTTAGTTCCCTTCAGTTAGTCTTTGTCTGTAGTTGTCGTTGCAAAATGGTGTTTTGAGTGTGTATCCTGCCTGTCTGTACCTTTAGTAGTATTTCTGTGATTAAACTCTTACATTGGAGCCTTCTGCCTTTTCGTCTTGTCTGCCTGCACTCTCAACCCGTGACAAATATATCTGGACTATCACAAACTACAGAAGAAGGACTTTATCTTTATATATTCAGTGTGATTTAATAAACACTGGATTATTCTACATCTCATATTCTACATATCATATGATGTTATATCGCTTTAATGAAACTCTGTCTGTGTGATTGAACAGATTCAAATGAAGAGGAGAAAGAAAATCAGCAGAAATCACAGATCAGCAGAAAACAAGAAGACTGAGAGAAAAATGGAGGACAGAAATGAGACACAAACCAGTGAATCACGAGAGGAAAGAGGACAGAGACTTGTGAGATGTGAGAGTATATAGATAAAGCCAAACTGTGAGTGTTTGATCATTATTACTCTTACAGTGTTGCTACACAGCAAAATCCCCAGTGTTAAATGAACACTGCTCAGTTTTAGATTTACTATTATTTTCTTCACACTCATGATGTTAAAGTTCCACATTCAGAGAGATCATCACTTTCTACAGACACAGATCAATGTTTACAGTTGTGTGATTGTTTAATTGACAGAATGTCTTATAGATTGAGAACATAAAACACAAATCATAAACAATCATGGATAATCTGATATATATTTGTGATTTCTAGTCTAATGATCCAGACAAGCCTGTAAAGTTTGATTCTGAAACTAAGGAGAGATTCTCATCAAACCCTTCATCATGTTCTCAAGATCATCTTCATCATCACCATCACCATCATCTTCATCAGTCTGTTCAGCTCCTGGACTCTTTTACAATCCTGCACTTCTGCTTTACTGACACACTAGTGTTCTCTGCCTCTGATAGTGAACACTTGCACATGTATATATATAAATATATATATATATATATATATATATATATATATATATATATATATATAAAGGTGTGCACTCCCTGTTCAACAGTCTGAGCGCCTCGAGTGGGATGTGGTTGTGTATGTGGGTTATTTCTGTTTTCTGTTTGATGCTAATTTTTAAGTTATTTTGTTGATTAAGTAATGCTGTGAACGGTAGAGCGTGTGACAGACAGTTCCTTGAGATCCACTGGAGAATAAAGTGTGTGTTGTGAAAAGTCAATCACCCCTGAGAGTCTGTCTGGCCTCTAATAACTCACTGAGCTATCCATATTTCCTCCGGACACAACGCATTACAAAACTAACAAACTTCATGTGTGTCCAGTTCACGTCTGTAAGAGACTGAAAAACCAAAAGAAAAAGACCAGAAAACATAGAGCTCTCTAAACACACACACACACACACACACACCTGTTGTTCACTTCTCTAGGGCCTTTAAAAGAAGATGCAGATCGAAGATGCAGTCTCTCCAGCTCTACAGCGCCACCTTGAGGCTGAATAACTCAAGAACACTAGATATCTGACAGAAGTGTGTGTGTGTGTGTGTGTGTGTGTGTTCAGTCTCAGTAACTAGAGATCACACAGTTTGAGTTATGAAGACTTCAGATGATCATAACTCTGAGTCAACACATTATCATCTATATACTCTAATCTGTACAATACTGTAAGATAATATACTGTAATCATCTTTAATGTGTTCATTATTTCTGCCTAAATGAATATGTGATGTGAACATGGGCGTTGGAAAAAAAAAAAAAAAGTGGGTGGGTCCTCCCCCAGAAAAATGTTACTGGAGTAAATTCACTTTCATGTATTCTGGTGCCTTTTAATTAAACCAAGTAAACTAAACTCCACTTCACGTCGGGCGGTTATTTGCCTCCACGTCGGTGCATTAAATGCACAGCTATCCGTGGATTATCCCGCTAATACCATGGTCATTTGCCAGCAATGACAATTTAAAGCTGTTATTAATGTTTGCAACACAATATTTGACTGGAAAGGTACAACGGGCGGTTACTTTCGTCAGCTGCAGCTCGTTGAGAAGTATAATTTAGCGATTCAGCGGAGTTTAATTTATTAGGGAATTCCCTAATAATTTGATTTGACTGACAGCGGCTCTGAAAAGCGAATAGACAAATGCGCTGAATTAGAGACGGTAAAAGTAAGTGGGTCCAATATCATTGGTCTTAAAAAGTGGGTGGGTCTTGTCCCACCCATATACAATGGTTCCGACGCCCATGGATGTGAACTACTGTAACTGTATGATTGTATTATCTGTATATTTCTGATATATGGACGTTACTTTGAGTCACGTCTGAAAACAGATCGATCAAAATTTTTATTCAGAAATTAATTTTCCATGAAGCTGCTTTGAAACAATATGTATTGTGAAAAACCCTATACAAATAAACATAAAAGTGAAAATAAAACTAAACACGTGAAATAAACCGGATCCAGATTGCCCTTTGACCCTGTAATGCAGTCTCGTGTCTCCCTCTACAGGAGATCATCAGAATCACAGCAGAGTTAAAGAAGCTACAGATGAAAATGTGTTTTACAGCAACAAATGAAAACACTTACAGATTTCAGTTCATCAGGGAATATGAAAATCAACAAGTTGTAATTTGAAGGGAATCATTATTGAAGTCAAACACAAAGATGTCAAATGTGCGTCACTATAAAATATGACTTCTGCTGTTTTGATATTATTCTGAAGGTTTGAATGGTTTGATCAGAATCAAGATCTCTTTAGTTCCAGTGAATTCTGTGACGCTTCCAGCTTTAATATCATAAAGCAGCCTGTGATTATGATGATGAGTTTATGACAGAATCACTTTTATTCTCCGCTTTCTCCATCATGTGCTTCATCTGTCGTTTCACACAGAAGATCTCTCTGTTTCTCTTTCTGATAGAGTTAGAAACAGGGAATAATTGATGTTCTTCCCAGAGACTGTGTTTCTGGATTCTTCTGTTAGCAGATGCTGATGATGATGTTTCATATCAGGCAAATCTCCATCATCTCCTGATTCAACAATATGCACAAACTCAGATCACTCATACATGCATTACAATCATGAGTCTCAGTATAATATGTTTTCCTCATTTAAAAGCGACTGAAAGATGTCATTTCTGTAGAAGATGAAAATAAATCAACACATTCATTCACACAGAACATACCTTAGTACTTCTTCAAAACAATATCTCCTCTGAATATCTGATGTGAGACGCAGCCGTATTGTTTCCTGAAGAGTTTCAAGAGTCTGAATGTTAAATGTAAAACTCAGATCTGATAAACTCCATCAGCTGCTCATTTAATCATCTCTGATTTATTAACACTGATTTCCATCAGCAGAACATTAGTGACTTTAACAGACGAACTGAAGCTGTTCAGAACAACAACAGATCAACACTTACTCAATACTCAATATCTACTGTTCACAAACACATCATAGTATACATTAAAGCAGAAGTTGCTAGAAATTCAGTCATTCACACAAAATGTAAAATCACATTATTATTTGTGAGTTGATAATGAATGACATTCAGTGAATTAAACTGAGAGAATGTCACTTGTTTAAAATAGAAATGAAGGCATTGTAAATAAATCTGTATGAGTGTGTGTTTTCTATTCCTCCTAACACACAGAATATGATCTGCAGTTTTCATCTTTGTCCACTAGATGTCAGAAGTAGATTTGAGGTGAAACTTAAAGGCCTTTAGTTTCAGGATCAGAGACAGTGAAGAGAAATCAGAGAATCTGATCTGAAGCTCAATGAGGATCATCATGTGTCTCATACACTGAACAAAATTATAAACGCAACACTTGTTTTTGCCCCCATCTTTCATGAGCTGAACTCAAAGATCTAAGACTTTTTCTATGTACACAAAAGGCCTATTTCTCTCAAATATTATTCACAAATCTGTCTAAATCTGTGTTAGTGAGCACTTCTCCTTTGCCGAGATAATCCATCCACCTCACAGGTGTGGCATATCAAGATGCTGATTCGACAACCTGATTATTGCACAGGTGTGCCTTATAGTGATAGGAAGTCCGGTTCTTTTCCGCGAACCATTTCTTTCGGACAGTTTGTTTTAATGAACCGATTCACCAGTTCTTTTATGTCCTCACGTAATGACGTCAATTCTATCATCCCAACGGATAAAAATACATTCAAATAAAAGGATTTGTAGTCATAACTTCAGTTAAATAATAGTAAGAATAAGAATGTGTCCGAAAGAAACAGTTCTCGGTTCTGTACTGGTGATCCGAGAACCGCTGTACCTGTACGTTCGGTAGTGTGCACATGCTCAGTATCAGCAGCTCGTGCTCATCACTTCTCTCAGCACAACATGTCTCAGTTCAGTGAACTATTGGAATTACTGGAGTTATACTACGGGATATTGTTTATTTTGAGTCGGAGGGACTGTTCAGGCATGTCCAAATGTATGTAACCTTAGTAACTTGTGGATCAGCGCTGACGCAAAACGCTAACTGTTTTCAGTCCGATTTAGTGTACTGGTTCGACTAGTTCACTAAAAAGAACCGGTGTAAAAGAACGTTTCGTTCACAAACCGGACACCACTAGTGCCTTAGGCTGGCCACAATAAAAGGCCACTCTAAAATGTGCAGTTTTGTCACACAGCACAATGCCACAGATGTCGTAAGTTTCGAGGGAGCGTGCAATTGGCATGCTGACTGCAGGAATATCCACCAGAGCTGTTGCCTGTGAATCGAATGTTGCAGCAAAGCAAATAATCCAATGCAACTAGACATTATTTACCTCAGAATTTAGTTTTTTTGTTTACAGCCCCCTGTTGAGTACCAGAATAAAATATGGATGATGTTATTCCAAGTAAGGTTTCATCCCAGACAGCAACATAGTGTCGGCCCAGATCCGGCCCACATCCGGGCCGCGTGTAATCCACATGTTCCAGATGTGGGCCGGTTCTGGGCCGACACTGTGTTGCTCTCTGTGATCTCTTGTTGCCGCGTGTAATCCACATGTTCCAGATGTGGGCCGGTTCTGGGCCGACACTGTGTTGCTCTCTGTGATCTCTTGTTGCGTAGGAAAACAAGGAGGTATTTCAAGTTAAAGCAAAGGACATCATTCCTCGTCTACACTGCCGCTATCATGTCCCTGACATGTGGTTGTGTCTAATTCTCGAGCCCCACCGGATTTAATGGTCTCCGGTCGATCCTGGGTATTACCGACCCATTCTATAAAAATGATCTATGTGGGATGTGTCTGCGTTTCCCTCAACATTTCTAAAAGGCAAATAAGAATGGACTTACCACAACAGCTGAAGAAAGAGAAGATCAGACCTCTTGTTTGTTGCAAGTCCCAATATTTCGCTGAAAAGACACTCACCAACTGGAGATCACGTCGGGGTCACCACTTCGTAAGGAATGTATAATGGTATAATTAGGTATAATGAGTGAATGTCTTTTCAGCGTTCTGTGAAGTTCACTTCATTTTTGGAATTTAGTTTAAATTTTACTTTAGCTCTGAGCTTAATCTCACTCCAATTTCAAATGTTCATTAAATTTAGATTGTGTTTGTAACCCAGGTCATTAATTTGGGTCACTAGTAATTATAATTTGCATTAGTTTGTTCATATCGCTATGAAACTAATAGTAAGTGAAGAATAAGAAATACATTTCATTTATTTTATTATAAATAATTCAAAGAATAGAAAAATGTTTCTGAATTAATTTGATTGGTGAGGTGAAAGGTTAGCTCCGCCCTCAGTTGAGAAAAAGTTTCCAGAAAAAGCTCGGTATCAAGCTGAGACGCGACCGGAGATAAGAGATTGTGAACGACACGAGTGATATTTAATTAATGGAGTAAGTTAACAAAGAATAAACTGTGATGATTTAGCAATAAGTTATTAACAAGCACAGTAGATTTATGAGTTATTGGTTCTTTAGAGAGCTCGCGTGTGTAAAGTGCCTAGTGAAAATTGAGCGCGCCGTGCAGAAACTATAAGTTACTGAAGAGATAGGAGAAATTTTCGAATCTTTCCTTTGGAAAATTGCTTTTCTTTTGTTCCTTGATCCATATTTCTCCTTGGCCGGTTTTTTTTTTGGGGGTATTTTTTTTTCTTTTCTTTGATCTAATTCTCTGTTGAGAGTTCCTGAATTGCTGCTGAGGTTCCGTTCTGGTTCCGTGATTTGTGATTCCTGTGGTCTGTGTGGGTCCTAATGCCCCAGTATAGTGACGGGGACACTATACTGCCAAAAAGAGCACCGTCCTTCGGATGAGACGTTAAACCGAGGTCCTGACTCTCTGTGGTCATTAAAAATCCCAGGATGTCCTTCGAAAAAGAGTAGGGGTGTAACCCCGGCATCCTGGCCAAATTTGCCCCTTGGCCTCTGTCCATCATGGCCTCCTAATCATCCCCATATACTGATTGGCTTCTTCACTGTCTCCTCTCCACCAGTAAGCTGGTGTGTGGTGGGCGTTCTGGCGCAATATGGCTGCCGTCGCATCATCCAAGTGTAATAAGGGATCCACTGGAGGCAAGTTGAGAAATGAGAACCCAAGTGCAGTTTATTGTAACAAAAATAAAACATGAAACAAAAACATGACGTGGCATGAAAACAAAAACCATGGCATGAACCTGAAACTAACACTACAGCAGAATTACAGGAAACAATACTTGACAAAGACACATGGCAAACATGAGGGCTTAAATACACAGACTAATGACAAAACAAGGGACACCTGTGAACAATGATCAGACAATTAGACAATAAACTCATGACAAGACACATGGCAGGATCACATGACTACAAGGGATCACATGACAGACAAGGAAGCAAACATGACAAGAACAAAACCAGACCAAAACCGTGACACCAAGTGGATGCTGCACATTGGTGGTGGTTGAGGATATTCCCCCATCTATGTAAAGCGCTTTGAGGTCTCAGAAAAAGCGCTATATAAATGTAACGAATTATTATTATTACCTGGATTTTCGTGAAGACAAGAATTCAAGTTTTTTTTCTTCTTCATGGACTGAACTGTTTCCATTTTGATGAACATTCTTATTACTTATTTTTGCAATTGAGACAAGAACTGTTGAATCTGAAATTGAAATATTGAGGTTGAGATTTAGAAAAGTGACATTGGGAAATTTTGTTTGTGTTTCTCTGGTACATGTCATTTAATTGAAATACTGTATATTTCCGTCATTTAATTGTTTTATCTTTATTTCATTTCTATAATTATTCCGAAAACCAACAAAGAGAAAAAATATACTTACCTTTTATATAATTAATTGCAGTCCAGTAGTCTTGAGTGATTTGTTCATTTGAATTTGTTATTAATATATATTTTGCTAGTTTTGCTTCAGTGAGTCGACCCGAAAATCTTCTGAGTCTGGTCCATAATCGGAAATTTATAAGATCTAGAAAACGAGCCACGCGCTACATGTTTCTTATTAGAAAATAATCACAAATATTTATTATGATTTAATTTAGATCTTTGATTATTCTAGGAATCCCATACTTTCAATTACTTGTTCATTCATGGACCCGATGCCGCTTTGAGACGAACGAACACAAACTCACCAGTTCTGATATTAATCAGAGGATGCAGTGCGATCTCTTTTACCTTTAAGTGTCTCTGCTGACTCATAACAATAAGTGTTATTTAGTTGTGAAACTGCAACTTAAGTCAGTGATAGACAGAGATGAGAACTTCTCTGAGTGATGTGTGTGTGTGTGTGTGTGTGTGTGTGTGTGTGTGTGTGTGTGTGTGTGTGTGTGTGTGTGTGTGTGTGTGTGTGTGTGTGTGAGTGTCTGTGTGTGTGTGTGTGTGTGTGTGTGTGTGTGTGTGTGTGTGTGTGTGTGTGTGTGTGAGTGTGTGTGTGTGTGTGTGTGTGTGTGTGTGTGTGTGTGTGTGTGTGTGTGTGTGTGTGTGTGTGTGTGTGTGTGTGTGTGTGTGTGTGAGTGTGTGTGTGTGTGTGTGTGTGTGTGTGTGTGTGTGTGTGTGAGTGTGTGTGTGTGTGTGTGTGAGTGTGTTTCGAGTGTAAGACACTGATTCAGCACTGCATGGGGGTTTTACTGGTTACAGATTCACAAAGACTGCTCTGCCACTTTCCCTTATATACCCAGAACAGAACAAAAGGTTGTAAATATGTCCTACACGAACACCTGGTTTCGGGGAAGAGGAGAGAGTTATCGGATATCTTGAAGAGACATCACCCAAACAGGAGAACAGGATTCAAGTTTTCAATCTTTCTCATAATACCAATGACTGCAATGACATAAAGACCATTTTACCAATCATTTAAAATTATAACATTTTAAATTATACCAAACATGAGAGGGAACAAACAATAGATTTAAAAGAAACATTATATGTGATAAATAGACATTCTCAGTGAACAATCTAATGTTTAATAAGTTCATTAGTAAACATTAAGAAGCACATTATGTCACATTTCTAGCCGTGTAAATCAGTGGCGTAACTTTGTTTTAAAAAGTGGGTGGGACAGGTAGGGGTGGGGGTTGATAATACAATGCTAAATCAGATATATGTACCTTACAGATATATGTAACATTACGATCAGTGGCGGCTGGTGAAAAATATCTTCGGTGTGGCTGTGTCATATTCAGTCGGTTTCAATAGTCTGGTAACCATGGGAGTGTTTAGTGTAGTGGCTCCGAGGTCGTGGAATGCTCTTCCTCTAGACATCCGTCAAACATCCACTCTTCTCTCCTTCAAAAACACATTTTTTATCTGAATATTACTCTTCAGCTCACAGTCTGTAAATTCTACACTGTTATTGATATGCTATTTGTTTGAATCCCTCTTTGTTTGTATTTTTAACCTAACTTTGTAAGTGGCCTCTGAATATTAGGCCTACTTTCTGCCCTTGATATGTGTATTGTGCTTTGATGTTGATGTTTATTTTGTTCTATTCCTAAACCCAGTCCCAGTGGTTCTCAAACTTTTTAGAGTTGTTCCCCATGAGGCTTTTAACATCCATCTGCGCACCCCCACTCTTCAGTCGCAACTTTTTAAGTAAGGGACAATATTTGCCCCATTAAATCGATTTTTCCAGTGCATTTTTACCTTTACAAATACCTTTATAAAATAAATAATGCTTTAAATAATAAATGTTCATAATAAATGTTCAATACAGAAATATGCAATGATGGTAAAAACGAAGTGATGCTTTTAAATATTAAATTAAACCCGCCAGTAGGTGGAGAGTCATCAAATCATTCACTCAGTAATGAAGCAAGTGGCTGTATTTATGAATTAATCATTGAATTATTGACTCTAATGATTCCTTCAAAACCGCAGATTCGTTCACAAACACTGCTGTGTGCTGCAGTTCTGCTGTGGCTTTCGTTGGAGCTGTTATTTTGTTGTAAAAATACTGACAACTGTGTTGAAAATGAACATCACAATATTAATATTTCGTTTGTTGAACTGTTGTATAAAATCAATTTCACATTTGCAATCGTGTGGATCTTCATATAATGTGATCAACATAAAACACAGGAACTCACTCACACAGGGTATGTGTTTGTATCGAAGAGAGTTTTAATCTTATATCGATCTCCATCCTCAGCCGGTGTCTATATTTGTTCTGCATGCTAGTAAGTACCTTTTACAAAGGCAACGTACATTGTCGAGAACGGCAGTATAGCGCGATTTGCAGAGGCAGCAATCTACACGAGACCTGTCATATATCCTACGCTGCTTACATGCAGAAAGTTTTGACCGCAAAAGATGAGGTAATTTGATCGGATGTCATGTATTTACAGTATTTTACCTGATAGAAATGCATGCTCAGTTTAAATCTTATTTTAAGGTGAGGTATTTTCAGCATACCAAAATTCAGCATTTTGTTCCCGCACCCCCTTCTGTCACCTCACGTAGGCTACCCCAGTTTGAGAACCACTGCCTTTTACATATCTTTGTAAAGCGACCTTGGGTGTTGGAAAGGCGCTATATAAAAAATATATAAAAAAATAATTATTATTATTAACCACCCAAACACAATTTAAAACAAACTGCATGATACCAGTGCTCTGTGAAAAAGTCAGTAATTATTTAATGCCATACAAGGCTGAGGCATTCTTACACAAAAATGAACAAATTGCACAAACTTTCCATTTGCATTTGAAATTGAACTCACTTCCCTCACTTCAGTAACTGTCCATGCCGGATCTGTCCCCGTTGTTTTAAAAAGTAATCATGACCGCATCCAGCTAGCCAGGCCGATAGACCGCTGTCTGATGGAGATACATGCGCGCAGCTTGGGGCGCTAACAGAATCGCCCATAGCTGACTAGATTTGAGCTCGCTGATTGGCTACAGTTTATGTCAAACATTTATATCTTAAATCAGCAATTGGCTAAGCTGCTCCACAGACCCGCCTCTCTGGGGCGATTTCTCTAGCGCCCCAGAGCTGATGAGCACGCAGGTGGAAGAGACGTGCTGAAAAAGCTGACATTTTTTATTTCTATCATATTTTTCACATATACCGGGTGCATTTAATACCTCAAACACACAAATACTGACAATTTGTATGTATGATTTATGTATATGTATATTTTTACTTATTTATTTAATGAGTGTGGCTCATAAACTGTGGTCTGGCTCATTGGGGGGGGGCGGCGCCCTAGCGCCCTCTATTGGCCAGCCGCACCTGATTACGATGTCCAGCAATCGATTTAAAGAGTAGGCTACATAGGGTCTTATCATGGGCGTCAGTTTGGTTTGAGATGTGCTGGGTCCAATAACACATTCATTTTTTTTTTTCTCTTTCGCGCAAGTCATGTTTTGAAAGATGATGTCCTGTAGCTTACTAATGTAAATAAATAAAAATGTATACAAAAATGTGATGATGTCCGACTCGTTTTATGAAGAAGAAAGCATTAAGCTTTCAAAAAGCATTAGACATATGACCCACTATTCTGCTTTATAAGTACCATGTTGACAATATGACGTGACGTGGTTTAATGATCCTAAGGGACTGTTCGCAAAACGCTCCATTTACAGGTGAACCGCTCTCAAACACAACTTTCAGAAGCTGTACAAAATTCAATGAGAATAAAACATATTCCTCAAAATAAGAATCGCAAGCTTCAAAAGTACAAAAAAACCCCCAGCATTAAATGTAGCATTAACGGCTTATTTCCAGTGTCGAGCAACAACAACCTTCCAACCGCACAGAATAACTCTACACCTGCAGACTCGACAACACCACATGAAAGAGACACAGAGACGCACTTCCTAAAAAGAACTTCCTGTCTGGTTTCCGTATATACGCTCAATCTCATGCACTCAAAACTCCTACTTTCTTACTCACTAAAACACACATTGCAGTGAGCTGCACTTGTGCTGCAAAACACTAAACACAATCCACTAAGCAAAATGATGTCCAAAAGACGTCTTTTCAAGGTCTTTGTCACAAAAGTCGTACGTTAAAAAGACGTCCACTGAGGAGCCAGAATGAACGTTTTTATGACGTCTTTTTTTGACGTGTTCTGCACGTCCGATGTAGACGTTCATCTTCGTACAAGGTTAAAAACTAGTTCAAATGTGGCCATTGTGGACAAATTTAGATATAATTTATACTGTTTCTGGACCAAATAAACACTCTCAGGATGCATTTAATTAAAACTCATGGTTATTTCAAAGTAATTTCCTTTTGTAATTGCAAAGCAACTCACAGACAGTTTGTGTTTGTCCAAAGATCATGAACATAAAAGACACATCTGTAAATCACACATCTTTGGATCTTGAGATCTGAAGGAAAGACTCTCTGGCTCAGACACTTGTGCTGAACTTAATCACAGACATGAAATACTGATACTTTGACTATTTCTGTCAGACATCAACAGAAGATCTTAGTGAGAATTAACAGGTTTAGATGTTGTTTCATTTGAAGTCACCATTGAGGTGATCACCATGAGGCGTTGCTAACACAATGCTAAATCATAAATCAGATGTATGTACGATGTCCAGCAATCGATTTAAATAGTACCTTGGGTTTAATTTATCGTTTAATGAGGTCTAATGTATGTTGTTAGTGGTGAGAATTTTCACGTGAATGAATACATAGATCCGAATCTTTTAAGCGTATATTTAAATGGTCTAGTGGCAGAACGTTTGCCAAGCGTGTCAGAGCACTCGTATAGGTTTTTTTTTCTCATCTAAACCGATTATGTTTATCATTGGTTGTATATCAGGCAGGGACACGTTTGTGTGTTTTGTTTTGTAATTTCACCGAATAGAGAGTCCACTCTCCACAACGGATTGAAGCGTGTCTGAGTGAAGACTGTGCGTGAGCCACAAGAGAACACAGTATCCTCGCCTGTGTCTGTATCTGTATCTGATCGCAGCGGCAACGAGCACTTTGATCACTTGATTTCAGAAACAACACATTTCAGCGCTAGATCACCTCTTATTTAACAAACGAACTAAATGAATGCTCTGCTAGTTAACTGGAGATGTTTTATTTATTTGTATTGGTACATTAGTGCCGCGAGATGTTTCAAAAGTGATGGTGACAATATCGACCTTAGCAAAAAGTGGTGGGGACATGCTGTAAATACAGTACTGAAGCTCTAATCTAAAGGGTACGGGGAAACACACACCACATATGGCCTACACACTGCAGACGGAGAGTGTGTGTGAAACAGGCATAAGTGTTTTTGTGCCAGAAATGAGTCACTGCTTTGTACTTTACATTTCTCTGTACAGGCATTGCCTAGTTGTTCAGATATGTTGGTGTGTATGTTCTCGGTTTATATCATATCGTTCCTACTTTTTCAGATACATTTATAGGCGATATGTTCACGTGTATGTTCTTTGTGTCATATTGTTCTGTCGTCCTTGCTGGAGTTTTGATCTGTTATCTTGCTCTGTTATCCTTACTATCATTCAAGTCCTTAATACCGTTACCTCACACAAAGCTGTCAAAATAAAAGCAAAGTAGGTTTACAGAATCATTCCACTGATGTGAGAAGTTAATGAGAAGTAGGGGAATACATCTAGCTCTAACAAGATGAAAAAGCAAGATGACAGAACGACAGAACATATCAGATACAGGTACATATTAGCAGTGACTTATTTCTGAAGATACAGGCAAATGATCAGTGCAGGAACCGCTCGACCTCAGCGCTGCATTTGACATGTCGATCAACACACTTCTAGACCGGCTGGAGAACTGGGTCAGGCTCCTAATGCTTCAGCTCATGCTTAGAAGAGAGAGGTTTTTATGTGAGTATTGGTGCAATTTTGTGTTTAAAAGACGTCTAATAGCCAAACAAACACGGCCCAGACTTCTAGGCTAAAACAAGGCAAAATATGGACTGTAAGTGAAAATGTAACAGCCGTCTAACATTAGCACAGGAATAGCACAGGCTATACAGATCAGATGTTCCCTGTCAGTGCGAGTCGGAGGGGAGAGCATGAAACACACTTGTTTTAAATAGGCTTCTTCCACACATGCCAGCATGCCGAAACTCAGTGTATTCAGCTGCCATAACAACACTATATACATAGAGAAAATATTAATAACAATATATTTTAATATAATAACAACGACAATCTGGCAACCTTGGGATTTGGTAGTTATTGGAGTAACTTCAGTTAAGATGTAAACAATCAGTGAAAGGCTTGTTTTATGAACGGAATAATACGTTTTAAAGAAGTGTCACAGTGAGATGACATTATTCTACTCACTCTTTATCCATCGAACATTACAAGGACATTTAAAAGTGTAAAAGCATCAACAAGGTTCTTTCAACAGAATATGAACTCCAAAAGCGCTATTCTTTCCACAGAAATAACGGATGGGTTAAATATCACTGTAATAATATAGCCTATATATCTCTATTATGTAACATACGTTGCCTTAATCAAAAATGTTCATTAAATTCAGCATTGCGTGATAGGCTACTATTTCAAAGTGATTTCACTCGTCTATTCTTGCTATGGTTGGACGACTATTAGATTTTCACTGACAGCCCAAATTCAGCCTAGTTTTAGTCTAGTCTATTTCTGCTGTGCTGTATTAAAGTGACAGCGCATGGTTTGTGGTCAAAATTAACACAGATTGACATGAAAATTGAGTAATCTCAATGTCATGATGTTACGTCCCAGGACGTATGCATTTGTGTTTTACAATAATGTGCAAGTGTCATTCATTGATTTATTGTGTGTGCTGCCAATGGACCCAAAGGCCTGCTGGGAGTTGTAGTTTTTTTAGTATGTTCTGTCCAATTGACCTGTGCTCCTCCCTGTCCTAATCTGAGTTGAGTTGAGTTGAGTTGAGTTGAGTTGAGTTGAACTTTATTGTCCATTCTGTTTGTCACAGATCGGAAATTTATCTTTGACACTGGTGACATAAATACATTCACATTAGTACTTAAACACATTGCACATTAACAACACAAATACAAAATGTACTAAATGTACTAAATTACTCAATTAAACACTATTTCAAAGAAGAAGAAAAATGCTATATCACACGTTATAATGCCAGCCGCTCTATTGTATCACTTTTAAAAAACGGTACGATTTAAGATAATCACTGCCATTGGGAGAAACAATTTTTTATACCCGTTTCTTCTGGCCAAGGAAATTTTGAGTCTACGCCCAGATGGAAGCAAATCAGAAGTAGAATGAAGGGGGTGAGCAGCCTGGGAAAACCCTGACGAACTTCTGGCAAATTTGAGATTTGCTCTGGAAGTTAGTCTGGCCAAGAGCCCATTCAAGCCTATTTCCAATCTTTCCAAATCGAGGCACCAATCACAAACGTTGAGGCGGGCTTTACACGATGACGATCGCTCTGATTGGTTTTAGGTCTAGCTTCCCCAGACCCACTCTCAGTTACGACTGAGAAGAGTCTGGTGTAAACCAGGCTAGGGGGTGAGTATGATCTTTAAAAATCGCAATTGCAGTTTTTTCCATAAAACAATCAAACAAGCCTTGAAGTGGCTGTTGTTTATGTCCAGTAATTTTATTTGCTTGATTCATTATTTGTGAGAGTTTGTTCTTTTGTTTTAATGTTAGATTGCTGTACCATGAAACAATATTAAACTGCGCTTATTTCCATCGTTGGTATCAGTAGCAGTGGGTGGAATAGACAAGAAATGTGCAGTTTTCTACCATCTTGCTAATAACGTTTTAGTCATTCGGCAGTTCTTGCAGCCTGAACCACTGCAGGAGATCCACTCTTACAGATGGTGCCGTGACCCAGGATCCATTGCAGTGTGTTTTCTGAAATTTACTGTGGTCGGTCATCAGAATGACCCCATTAGGTAACCCTTTATTTTACAGTCCCCTAATTACTAGGTATTTACCTAGTAAATACATGGTAAGTTATAGTTGGTTATTGGTAATTACCACAGGTAACAAGTATGTAAATGCAGAGAAACTACAAACTAACTACTAAGTATTTACCTGGTAAGCATATGGTAAGTTATAGTATTTTAGTGTGTAATTACTTAAGGTGATTAGTATGCAATTACAGAGAAACTACCAGGGAAAAAAACACCACTGTTAAATATCAACTCAACAAAGTCCTGTGTACTTGTTACCTGTTTAGGTTGGTAATAACTCCGATTTAATTGTGTACTTACTCAGAATGTAGGCAGACTATTTTTAGAAACACCTCCAGTATTACCCATCAATTCAAGTTAGGTTTGTAGTTATCCTAGGGTTATGTTGGTAACAGTCCATGTTTATTTATTACTATCTTGAAATTAAGACGTAGTTTCCAATAAATTACCTTGTCTTACATAGTTGTTGTTGTTCATTGCTACACCCATTTATAGAGGGTTTGTCAAATAATTTACCTTACACTTACCTGGTAACTGACCAGCAGGAACAGTTTTCCCTAATGTCATGGCACATCTTAAATACTGGGTATGTTCTTGCAGATGTTTTTACAATTTACTCAGTAAGTAAAGTGCAACTGTACTGTAAAATGAAGCCTTGTTTATTTCCATGGTATTACCGGAATTGTACCATATAACCGGATCATTCCCCTTTTCCATATAGTCACAATTTTTTTACCTCATATGTCCTGCAACGTTACCAAGGAAAACATGACAATTTACTCAGTAAGTAAAGTGAAACTGTACTGTAAAATGAAGCCTTGTTTATTTCCATGGTATTACCGGAATTGTACCATATCATTCCCTTTTCCATAGTCACATTTTTATTTATTTGTTTTCCTAGTATGTCCTGCAACGTTACCAAGGAAAACATGACAATTTTCTTGGTAAGTAAAGTGTAACTGTACTGTAAAATGAAGCCTTGTTTATTTCCATGGTATTACCAGAATTGTACCATATAACCTGATCATTCCCCTTTTCCATATAGTCACAATTTTTTACCTCGTATGTCCTGCAACGTTACCAAGGAAAACATGACAATTTACTCAGTAAGTAAAGTGAAACTGTACTGTAAAATGAAGCCTTGTTTATTTCCATGGTATTACCAGAATTGTACCATATAACCTGATCATTCCCCTTTTCCATATAGTCACAATTTTTTACCTCGTATGTCCTGCAACGTTACCAAGGAAAACATGACAATTTACTCAGTAAGTAAAGTGAAACTGTACTGTAAAAGGAAGCCTTGCATTTCCATGGAATTACTGGGATCTTACCCTATAATCTGTTATAGCTACGTAACTGTACCTATTACAGATTATAGGGTAAGATCCCAGTAATTCCATGGAAATAAAAAGGCTTCCTTTTACAGTAACGTTCCAGTTTCACTTTACTTACTGAGAATGTTCAACGTGATCTCATGATAAGTGTGTATTTTTACGTAAAGTGTAATTCTACCATACGTACATTTACTTACGTTTTATACACACAGAAACGTATAGTATTTACAGCACTAAAACGTAAAATGTTTGCATTAACAGCACAAAAACATAAATTATTTACGTATGAACAACTCTATACCGACGTATTTGTACGCATTCTTATTTATGCATATTAAAATCGTGGCATTAATGGTTTGACTATTGCATTCAAATGTCTTATCAATTACGTTTTCAGTCGCATTTATGCAGTTTACTCAAGAAATAGACTAATAACATTTCGCTCTGTTCGTGCCTTCTGCTGCAAACTCGTTTCGGAGGATTAGCATACATGCAGTTAAACAAGAATACACTTTAAAACCTTAAAAGTACCTTATTTAACCGTTTAACCATTTTAATAGTTTATTTACAGTGAGACACAAAATGCGTTTTTTCCAATAGAACAATAATACACCAAAACCCAACATAAATTCACAAAAGACATCAATTTTATTATAGCCTACTTGATATAATCCAAATCTTTAGAATCCATACGTTTGCAAGAAAGAGATCCAAATTCAGCCCTTTATCCAGTGAGTGATCTTCATCTCCATTCCACAGGCTTTAACAACAGCGCAGTCTGTAACTGTCAAATCCCGCGGACCCGCGCTCGTGATGATGAATTCAAATTCAAAAATTGCGCCCTCAAGAAGCGTTACGACATGTTTTACGGCAGTGATATCAAACGCTCATTGGCTCTCGCCTGTTCGTCTATGTTCGTCACAGATTGCGACATGTCGTATTTCAGTCGTTAAACTATATTTGAAATGGAGAAGCGCGCGCCTTCACACAGAGCGAAGCCGGATTAACATTTTCATGGATTAATCATTTAAATTCTGCTCTGTAAATGACCTCATTCAAAATTATTATATACTGAAAGAGAGGACTGTGACTGCAACACATCGTCATGTGAACGACTTTTGGTACCGGTTTTGACATTTTCGCAATAAATAAATTATTGTGATTACACGTATGTTGTTTTTCTTCATAACTGTAGCCTATGTAGTTTTCTATCTTTGAAAATTAAGTGTTAATACTACGTATTAACAATGAGACCAGGCTGGAATGTTTTAGTTAAGTTGCAGAACACACGGTAAAAGTTTGTGATTTGATTTCAAAAATGTTTAATCAGTAGCAAAGGATGTGGTAAGAGTCTGGTAATACCATGGAAATAAACAAGGCTTCCTTTTACAGTACAGTTGCACTTTACTTACTGAGTAAATTGTCATGTTTTCCTTGGTAACGTTGCAGGACATATGAGGTAAAATAAAAATGTGACTATGGAAAAGGGAATGATATGGTACAATTCCGGTAATACCATGGAAATAAACAAGGCTTCATTTTACAGTACAGTTTCACTTTACTTACTGAGTAAATTGTCATGTTTTCCTTGGTAACGTTGCAGGACATATGAGGTAAAAAAATTGTGACTATATGGAAAAGGGGAATGATCAGGTTATATGGTACAATTCCGGTAATACCATGGAAATAAACAAGGCTTCATTTTACAGTACAGTTGCACTTTACTTACTGAGTAAATTGTAAAAACATCTGCAAGAACATACCCAGTATTTAAGATGTGCCATGACATTAGGGAAAACTGTTCCTGCGGGGTAGTTACCAGGTAAGTGTAAGGTAAATTATTTGATAAACCCTCTATAAATGGCTGTAGCAATGAACAACAACTATGTAAGACAAGGTAATTTATTGGAAACTACGTCTTAATTTCAAGATAGTAATAAATAAACATGGACTGTTACCAACATAACCCTAGGATAACTACAAACCTAACTTGAATTGATGAGTAATACTGGAGGTGTTTCTAAAAATTGGCTGCCTACATTCTGAGGAAGTACACAATTAAATCGGAGTTATTACCAACCTAAACAGGTAACAAGTACACAGTACTTTGTTGAGTTGATATTTAACAGTGGTGTTTTTTTCCCTGGTAGTTTCTCTGTAATTGCATACTAATCACCTTAAGTAATTACACACTAAAATACTATAATTTACCATATGCTACCAGGTAAATACCTAGTAATTAGTTTGTAGTTTCTCTGCATTTACATACTTGTTACCTGTGGTAATTACCAATAAACAACTATAACTTACCATGTATTTACTAGGTAAATACCTAGTAATTAGGGGACTGTAAAATAAAGGGTTACCGGACAGGTTTCACAGTTGATTGTGTGAATGGATTAAAGCTCACCTTCTGACCATGGAATGGGTAAGTCTGTTTTCATTGTTCAATGGTATGATAGGAAAAGTCTCCATTTGCATGAATTGAATAAAACAGAATTTAGAAGGTTTTGAATAGCTTTAATAGTCCCATTACTGTATAATTTGTGAATATTGTGAATATTCAGATCTCCGCAGGGATGGAAGGGAAAAATTCTGATAACAGTGACGCATTGTTTGCTTTATGGAGCAAAAAAGTTGAGCCTACCTTGTGTAAACTCAAGAAAGAGTACATTGGGATTAAATGTCCAGATGAGGAAATGCTCCAATGGTGGGACACAATTGGCAAACATCAAAAGAAATCAAAACATGGTGAAATAATTGAGCTTCATAAGTTTTAAACTTCATAAGTTTTACACGGCTACGTGAGTTTACAACGTGTCTATCTTCAAGTATAGATGCTAAATGTAAAGAAGTGCAATCTAAAAATGCAGAGGCACAAAAGTCTGAAGCAAAGATTCAAGATCTTCAAACACAGCTAGATAAATTACTAGCTGAGCAGTTAGACACAGCAATGGGTTAAAAAGCATGTTCACTTCTTAGAGGAGGTGACTTGCTCTAATGAATCTGAAACGTTTAGTTCAGAAAATGCATGTGCAACTGTCCAAGAAAGTGTGCCTATTTCAGTTCTTAAGGTGATGAAACAGAGTAATAGTGCAGAGTCATGTACCAGAACGCACGGTGTTCAAGCATTAGAGAGTCGTGAAAACCCTCAAACTCCAGGAGAACATAGCAAACATCCCTATGGTAAAGAATACAGGTTTTGCAGTTCCTGTCAGAAAATAGGCCATAAAGAGGGATAATGCTGGTCTCTGGGAAGGGGCAGACCTCCTCCTTATATTCAGAAAAATAGCAAACCACTTTCTAAGAGCAAAAATCAGCGATCTGCACATACAGGTAAAACTCTTAGTGAGTTAACTACACTGTTCATGCAAGGCCTTCAGCTATTAACTTCACTTGCTGGGTTAGCGGCCCAATAGCAACAATATTAATATCCAAATTGCAATGATCATGTTTGTATTTTCAAATTTGTAATTGTGTATAACACATTGTGCTCATAGAACACACTTTACTTTGTTTGTGCTACTACATGTGCACATAGGCTAATTAAGTGTATTCTTTAAAACACATGATTGCTTTACTGTAAGTGTTGTATGAAACACTTAGTTTAAGGTTGTAGATGATATGCATTCTAGGTCATGTATCTTGTGTAAACTGAATAACTGTACTAGATTTGCATAGCAATTTCAAGCTGCATGTGTGACTATGTTGAATTTGTTTGTCCCCTTAGTGGAAAGTTCTGCTATTTTCCATAAAGCTGCAGTAAAACCACGTAAATGTGGCTACAATGTGCTTCACAGTTGCATAAACCATGAAAATGTTTTCCTCATAACAGGTTTCAGTAACTCTGAACTATGCACTTTGCTCGTGCTCTTTAACTGAAACATTGGTGTTGGGAGATTTTGAGCCAGATCACAGCTCATACTCACACTCTCAGGCTGACTCCGTTACAACAACAGGACCACATCTGCATCTCAGTTGTAAAACCTCCTCATCTTTGGTTGGGGGAATGATGAATTTACACACAGCCACAGCTAAATGCTGCCACATCATCTGATCTCCACACAAAGTCAAATCTGCATCTGATTCTGACTCACAAAATTAATGCATACAAGGTTATTGAAGTCTTTACATCTAGACTGAATTATAACTGTGAATTGCATCTAGTAATTGTTTGTTTTGTTTTTCTTTGGATTTACAATTTTAAAATGTATGTCAGTATTTCTCCTTTTTATCCCAGTACAAATATTAGTATTCTCATTAATGCATTTGAAACATTTCTGAAACTTATTTGATTTCTGCTTATTTGTATTTTGTCCATTTGACTTGCAACAGTGTTTTTGGACATTAATTCAATTGAATCTCTGTGTTTGGTTACACTGAATATTTTGCTGATATTCTTCATGAAATGGGGTTTTAAACCAGCATTTGTTGTTTTGTTGTAATGCAATATATGTAAATGTTTCCAGAAACAGTGTAAGAGCTTGTAAGATCTTATTTTATCCTCCCTTGACCATCTTTTAAGTACATCAATTTAAGGGCCTTTTGCCAGAGACAAATTTTAATCTGACCATTTCAATCCTCTGACCAATGACAGATGCCATGTGTCTGCTTTTGCTGTTTGTTGTAATATATGCTCTTTTAAATAACAGGATCCCTAAGTTCATAGCCTGTGTCCTGTCTCAGAAAAGCCCCTTGCACACAGAGATTCCAGAAAATACACGGATAATGTGTCCCGGGATCATTTGATTTTGCTTCATTCACACTGCCAGTGATTTGCTGGAATCTGTGAGTGCGTTCACACACATCCCGTAAAGATCCCGTAAAGTATGGCAAGCCAAGGGGCTCAGAAATACGCCATAGATTAATCGCGTTTAAAGCCAAACGCCGTCAAATACGGCGTTTTAAACCGTATTGGACGCCGTAAAATACGCCGTTTTAATTACAAACGCCGTAAAAGACGCGCGAAATACGTCAATGACGCCGTATTTGACGGCGTTTTAGTGTGCATGGAAAGCGCCGCTTTTTACGCCGTTCATCTCGCCATATGACGCCGTAAAAAACGCCGTTTTGGTTGCACAGAGCGCGCGCTATTTTACGGCGTTTTGCTTATAGTATAATGAGACACGCCCGCTGATTTCCACAGCCAGTAAGTTTGAACTGTTCTCTCCCAATCAATGATGAACTGAGTCAGACCAGACGAATTCAGCACGGATCATTTAATCCAATACTTATGCTCATATATGAGGAGTTATTAAACAAGGAAAAGAATCCAGGTCGTATATGCTTAACTCGGCACATTTCCATCTAAGTGCTGAATAACACAAAATATTATAACCCCTATGAATTTGTGTGTTTTAAATAGGCCTATTTGAAAAAAATAAGACGAATGTATTTTTTGCTATTTCTAAAAAATGTGGCAGGTTTGTTGGTGTGTCTAGCCTATAAGCTTCTCCTTCCAGAATTAAATAGTGTTCCGATTTTTGTAGGCTAATTAAATTCGTGTTTTATTCATATTACATTGATTATATATTCATTAAATACTTAGCATTATTACATTTCGTTATATCCAATATATTTTTGTAAAATGAAGATTCAAATATTTTGCCCTTTCGATCGTCCAGTTCATAGTGAAATAAACGACTTGGGGGAAAAAGTCAACCGTTTGTGGGTATAGAAGTTCAGTGAGTAAAGCCGTTTTTAAAATACGAATTTTGAAATAATTTCCGTCATTTTAAAAGATAAAACATAAGGTGCAAGGGGAGCAAACTCAGCAAATGACAATAAATAAATAAATAAAAATAACATAGCCTAGTTATTTCTTTCCCACATTTGAGTCATTATTCTTAAAAGAAATGTAAATTATGCTTGCAACAATAGCTGTAGGTTAATTGGCCTGGGCTGCGTTTCCCAAAAGCGTCGTAAGCCTAAGTAGTTCGTAAAAACGATCGTACGACTGATCTTAATATTACGGTCTGTTTCCCAAAAGCATCGTAACTTAAGTAGCACTTAAAAATCATGGTAGATCTACGAGTGCTCTGAAGTAATCGTAAACCCCCAAGTGCATCGTAAGAAGACAGAGTTATGAGGACACAGGTCTGCAGGACAACCGGCAGATTACACTTTTATCTAGATTTAATAGATTACAATGCAAAGTGAGTACAAATATAAGGATTTGATTGTACTTTTTTATTGTACACTTTATTGTAGGCCTACTTGTTTTTTGTTTAAATGAATGTATAAATTAAATAATAAAAAAGGGAAGAAAAAATACACATCTAAATTAAATGAATGAACAAAAACAAAAAAATCATAAAATAACGAAGTAATGTGGGAAATATGCTTCAAAGACTGGGCAAAATATGGATAAAAAAAAAAAAAACATTCTCCGCCTGAATGTAGACTTTAGACTTGTCTTGATTGCTAATCCACAGATGATGATTATTTGGTTAAATCTAATAATTAAGGCTAAACGTTCAGAATACGATTCCATATACGGTTATATTTCAGCACTTCGCGAACGGACAGCGACTCTTAAGTAGCACGTAAAACGCGTTCTCGCGCGTTCATGTTAAGCGCATTTTTGGGAAACGCTCGTGGAATTGCTGCGAGCGTTCGTAACCTTGCACGTAGAGAGCGCTCTTAAGAGCGCTCTTCGTTATCGGGAAACCCGGCCCTTAATATTCAATTATTTTAATGATCACAATTAAAGTTGTATTAAATTGAACAAGCGCAACATTCAGCATTCAGCACAATCAAATATTCAAAAAGATGTAGGCTATTATTAATAATAATGTTATATCAACATAATATCTCGTTATTTCGACATAATATGTGTGCGTGCAACAAGCAAGATGTGCATTTGTAAATCCGGTGACGCGTGCATTGATTTTTATTAATAAACTAGTGTTTCTGACTGTCTGCTGCAAACATGAAGTTGACGATCGCCATATTCGTAGTGAACGTACCTAGAGAGAAATGCACATAATGGATTACATAATCAGAGAGTAGGCCTAGTTTTTTTTTTTTTTTTTTTTTTTTTTTTTAAGCTTTGTGTATTTGATGTATTTCTCATGTCTGTGTGAGGCATACACTGAGTTTCGTTAAGTATTAGGATGAGATGCACTGTTAGACCTTACCGGGTTTTTTTACAGTAAAATACTGGCAACACTGTTGCCAGTAATTTACTGTTAATTGTACAGTTCTTCACTGCAATCTACAGTTTGTTTCTGTAAAAATGCACTAAATTAAAATTCAAGTTAACTAATTTCACTTGCAGAAAACGACTGCCTTAAATTGACCAACTGTCATTTAAATGTATTAACTAAAATTTACAATGCATTAATAATGTGAGCAAAGTATTACTGTGAACTTATTTCATTTGAAACCACAACAAAACTTTTGTAAATAAAGAGATTTCCACTGGACCAGCAACTACAGTCACTGCCTGTTAAACAAAGCAACATGCAGCATATCATCAATATTTGCAGATCTTCTCCTGGACTGAAGCACAGGCTCTACTCTTCTGCACAACGGTGACCCAAAAAACAAGATTTTACAGTAAACTACTGGCAACAGTGTTTCCAGTATAAACCTGTTTTATAACTTACAGTTTATTACTGTTAAAATAAATGTTGTGGGTGTGTCTTTTTATCTTACACTGTTAACCCTTTCAACCCCACAGGGAAATCCACACTAAAAAAAGAGTAAAAAGTAACATTGACAGTGTTGCAGTGAGATAATTAAGTGTGATTGATGAGCATTAGTGATGAACACCTGCTGTTAACAAGCAGAATCACTGAAGGAAAGAGGAACACAATAACATAAAATAGAGAAACACAAGAACTACAACTGACTTCCAGCCATTACACATTATTACACTTATTATTAACCAGTATGGCTTTATTTCTGTCATACATCTACAGAAGTTGTTATTGAGATGTTTAATTGAAAATGTTTGGTTTGAAGTTACCATTATAGAGATCAGTGCTTGCTTTAGTTGGGTTCTGGACCATTGACTTCTTAACATTAGTTTTTCTTTTGCTGCTTGAGCTGTTTTTGTGCAAGTCACACTTGTGCACAAACACAGTTTGTGAATGATTGCGATTATGATGACAAAATCATCATTATATTGCATGTTCATTCTCTAAAGAATTCATTCTCATTCGTTCAGAATTTAAAATTCGTTCATTCCTCAATCAAAAGTGTTACATTACCACCACTGTGAAATAACAGCAATACATTACAATGACTCATTTTTTTTAACACATCATAAATAAACCAAAAAAAAAAAAAACAGAGCTCCACTGTTATTTAGAAACACAGAGATATCACAATTTAGCACATGAATCTCAACAATGGTGGCAATATTTATTTTTTATTTTTTATTCATGCAGCAGTGCATGCTGGGAGTTTTATACTATCCTGGAACCCAGCATGCATTGCGACATGAAACTTTTGATTGTCACCATTGTTGAGATTCATATGCTGATTGTTGATGTCTGTGTATGTCTGAGTCGAGCAGGAATTCAAAAAGTTTTAATGCGCTATATGATTATGATATTCTTCAGAAGACCTGAAAACAGAAATATTGATTTCATGTTGTAGATTCACAGATAGGCTATATGGTAAATATGAAATACCCATAAATTCAAAGAATATATACAGGAAAGATCAGAGAATCAAACATGTCCAGAATGATTGTGACATCATCTCAAAAGCCAAAAACACCTGATCATCTTCCTCTTGACTTTTTCTTGCCATAACAAATGTGTTTTATAAACTCACTGTTACAGCAGCCAGAGAGATCTGAATGGTAAGAAGTCAAGGGACAAGAGACCAACTAAAGCAAATACTGATCTCCATTATGGTTACAAAAAACTTTATTATTAACTAAATCTCTGTTAATTCTCAACAAAAACTTTTGTACATGTATGAAAGAAATAATCGTAAACTGGTTTGTAAACTGGTTTCACACTCAGTGGCTGGAAGTCAGTTGTAGTTCTTGTGTTTCTCTGTTTTTCTGTTCTTGTTTCTCAGTCCTACAGTGATTCTGCTTATCAGGTGTTCATCAGTGTCTCAATTCACTCACTTCTTTTCATTCACTCTGTCAAGTGGACTATATTAGTGAACTAATGTAGGGAATAGTGAATGAGGGTATAGGGTGTGATTGGGAAAACAACCTCTGAGTGATTTACAGTATATTCCTGTAGGCTATTTTTGTTTTCTACGGTATATTACTGTTTTAATGGAAAATGGTATGATACTGTCAGAATTAGGCCTTTTTTTACAGCAAGGGTTAACAGTGTGCGCTCCAGTTAACGTGCAATGCAAGAGACCGCGCGGGCGCCTTCATGATTATATTGTCCGTTATATTTGCTTCATATAGCCTATAATGTTGACCAGGAAATTGGTTGATGAAAAATTTATTAAAATTAAGATACAATTTATACAAAACGAAATTCACTTTAAAGAAAGGTTTTCTACAAAACAAAACTTAATGAAGTGGTCAAAATCATGTCTGAACCATTCCATGTCTCATATTGCGCATCCTATCTTACTGGTGCTGTTCACTTTTCATAAATCAACATAAATGGAAAAAAATAACATATATTTATATATATCATATTTTAACAAATATGAAACTAAATGCGCTTATTTAATGGCTACAACAGTATAGTAGGCCTACAGACTCTCTATTTGTACAAATTGCTGCACAATCATTTAATTCTGAATTTTGCACACACAAGTTGAAAGGCATTTGTTCAAATCAAGTTCATGGGTAATTGTGCGCGCATTTATTAATCATTATGATACTAAAATCATAACAATGTGGGCTATGCTATGTACAAAAAAAAAAAAAAAAAAAAAAAAAATCAGATGAGCCCAGAACGCAATTACACGTTAAGTATTTCCCCCCCATAGAATACCATTATAAGAACGCTTAATGTGGCTTATTGCAGATTAGAATGTCCCCTTATTATGTCGAAATAACGAGATATTATGTCGATACTACTGCTGTGTCCACCATGGTCTCCACATTCTTGATCAGCGGAAACGATTTTTGCTTGTTTGGGATCTGACTGGCCAGCGTATTTGAAAAAGTTAAGCAAACTTTGCTGTCTTTTTGACATTTTTCCCCTGAGTGAAACGATCGAGGCTAACAGCAATCTCAACTAGCACAACAAGCGCGCAAGTCATGTGTCACCCATGTTCACATTCCGGCTCAAATTAAGCCCTGTGTGACACCCTTTTAAAATGTGAAAATCCTATTCATTTTGCTTTATTGATTTGAATGTTCTTTAATATTTTTCTTTAATTTCAGTTTATTATTTAGCTTGGATTATTTTAATACATAAAATTAATAATTCCTTGGGAGCATAAGTATTGGATTACCACAAATGATCCGTGCTGAATTCGTCTGGTCTGACTCAGTTCATCATTGATTGGGAGAGAACAGTTCAAACTTACTGGCTGTGGAAATCAGCGGGCGTGTCTCATTATACTATAAGCAAAACGCCGTAAAATAGCGCGCGCTCTGTGCAACCAAAACGGCGTTTTTTACGGCGTCATATGGCGAGATGAACGGCGTAAAAAGCGGCGCTTTCCATGCACACTAAAACGCCGTCAAATACGGCGTCATTGACGTATTTCACGCGTCTTTTACGGCGTTTGTAATTACAACGGCGTATTTTACGGCGTCCAATACGGTTTAAAACGCCGTATTTTACGGCGTTTGGCTTTAAACGCGATTAATCTATGGCGTATTTCTGAGCCTCTTGGCTTGCCATAGTAAAGACACGTGACGTTAGGACGTGACGCGTAATATCTCCACAGCGTCTTAGTTTTCTAATGATCTGCGATTTCTCTCTCGAGAATCCACACTCGTGCATTTTTTCTGATTCGATCATAAACTAGCGCATTCAGGGCCGGCGGGTGCACTTCTGCCGCTCTAGGCGAAAAACAATTGTGCTCTAGGGCTGGTCCGAATACCATTTTTGAGCTTCGAAGCTTCGATAGTAATGAACATCGAATATTTGAAGCTTCGGGCAGAGGGAGCTGAACATATTCTTCTCTCTAATAAAGGCAGGAATCTCTATATGTCTGTCTTTCTGTTTGCATTTTGATTATTTGGAGAACCGTTCATCCAATCGACTTCACAAGGGAGTGCAGTATCGCATTTGGTGCAATATAGATGGACACACGAGACGCAACACGTTCAGAATTTATAAACTTTTAGTATACAGAACAGCGCGAGCGGGAAGCGGCGCACCTCACGCGGGCAGGGCTTATTTGCTTATTAAACGCACACTCACAGGTCTGTTAACTTAAGCAATAGGCTACTTTTAAGGTAGTCTAATATTTTTCTGATTAAAAAAATTACTGACACAGTAAAGGGTATATTTAAATAAAGAAAAACAAAATTTAAATAAAGAAAAACAAAATTTAAATAAAGAAAAAACGAAATTTAAATAAAGAAAAACAAAATTGAAATAAAGAAAAAACGAAATTTGAAAAACGAAATTTAAATGAAGAATAAACGAAATTTAAATAAAGAAAAACGAAATTAAGTTAAATTAAAAACGAGATTAATTTAGATTGATAATAACGGGTAAAAAGGCTAATACATTTTGTTTCTGTTATTCTATTTTCCACTATGTCAAAGCAACGCAGCTTAACCCAAAACACAAGCTCAGGCACTTCTGTCCACACACACTCCGCTTTTCTGCTCTAGCCAGAGAATACTCCCGTTGTATGAACACTTTAGTAGGCCAAGAGGAAGCAAATATATTAGGTTGGGTTCCTTCAACTGTCCATCCTATTAAAATGGCTATAGGCTATATAAGATAATTGTAAAAAAAAAAAAAAAAAAAGATATATATTTTTTTTTTATAGTGTGAACATATTCAAAGCGCGAATGAGAACCGTTTCGAGAGGGATGCCAGGTGTGTAACATTTTTTAAAATAGAAATTCCAGTAAGGTTAGCTGTGCTAGCGGCCTCTTGGTTCTTTGGTGGACTTGACGGCGTGTCATCCTTGCAAATACTCCCTGGATCAATATATTTTAACAACGAACCCCTCTGTTGTTGGTGTGCTTTCTCCTTCAAAAGTCTCGATTCATGAACGATCCGTTCATTGCGTATGTCAGGTGACAAATGGAAAGACTCGGAAGGTTAAGTCATTATTATGTTCCCTGTAAATTATTTTTGACTGCATTATAATGATTTTCTTAATTCAGAATATGATCAACATTGCGTAGGTGGATGTGATCGGGGAATTTGGCTGTTAAAAGTAACATTTAAAGCCACTTAAATTACGCCACGAAATTACTCAAATAAAGATTTGTTCATTTTGATGAACGAGATCGTAAAAGAGAGTCAGTAAAATGATCTGAACTTCCCATCACTCAGTCATGACTCGTGAGAGCAGGGGGGCGGGGCGGGGCAGCGGCAGCTCAGCGAATCATATAGCCTATTTTGTGAATTGTTCATCCCGGTTGGCACACATTTTGCCGCCCTTACAAAAGTGCCGCTCTAGGCAATTGCCTAGTTCGCCTATATGGACGCGCCGGCCCTGAGCGCATTGCATACCGTTCCACTAAGCTGCCGAACTACCTCAGCTTCAGCGTCTTCACTATGACACACTCCTTACGGCATTGATTATAGCTTTTGTTCACACACAGAGCGCGTTCCTGGACTGATCCCGGCAATGTTACTAGGTCCCCGACCCGGGATCGATCCCGGCATCAATCCCGGGGGGTGTTTGCGTTCACACAGAAGGCACTCTGGCAATTTCCCGGGATCAACGCACTGTGTGAAAGGGGCTCCCAGACTGCTGTCCCACTGTCTTTTTCTTATCCCAATGACCATTTGGAGTTCCTAAAGGCACCGAGGGGCTGATAGTGATCAAGGACTGTAGGCAGAGATGTGTGTACTTCAGGGGTCGATGAATTGTCACACCTTTAGTACAAGGGGGGAGGTTGGGATTATCTGATTGGTCAGTTTGAATGTCTCAGATATGGGTCAAAGTCACATGGTCAGAGAAAGGATAAAAGAAGATTGTAACTGTTGCTCTGTCTCTCTTCTGATTCTCTGGGTCCCTTTCTTGGGGCTGTAAGGACTGATCTTCCTGCTAAAACAAAAACTCACCCTGCAATAAAGCCATAAAACGCACCCTGGACAGCAGATAGCAAAGACAGAGCACAGGACCTTGCCCTGTCCAAACTTTTCTGCATCCCCCTCTCTGGTCTGGGTATTTAGCGGTAGGTGACAGAGCAGTCTTTGGGACCCTTTACCAGGATCATCCCCCATACAGTGATGTTTCAGTGTTTTCCTGTTGGAGAACACTCACACACCACTGTCAGTCTCTGTCAGGAATGCATTGCTTACTCTTAAAGTCATCTTTGAGTAAATTATGTCATGTATTTATTATTTCTAAAATGGCTTTTAATCACTTGTGTAATTGGTATGATACATTTTTACCTGACAAATAAATGTTACATCTTGATTCATTTTGCATTTTTCAGAAATCATTATTTCCAGTAGATTAAAGTGTAGTCTGGTGTTTCCGCAAATCTTTGTCCAGGATAGATCAAACTGAAGGCACTTTGAATGGACCATGGGGGGACCATGTTACTTCATAACATCTTAGGAAGACCTTCCGATTTCTGGCTATTCCCTGACTTAGCATGTTGTACGCTGAAACTATTACAAAATATTACACCTATGGGTCAGTAGTGAGCGGCTGCATAGGGTAAAATACTTGCACTGCACCCTCTGACTATTTCAGGACTGGCTAGTTTGTGATCGTGAGCGCACATTCGCGACGTGACGTCTCAAAATGACACTGGGTCCTTAATGAATGAATATTTGAAATGATGGGATACCCAGAGTAATCAAAGATCTAAATTATTTTCTAATCAGAAACACGATCTAAATTTGATTATCATTTGAAATTTGAGTCAGAGTGTAGAGCTAAAGTAATATTGAAACTAAATTCCTATAAATTAAGTGAACTTCACTGGAGCGCTGAAAAGACATACAGGCATTATCCCTTCGCCCACTGTTGGACTCCGTCGTTGGGCCAATGGGTGGTCCTTACAAATTTTACAGTAAATGAACTGTAAATGAACAGTAAACGTAACAGTAAACAGTAACAGTAAATGAACTAAAGTTCAGTACAGTAAGAGTAAACAGTAACAGTAAACAGTAACAGTAAATGAACTAAAGTTCAGTACAGTAAGAGTAAACAGTAACAGTAACAGTAAATGAACTAAAGTTCAGTACAGTAAGAGTAAACAGTAACAGTAAACAGTAACAGTAAATGAACTAAAGTTCAGTACAGTAAGAGTAAACCAGCCCGTTCTCATCCCAAGGCGTCATATATTGACGCTTTTGACATTTCGTCTACATCGAACGCACATGGCACCCTTTAGCGTCAATATGAGACGCAGATAGAAATGGGCCAGAAGGCGCCTCCTAGCGGTCTAACCCTATCCCTACACTACACCTAAACCTACCCATAACCGAACAAAGCTCTGTGCGTCTCATATTGACGCTAAAGGGTGCCATGTGCGTTCGATGTAGACGAAATGTCAAAAGCGTCAGTATTATGACGCCCAAGGATGAGAATGTGTTGGAGTAAACAGTAACAGTAAATTAAATTACAGTAAATTAACGGAACTGAATCAACACTGAACTGACTTGAGCTGAATAATAAAGACTCTATTGGGTTGTTCGAGCTGCTTAGTACTTTTACTTTCAGACTCTATCGACACATCATTTCAACAAAGTAAACAGCTTTACAAATGAATCATCTGTTCCTAATTTTAACATTTGTATGTTGTTTCAGTGTGAATCTTTGGAAACTCTAAAGATGCTCCAGTCATGGTTCTGATTCTGATTCTGATCTACAGTAAAATAATAATCATTACAATAATATCACACTTGTGATTCAGTGTGTTCAGACAAGCTTCGGTGGATTCGAGAATGTTGGAGCTTAAATGAGAGAAATATGAAGAATATGAGAGAAAATCTGATCAATGAACTGCTGACAGTGAATCTGGTGGTAGTGTCTACTCACTTAATAATGTTGGGTTAAAAATCAAATACAAATTGATTATTTGTATAAAACAATACATATGTTCAATGTATATTAAATTTATTTTTAAATTACAAACTATACATTATTGGGGAGTCTAGCATTTAATGTAAATCTACATAATTGTGTACATACATTCAAAATACACAAGTACAACACATAATAAATTCAAAATCTATGCAAATGTGTACAAACAGTATAAATTCAAAACCTATATTTAAAACCTACACACAAATGTACATAAGAGTACAAATTCATAAAATGTATAAGTTGCATTATGTGAGTGGGTGAATATGTGTTCTGGGGAACAGGAGCACTGCTGTGTGCAACAGTGACAAATATGAAAACAGCCAGAAATGAAATGTATTGAAAGTATGAAATATTTACATAAAAATGTGTGTATTCCTAATGCCATGGATGCAAACATGAAATGTGTTGACAATAAAGCAATTTATTAAATAAAGCAATTGACGCTAGTTGTGTTACAATGAACACACACAGGGAATATGTTGATGCAAGCAGAAGCAACGTGCTTAAATGTAGAGATAATGTGCGTCATTAAACCACAACAACAGAAGATCAAGAGAAGAGCAAGAGTAAGTAAGTTACTGTAGAGTAAGAATATATTTGGGGTATCATGAGATGACTGTCAAAGATAGAGATATCCTGACTTTACAAAGTAGGTCAAGGTTGCAAACCAGTCGAACAGTGTGGGAAGAGTAATACAATATTCTACTCAAGTAAAAGCACTACTCATTCAATGAAATTTTACTCAAGTACAAGTAAAGTTACCGGTCTAAAAATCTACTCAAGTAAAAGTAAAAAGTAGCTCATTTAAAAGTTACTTTTCTAACAGCGGGGGTGAAGTGGGGGACTCGGGTTGTAACGGTATGAGATTTTCATGGTGACCGGTTTAGAAAGATATCACGGTTTACGGTAATCAAACAATTATTAAATAAACGGAATTATTAGATTATGGTTATTATTCTTATTATCATCAGTCAAATGTGAGTTAAATGAATGAAAAAAGTTTTTTTTTGGTTGAACAAATGGTTTTATCATAACAAACTTGAAACCATTTTTTTAAAAATTAAAATGTCAACAATGGATGTCTAATCAACTAAATTCAATAACTGATTGATTGATTGAATTAGATTAACAACTTATTATTAACATTAATAATTTATTAAAATGTTTAAGAATAATAGAGTCCTATGAAATGCATTTTATTCCGAAAATTAATGTTTCTTTTTATGATGAAACTTGTGGAAACCCTAACCCTAACCCTAACCCTAACCCTAACCCTAACCCTAACCTTAAGCAACAAAAAACAAAAACAAAATTTTTTAAAAAAAATCTTAAGCAAAAACCTCCAGAGGAGAAAGTCCACAAAAATAAAACAGAGAAGGGAATAATCCACAGGTAAGAGAAAAGAGAATGTCTCAGAGTTCGAGAACACTTACTCAGACAACTAGATCAACTAAACACCAAGCAAAGAAGCTATGAAATAAAGCAAAGAAATATAGTGTTATAAGCAAAGAATTTCTATTCAAAATGGTTCCCATTTCATTACAATACAGTTCTATAAACTGTTCACGCCTCCAAATAGAGATTACAAAATGTAAAAAATACAATTACATTTTATTTATGCAAAAGCCTCTGAGTGCCATCTGAAATCTTCTTCTAGAATGATCATTTTTATCAAGCTTGTATGTTCATGTTCAGTTATTTCACTTTAATGGCAATGAAAATGACTTATTAATTGTCATTAAAGTGAAATTACTGAACTAAATATACAAGCTTAATAAAAATGCTAATTTTAGAAGAAAATTTCAGATGGCACTTATAGAGGCTTTTGCATCTGAACTCTTCATATTTAACACTATATAAAGATATCTGCAAAGTATAAATACAAATGTATGGCATTTTAGGCCAGAGATTTGCCTGTACAGTCTTAATTTTGTCAGTGTAAATTTGTTTAAACAAAACAAGCAGTGGCTGATTTTTAAAGCGGTTATGAAAATCAAAAAAACACTTCATAACATTTGTTTTGTAACTTATAGGCTAAAGGTTGATGAGAGCTGGGTCAGAAACACAACATGAGCACACTGTTACACTAACAGAACATTTACAATCATAAACACAAAGTGCTGCGACTTTTCATTACCAGAAAGTGTGTAAAACATTATACTGAGGTGTCACTCTGATCAAACGAATCAATCAAACACATTTGATCACTTCGAAATAATGCAATACTGTTCATCTTTACACTTCACTTTTCATTTCATAGCCAACTCTCAAACATTTACTATCACTATACATATATATATATATATAATCCCCCTCAAATGTCAGCTTTGCAAGGTCTGAGACACAGAAACTCTCACAGGATCTCTGCAGATCATCACAAGCCACTTTTATTGCACTTTTTATGCATCAGACGAGGTCTCGATTCTGGCCCCGGGAGGAGATCTATGGCAAGCCATTTTAGCTTAAATTGTACCCAGCGTTACTCGTCGTAATTGCATTTTTACTAGTAAGAATTAAATTAGAGAGCTCTACAAATGAATTTTTACTAGTCATATGTCTCCATTGACTTCCATTCATTTTTAATTACGGAGCTCTACAATAATTCTTACTAGTAAAAAAAAAACGAATTAAAGATATGTATAATTGCAGAGCACTGTAATTAAATTAAAGAGCTCTGCAATAAATTAGAGAGCTCTCTTATTGTAATTCTTACTAAAAAAAAGTTTTTTGAATTTAGTTTTTTTTCCATGTCATCACATTGTTTAGAGCATAAGAAACAAATGGTAAAATAATATTTTTTGAAAAATAATATTTTATTCATATGTTATGCTCTTTCCTCTGTAGTGGTCTAAATTGTTAAAAAAATAAAAAAATTACATGAAATTATGTATAGTCAAACACAATGGATTATTTTTTTCAATCACCAATAAATTTGGGGGTTTCAGGATTTTTTTTTACCAAAGTTTGTATAAAGATGATTCTCAACTATGTTATGAAAGATATAACGGAATGAATTGATACACCATTTTACTTTATGCAATTATGTTGGTAAAATGGCCATAAATTAATATTCACATTCAATGCAATGTATCAATACTGTATCTAATTTGCACATTAATGTGTTCTTGGAGCAACATTTAATGAAAAAAGAAGTGTAATAATTGGAGTAATAATTAGCAACATTTTAATAATAATATCGGTAACACTTTACGGTAAGGGTACATGAATTATAATGAATTCATGTATAAATTCATGCATGAAATATGCATTCATTCATGCATTAATATCTCATGAATCATCAGGAACTAACACGAGTTCAACGTTTTTCATTCATGACTTCATGGATGAACAACACCTTAATTAAAACATTAACTAAGATGAGTACATCATCATGAATTATGATTTATACGCATGATCATGATGTTTTCTTTGTTTACCAAAAAAATTGGTCTTTACCACCCATTGTGGATAAAGCTATGGTTATGGTACATGAATCATCATGAATTCATGCATAAAAAAGCATTAATTCATGCATGCAAGACTACTCTTCGAATTATTAAAGGAATGTACAAAAATCCACATTACCTAATGCATGCATACAGGCTAGAACAGTAAATCAATTAATGTGAGAACTGTTTTCCTGAAATAGCCTGCAGGGAAGTGGACAGACCCCAAAATTGGCCAATCACAGCACATAACATACAAATTCTGTTAGCGTTCAAATACAGTAGTCATCATTAACTAAGCATTATTTATCAATGACTTCATCATGTGTGTGGCCCCTCAACTAAAGTGGTGACTCGGTCCTTTGAAACACTGATGAACAATGTGGCATAACTGTGAAATGAATATGAACATGAAAGTTCAAGCCTTTGCAAACAATGTACTGTGGACACAAATGGACTTTGATCTTAACTTTACTGCTTTATTCTTAAATGGTATAAACCAGTTAAAAACCATAAAGCTGTTTTTAAAAAAAAATGTTTCACAAACAGCTTGATCTCTTTTTGGGTAAAGAGTCACCTTTTAATGTATAAAGCTACTGATGTGACTCCTCCATATCATGAAATTGTAAAACAGCTTTATGGTTTTGTAAAGAGTTTTCAGATATATAGGCACTTAAAATAAAGTTCTTGGTGTATGTACTGAATTCCTTCTCAGCTCTTTCCAGCTGTTGATTTAACTGGTTTATACCGTTTCAGAATAAAGCAGTAAAGTTACAGCCTGTGGTCTCATTGTTAATACGCAGGTATTAATACGTAATTTTCAAAGATAGAAAGCGTACTTTTTTGTACGTTTGGATATATGCTGAAACGTATAATATGGATGTTTCTGCAACGTTTAAAAGTAACATTATTACGATTTTACAGCTAAAAAACGTACGTTAAACTATTTACGAATATTTCATATCATAAAGATATCTGTATAATTCCCCTTTTACCATTTTAAAGATTATAACTGTAAGATCTCTTAACCCTCTCCCACACCTAAACATACCCATTTTATAGACAATATTAAAAGGATTGAATTGAAAACTTTATTGAACAACAACAATCAACACGAAGTGTTCAAAAGGATAAAAACACAAAAAAGCCCAAAGGCTTGTTTCCATTGTGGTCCTTAAGATGGAAGATAAGTAACAGTACATGGACTAATAACATTGAGGACAATGAAGAAAGGGGGCATAAAAAAATAAAAATAAAAACACAAATAAAAAACAAAACAAGGACTATATTCCCAGATAGACAAGCAGACACACGAGCAGGCAATACAGTATTAAGGATTACTACTACCTACTACTTCAAGGATTTCTATTTTTATTTCCTTTCTTTTTTTTTCTTTATAAGTTTAATAACCATTTTTTTATTGAAGATTTAAAATGAAAATAGGAAGAGCTCAACCGTTTAAGGTTTGAAGGTAAACCATTCCACAAGACAGCTGCAGAGTACAGGAAAGAGTACTTTCCCACACAGCTCTTAAAGCGGCAGGGCCTGTAACCTGTGGATCTCCCCCTGGTGCAGTAATTGTGCGCATCACTAATTTTTAAAAAGTAATCACATAAATACTTTGGTGCCAAATTATTTCTTATCTTATAAACCAAACACAGTTTAAGTTGAGAAACCCTCTCCTCCACTCTGAGCCACCCAAGACTGGAGAAATGGTCAGGAAGAAGATGAGTTCTAGGATGTAATTTAAGAATCACTCTGATTAGTTTATTTTGACAGATCTGTAGCTTGTCTTTAAGACCTTTAGTAATACCTGTGTACCAAGATGTACAGGCATAGTCAAGATGACATTGAACAAGCGCATCGGCCAGGATTTTTAAGGTTTTACTATCTAAGAGGCTGGATATTCTTGCCAGGAACTTAGTCCTTTGGCTTACCTTTGAGATAATTTTTCGGGCCATAAGCTCCCCTGATAATTTGTTATCTAGCCTACAGCCCGAGTAAGTAACTGCTTCCTTGGCTGTAATTTCAACATTACCTACAACTACCCTAAACCCCATAGCCTTTTTCAGTTTATCTCTGGACCCAAAAAGAATTGACTCTGTTTTGCCAAGGTGGAGAGACAACTTGTTGTCTGTTAGCCAAACACTGAGGTTAAGGAGTTCTGAACTAAGCAGCCTTTCCACCTCTGATTTGTCTTTATGAGAGACTAGAATAGCTGAGTCGTCTGCAAATAAAAACAAATTACAGTCTATAGCTGACGACATATCATTTACATATAATAAAAAAAACAGAGGACCCAAAATACTCCCCTGGGGAACTCCACAAGTTAATTTAAGTGGTGAGGACAAGGTCCCTTCCACATCTACCACCTGTTCTCTGCCCACCAGGTATGACCTCACCCACTGAAGAGATGCAGGAGAAAATCCTAGGGCTTTTAGTTTGTTCAAAAGGACATCATACTGAACCGTATCAAAGGCTAGCCTTTTGAAGGTCTATTAACACCATGCCACAATAATTCTAGCCTGACTACGTCAGACTTCCTACTTCCGCTAATTTCATTTCGCTCCTGTAGTCAGTCTGAGATAGCAGCCTATCTTTCAGTTTTCCACCGGCCTGAAAACAGCCGGGCCAATCAACGAACAGAGGGCGGGCTGAGAGCCGTGACGTAGACGCTGATTGTACCGTGGATGCGTAGATTTACTTCACATAATCTGCAAAAGTCGTTCACAGCCATGTTCACTCCGGTATTTCGCTCGATGGTTTAGTTTTTGCATCATACATGCGTTTACAGTGGAAGTTAGATGCGGCTGAGCATGCGCATAACACACGCCATAACCAAACGTTATGTGATTGGCTTACGGGTAACCAATGATTTTAAACTTCAGACAAGCGCCCCCCCGCGAGAGAGAAAACACTTCTCTATTATGCCCTTCCAGACTCTGTATACGAAGCAAAGTGAAGTAGCAGAGTCTGGTATTACCAGGCTACAATAATTCCCCTTTTCTACCTCTTTCCTAATAAAGTCTGTGAGATAAAGCAGGTATCAGTGGAATGGGCCTTTCTAAAACCTGACTGGAAGTCAAATAAAAGGTTATGTTCTGCTAAATAACTGTCTATTTGCTCATAAATGATCCTTTCCACAATTTTTGATATTGAACACAAGACAGATACAGGGCGGAAATTTCCAGGATCAGATTTGGGCCCCTTTTTAAATAAAGGTATCACTCTTGCCACCTTAAATTTACTGGGGAAATGGTTATTTTCAATAGATAAATTAATAAGATAAGTTATTACAGGAGTGATTTTTTCAGCAGCATCCTTAAGAAATCTGGCAGGGGTATTGTCAAAACCGGTAGCCTTGGAAGGATTTAGGCCTTTGAGTTTTTTTTAATACCAGCTCCTCTGTTACTTGTTTGAAATAAAAAGTGTTTGGCTGAACTCCCTTTTCTTCATAAAAATTATGCACCCTCTGTGGATCACTAAAAACACCTGACACAGATGGAAGCTTCTGCATCAGATTACTTGCAATTGTTGTGAAGAAACTATTAAAAGTATCTGCCACCACTTTTTTATCATACAGTATGGACCCATTAATATCTAGGCCTATTTTACCTTGTTTTTGCTTAGGGTTCTCTTTTGTCCCCAAAGGCCTAAGAGTTGGCCACAATTTCTTGGGATCCTTTTTATGCTCCTCAATTTTAGACATAAAAAAATCATTTTTTGCCTCATCCACCATTCGCTGAACCTTATTTCTTATTACTTTGTATTCTTTAAAAAGAACAGGCAGTTTGGTTCTTTTAAACTCATTTAAAATTTTATCCCTCAAGTAAATGGTGTCCAATATATCATTATTTATCCAAGGCTGTGATCTTTGTTTAATCCTGGTCTCTTTTAATGGGGCTATCTTATCAAGTATTTCCAAGAAAATAGATTGAAAATAATCCCATGCTGTATCAACATCACATATGTTGGTAATTTCCATCCAGCTGATATTATTAAGTATGTCCTGAAATGTTTTTACATTATACCCTTTTAAACTTCTGCTCTTCACAGATTTGTGACATTTAATCTGAGCCCTCTTAACTTTCCTGGTACAGTAGGTTAAAAAATGGTCACTAATTCCATACACAATGACACCACTTTGTAGGATTTTACTTGTATCAGATACAATGATGTGGTCAATAGCAGTTTGGCTATGCTCAGTTATTCTGGTTGGAACACTAATTAATTGGGTTAGACCATACACTCTAAACAAAAATGGTGCTGCTAAATAGCACTAAAAGTGGTTCATTGGCTTGTAATCATAGGGGAACCACTTTAAGTGCCATATAGCACCTACCTTTGTCAAATGGTGCTATGTAGAACCATAAGAGGTGCCATATAGCACATTAACCACCCCAAAGAACCGCTAAAGAACCGCTGAAGAACCAAACTGGGCTTAACAGGTTCTTTAAATGGTAGTGGTGCTATATAGCACCTTAACCACCGCAAAGAACCCCTGAAGAACCATTTTTTTTTAGTGTGTACATTTTCAGAAAATCACAAAAGCCATTGTATAGTGGACCTTCTGTTTTCAAAACATCAATATTATTATCTGCCATTAAAATGACTTCCTGGTTTAAAAAATCATGACAGCCTGCACTAACACATTCCAAGGTTTGGATGAAGTTATTTTGATTTGGAGGTCTATAAACAACACCACACAAAATTGGTTTGCTTTTTGGAAGCAAAATATCAATCCACACAGCTTCAAGGTTAACATTGTCCAGGTCCTGTCTTAGATTAAAATCAATATCAGACCTCACAAATATGCAAACCCCACCCCCTTGTCTGTTCCGGTCTTTGCGAACGATAACAAAGTTTTCAATTTCAACTTCGGAGTCAGTAATATAAGAATCTAACCATGTTTCTGAAAAACATAGTATACTTGCCTTGATTTTCCTGGCCAGCTCACGTACCTCTGTGATCTTTGGCAGTAAGCTGCGAATGTTTAAATGAAAACAATGCAAACCCTTCGATGCAAAAACGGATATTTGTTCCTCAGTGAAGACCAAATTGTTACTTCTCACGGTAGTGGCCTTCGGCATCGATTTTGTAGTCGATACTACTGGTGTCTCCAGACAAACACAGTGCGTGTCCGCCTCCTCCTCACGTAATAAAACGTAATGGACATATATGTGTAGGGAAATAGCAGTTTTAATAACAATATATAGCATTAAAACATAGTCTGAGCCACTAATCCTACCCCTACCACTACACCTAACCATTTCTGAAAACTACGTAGGCTACAATTATAAATTAAAACAACAGACAGACACGTATAATTACAATCATTTATTTATTGAGAAAATGTCAAAACCGGTACCAAAAGTCGTTCACATGACGATGTGTCGCAGTCCTCTCTGGCAGTATATCATAGTTTTGTATGAGGTAACGTTACAGAGCAGAATTTAAAGGTCCCATGACATGCTACTTTTTGTAGGCTTTAATATAGTCCTTAGTGGTCCTTAGTACTGTCTCTGAAATCTCTTTCCAAAAATTCAGCCTCGGTGCAGAATTATAGCCACTACAAGCCAGTCCCAGAATGAGCTTCCTTCAGACGGGCCGTTTCGGTGTCTGTAGCTTTAAATACTAATGAGGAGGAGAAAGGCGGCGCAAGGTGGAGGGTGGGTGTGGCCTTGACCATCTTGCGCAACGATACCATGCATGTTTATGTTGGATATATTGCAATGGCACGAAGACACGCAGTCGTTCAAGCATTTCAGTTTGACCCAGAATCTGATCCGGATGGAGAAGCAACGGATGAAGAAGTTGCAACTCAGCGGCTCCAGCAGGACGTTTCCGAATGGTTAGTTTAAAATATTATGTCTGGATACGGTACTTTATTCGGATGGTTTACAGTTATCATCATGTAGCTAACGCGAACCTACTGTTGCCTTTTCATGAGAGATCTGTAATGTCTGTAATTTATCTTATTACAATTACATCAAGCTCTGCGATCTTGAAATGCGGATATCGCGCGCGCCATATAACCAACAGGAAAACGGTTATCCAAATAACAAAGAAATGTGCAACACTCGCGTTACAGTATGTGTAACTTGATGCTGTCTACCTTTACATTAGCGCAAGTAACTGCATAGCTAATGTGACAGCCACATTCTACATGTAAGAAGCTAGGTAACCATAAACAGTAAAGCAACACACTTATATATAATTTGTTGACTTACTTGTCCGACGTTGAGCAAGCCCAGCTCTGTATTGACCATTCGATGTTCATTTGTACATCCAATTATTGAGCAATTATTATGCTTCGCTCGCTCAAAAGCCATGATATCTCTCGTGGACAAACTAAAATCGCGCGTGCGCGTTCTACTTCCTAGCTCATTTTCTCATGGGCGGAAAATATTCTCTGGGCGGGCAAAGCAGAGAAAGGGGAGGTAACATTTCTCCTTATGACGTCATAAGGAGGAGATTCAAGATCAGCCCGGTTGAGCTTCCATTTTCTCAAAGGCAGAGAAAGATAGCAAAAGCTCGATTTACACCGATTACAATTTTTAGAAACTTGGGGACCATATACAGGCTAGGGGAACTCATATTAATGTTAAAAAACCTCAGAAAGTGGAAATTTCATGTCATGGGACCTTTAAGTTATTAATCCATGAAAAATGTTAATCCGGTTTCGGTTTGCTATTCGCTCTGTGAAGGCGCGCGCGCTTCTCCATTTCAAATGTAGTACACCTTAAACACGGCATGTCGCAATCTGTGACGAAGCATGCGAGAGCCAATGAGCGTTTGATATCACTGCCGTAAAACATGTCGTAACGCTTTGGGCGCAGTTTTTGAATTTGAATTCACCTTTATTTTACTGTCTATGGAATTCACCACGAGCGCGGGATTGACGTTTACGGTCTCTGCTGAGAAATGGAGATGAAGATCACTGGATAAAGGGCTGCATTTGGATCTGTTTCTTGCAAACAACGTATGGATTCTAAAGATTTGGATTACATCAAGCTAATAAAATTGATGTCTTTTGTGAATTATTGTTGTGTTTTAGTGTATTATGGGTCTATAGGCGAAAACGCCTTTTGTGTCTCACGGTAAATAAACCAAATATTACAAAATGGTTAAACGATTAAAGAAGGTATTTTTAAGGTTTTAAAGTGTATTCTTGTTTAACAACATGTAACGTTAGGCTAATCCTCCGAAACGAGTTTGCAGCAGAAGGCACGAAATGTTATTATTTATGAGTAACGTTATTATTTGAGTAACGTTAAACTGTATTAATAAATGCGACTGAAAATTGAATTGATAAGACAATTGAATGCAATAGAGTCAAAATATTAATGCCACGATTTTAATATGCATAAGTTAAATAGGAATACGTACAAATTTGTACGTCGGTAAAGTTGTTTATACGTAGGGTTGGGTATTGGTTGGGTTTTATCCGATACCAGTACCTACTCGGTATTTTTCAAACGGTTTCCGGTGCTTAAACGGTTCTTAAACCGGTACTTAAGAAAACGAAACCGCACACACTTTATCAAAAAAAATAATAATACCTGTGTGTGTTTTCTGAAAAAGATTTTATGATTTCTGATTAAATTAAAACTTGTGCCATTTAAAAGGCTACTGATGTAGCCGAAAACACTTAAGTTAAGATCAAAATTTTGTCTTCTCATATTATTTATATATATTATATATATATATTATATTACATATTATATATTATAGACTTTTACAAAACAGAGAAATATCTGACACTGAGCAGAAATATTTAACACACATAGTATAGCCTCATATCATATCAATATACTTGATATACTTCATACTTGATATGCAAGATTTGCAGTAATACTAGACTTACCCGAAGAGGAACACTGCAGCTGAACTTGAACTTTAGTCAAGAGTGTCAGAGGTTTTGGGTTCTAATTCGTAGTATTTATTTTATTTTTTTTATTTTTTTTTACCGATTATGCTCATCCATTCTCATCCTAGGGCGTCATATACTGACGCTTTTGACATTTCGTCTACATCCAACGCACATGGCACCCTTTAGCGTCAATATGAGACGCACAGAGCTTTGTTCGGTTATGGGTAGGTTTATGTCTAGTGTAGGGATAGGGTTAGACCGCTAGGAGGCGCCTTCTGGCCCATATCTATCTGAGTCTCATACTGACGCTAAAGGGTGCCATGTGCGTTGGATGTAGACGAAATGTCAAAAGCGTCAGTATATGACGCCTTTGGATGAGATCGGAGATCGGGCTGGCTCATCAGTGGTTGTATATCAAGCAGGGACACTTTGTGTGCATTATATTTTGTATAATTTGGTCTAAAGTTATATTTTGGGCATAAATCGAACTTCATTCACGCACACATAAAACGCTTGCATACACATTTACTAAGTAGTCACACATGTATACTGCTGAATGCTCAAACTATATGAAATGCACAACGTCACATCTAAAGTCGCTCACGCACACACACGCAAACTCTACACACACGAGACGCGCGGAACTCTCCGCGCACATACTCATCTGAGACCCACACACACACACACAAACTCGCGCACATACTCATCTGAGACCCACACACACACACACACACACAAACTCGCGCACATACTCATCTGAGACGCGAGCACACACACACACACACACACACACACAAACTCGCGCACATACTCATCTGAGACGCGAGCACACACACACACAAACTCGCGCACATACTCATCTGAGACGCGAGCACGCACACACACAAACTCTCCGCGCACATACTCATCTGAGACGCGAGCACACACACACACAAACTCGCGCACATACTCATCTGAGACGCGAGCACGCACACACACAAACTCTCCGCGCACATACTCCTCTGAGACGCGAGCACACACACACACAAACTCGCGCACATACTCATCTGAGACGCGAGCACGCACACACACAAACTCTCCGCGCACATACTCCTCTGAGACGCGAGCACACACACACACACACACACAAACTCGCACACATACTCCTCTGAGACGCGAGCACACACACACACACACACAAACTCGCACACATACTCCTCTGAGACGCGAGCACACACACACACAAACTCGCGCACATACTCATCTGAGACGCGAGCACGCACACACACAAACTCTCCGCGCACATACTCATCTGAGACGCGAGCACACACACACACAAACTCGCGCACATACTCATCTGAGACGCGAGCACGCACACACACAAACTCTCCGCGCACATACTCATCTGAGACGCGAGCACACACACACACAAACTCGCGCACATACTCCTCTGAGACGCGAGCACGCACACACACAAACTCGCGCACATACTCATCTGAGACGCGAGCACACACACACACAAACTCTCCGCGCACATACTCATCTGAGACGCGAGCACACACACACACAAACTCGCGCACATACTCATCTGAGACGCGAGCACACACACACACAAACTCGCGCACATACTCCTCTGAGACGCGAGCACGCACACACACAAACTCTCCGCGCACATACTCATCTGAGACGCGAGCACACACACACACAAACTCGCGCACATACTCATCTGAGACGCGAGTACACACACACACAAACTCTCCGCGCACATACTCCTCTGAGACGCGAGCGCACACACACACACACACACAAACTCGCACACATACTCCTCTGAGACGCGAGCACACACACAAACACACACACACAAACTCACACACACTCATCTGAGACGCGAGCACACACACACAAACTCTCCGCGCACATACTCCTCTGAGACGCGAGCGCACACACACACACACACACAAACTCGCACACATACTCCTCTGAGACGCGAGCACACACACAAACACACACACACAAACTCACACACATACTCATCTGAGACGCGAGCACGCACACACAAACTCTCCGTGCACATACTCATATAGAGTCGACGCCTCATAAATAGATCGATCTCTGCAACGTATTGAAGCGCGCGTCCGAGTGAAGAAAGTGCGGTGTGCGCGAGCCACAAGAGAAAACACTGTATCCGCGCCACTGATCGCAGCGGCAACGAGCACTTTGATCATTTGATTTAAAAAACACAGTTCAGCGCTAGATCGTCTCTTATTTAACAAATGAACTAAATGAATGCTCTGCTGGTTAACTGGAGATGTTTTGTTGGATCATTCGTGCCGCGAGATGTTTTATAGGGGGCGGTGAAAAAAAAAGTCAGGCACCGAAATCAGGCACCGAAAGTTGCGTTCTTATTCGGTCTCGTTACTACCGTTTACGTCGGAACCGGTTCCCTATTGGAACCGGGTTTCGGTACCCAACCCTATTTATACGTAAATAAATTACGTTTTAGTGCTGTCAATGCGTAAATGTTATACGTTTTAGTGCTGTAAATACGGCAGTATTATACGTTTCTGTGTGTATAAATGGTGGAACTACACTTTGGTAGAACTACACTTTATGTAAAAATACAAACGTATTCTCATGAGATCACGTTGCAAGTTAAGATCAAAGTCCATTTGTGTCCACAGTACATTGTTTGCAAAGGCTTGAACTTTCATGTTCATATTCATTTCACAGTTATGCCACATTGTTCATCAGTGTTTCAAAGGACCGAGTCACCACTTTAGTTGAGGGGCCACACACATGATGAAGTCATTGATAAATAATGCTTAGTTAATGATGACTACTGTATTTGAATGCCAACAGAATTCATATGTTATGTGCTGTGATTGGCCATTTTTGGGGTCTGTCCATTTACCTGCAGGTTATGAAGAAGACATGAACATGCTGGATAACTCAGATCATAATGAAAACACATTGTTCATCAGTGTTTCAAAGCACCAAGTCACCACTTTAGTTGAGGGGCCACACACATGATGAAGTCATTGATAAATAATGCTTAGTTAATGATGACTACTGTATTTGAACGCTAACAGAATTTGTATGTTATGTGCTGTGATTGGCCAATTTTGGGGTCTGTCCACTTCCCTGCAGGCTATTTCAGGAAAACAGTTCTCACATTAATTGATTTACTGTTCTAGCCTGTATGCATGCATTAGGTAATGTGGATTTTTGTACATTCCTTTAATAATTCGAAGAGTAGTCTTGCATGCATGAATTAATGCTTTTTTATGCATGAATTCATGATGATTCATGTACCATAACCATAGCTTTATCCACAATGGGTGGTAAAGACCAATTTTTTTGGTAAACAAAGAAAACATCATGATCATGCGTAATAAATCATAATTCATGATGATGTACTCATCTTAGTTAATTTTTTAATTAAGGTGTTGTTCATCCATGAAGTCATGAATGAAAAACGTTGAACTCGTGTTAGTTCCTGATGATTCATGAGATATTAATGCATGAATGAATGCATATTTCATGCATGAATTTATACATGAATTCATGATAATTCATGTACCCTTACCGTAAAGTGTTACCATAATGTCTAATATTTCATAGGAATATTGATGTATAATTTATTTCCATATTCACTTGTGGTGTCTCCCAGAATGCCTGATAAACATGATGTAAGTCCTGATGTCTCTACATGTATGAAATCAATGCCCTGTTCTGGAACAGAAAGTCATTTTTTGATTTGAAACCCCATAATGTTTTCCTGAGATGTTGGTTTATGAAATACAATTTGAAAAGTAGTCCGATTTAAATTATAATGACAATATATTATCATATTTCCTACATTTGATCACTAAATTAATGTCAGACATTTTTAAAGACCAAGGAGAAGTTGTGTTCATGGTGAAACCTCCAAACATTTGGTGTCTCTGGAAAGTCCTGAATGTGCTCTTTACAGGACACACAGGTGTGACATGTGACATGTATGATGTCAGAGAAATTCACTAAAATATAATGTCCACTACAGTGGACCAAAGTCTATACCTGGGTCCCAGGAGGATAGTGAGTGTGAATGTACATGTGCTGTATTATCTGTCTTTGTCTTGAGGAAAATGGTATTGAGCTTTAAATTATGTCATATTTTGTATATGACCCCATACTGTATAGCAATATTTACTTTGTAACTTTATGTAACTTTGGCTTGTATGAAGTTGAAGGGGAAAAGGACCTGGATAAGAGCCACACTTTATAGAAGTAGGGCTCCAGACTGCGACCAAATGGGCGACAAGAGTTCGCACTGGTGTGACCATTAGAGAGCTGCAACTTATGTTACATACCAGAAACATCAAACGGTTTATTGAGGCTACCTCAGGCTATTATCCTGTCAATATACAATCTGCGTAATGCTCTTGGACTTGATCCGTTGTGGAGCAAATATGCCCGAACCAAAGATGTTCAGACCAATCAAATTGTCAGGGCGGGCTTTATACGATGATGGACAGATGATCAACAGTAACGTAATCATCCACGTCACCAACGAGCGCTTGGGTTGAATTCGTTTACAACAAAGATGGCTGCCGCTGGAGAATTGAGATTTCACACTAACAAATAAGTCAGATAGAATAAATGCATATTTGGCGTGCTGTCCGAGGAGAGGCTCCGGGCTCGGTATTCGGCCCGAACCCAAAGTACTCCCCCCGTATTCCTGGCTGTGGAAGAACAAGCCGAGAGTCGGATGCTGGAAACTGTCAAGGAATGTTAGGTGAGTCGACAGAGTGAATATATGCTTCCTCTCATTCTGATAGGGTAGACATGGTAATAGTTTGATGACAAGTTGATTGGATTGATTATGTGAACGTGCTCCTCCCGAACTTTATGAAACATTATGTGCAGATTCTGCCATCGCGTCTGTTATAGAAGATATCCACAGCGCATTCATTTGAAAAGAGGAACGAGAACCGCGATCAAGACATTTGTCGATCGGAAACATGAATAAAGAACATACGTCACTTACTCCGTTGCTCTGATTGGTTGTCTATCCAATTGAGTGCAGAGGCATTTTCTTTCCTGGTTCGGTTTAAACACGCCCCATAATCAAAGCTCAATGGAGCAGTATCAGACTCACATCAGAGCCCGTCTTCGGAGAGCCTGGCCACTCCCTATTAAGTCCTATTGTACCAAATTTTGGTTGTAGTTCCACCAGAGCTCCACTGGGGGCGATCGCCCATGAGTGCAGAATGAATGGGAGTCAATGGGGCTAGACGGCTAAATGTGTCTCTTTCACCCGATTGCCGTTGAGAAATCTCAGATTTGATTGTAGGTTTTGTAAGTTCAACATGGGTTATAGGTCGAAAGTTCAATGACCGAGTACTTATGTCCTTTCGATTTCTTACAGGTTGAGTTGTTGTTGCCAATAACAAGCTAGCATTCTGCTAATGAACGCTGATTGGTCAGTGAAGGACTGATGACGACCAGAGAAACCGCTTGATGGCATCGTGGCATCCAAAGCGGGACCAAAAACAAACAAAACAAAAACTCTTCTAGCACGTGTATTTACCTGTGTCAGCTGTTAGGGTTAGGGTTAGGGTTAGCACGAAAGCACCAAAGTGACTGAAGGATTGCCGTAAAGCAGTATGTCTGGTCGTACGATGTGTATGATGTCATTGACATTTTTAAAAAGACTTTTAAGAGCAAATAAGTGACTCTAAAAAATCGAACACCCCGCAATGTGTAATTTCTTTGCATCTCCTTTCGAATACAACATTCAAATTATAGACAAAAAATTATATCCGGAGAAAAGTGGATTTTGAGGGATATAACTCATAGACCTCCATTCATCCTGCACTTGTCCTGTGAGCGCCCTCATGTGGAGCCAGAGTGGAACTGCAACCAGTTCAGAAGCCGGAAGTTTACTGAGAGTGAAAGTTCTCCCCTTATTAGACATTCTCTGCTCATATTCTGACTAGAATCTGAGTATGACGACGTCAGGCTAGTCATTGCCTAGTTGTTCAGATAAATTAGTATATGTCCATGTGTATGTTCTCTGTTTATATCGTATTGTTCTGTCATTCTAACTGTATTGTTCCTACTTTTTCAGATAAATAAATATAAGTTCTTGTTCTTTGTTTATATCGATTTGTTCTGTCATCTTGCCGTCATTACTGTCGTCTTGTTCTGTCGTCCTTGCTGGAGTTTTGATCTGTTATCCTTACTATCATTTATGTAAACTGTTTCAAATGTGTACAGACACAGACCTCACACAAAGCTGTCAAAATAAAAGCACAGTAGCCTAGGTTTACAACATAATCTCATTGATGTGAGGTTATGAGAAGCAGGGGAATAGGCCTATACACTGCAGATGAGGAAGAAAAACATACTGGACTGTAAGATTTACATTTATTAATTTAGCAGATGCTTTTATCCACTTATGAGGAATATCACAAGAAATTTGCCACAATATTTCTAGATTATAATACCAGGTTTATTTGAAAGCTAGATTAGGAGACAAGCAAGAGCAGAGGAGAAATATAGAGAGATTTGGTTGTTGTTGTTGTTGTTGTTGTTGTTGTTGTTGTGAGTGTCTTGTTGTTGTTGTTGTTGTTGTTGTGAGTGCCTTGTTGGTTTAATGATGTGTTGTTCAGTAAGGATTGTTGAGAAGTTGTGTGTCCCTAAGCTTCAAGGTGTGTGCAAAGCATGTGCCACACCCCTCTTAGCTTGTTAATTTTCCTATTAACTTCTAGCTCCACCCACCAGATCTCAAGCCAATTAGGACACTATCAGGCTTTATAAATTGCACCTGTGCCCATAGCACCTTCATTCTGGTGCACATGGATGAACTGTGCAGAGGACTGAGTTCTTTCTCCTTTGTTTTTTCCTGCGTGTGCGTATTTGACCATGTAAGTGCTTTTGTTTGACACTTAACTTATTCTGTATTTTTTAAGTTTGTCCTAAATGTGTTTATTTTGCTGTATTTCCTGCTTAGGCATGTTCTTTAGTTATTTAGATATGTATTTGAGATTATAATATGAATAGATGGCCTCATGTATTGTTTAAATTACTTTATTTCCTGTGAATTCAATGTTATGTTTATTGTAAACTAAAACATTGTATTTCTGTTCTTTGTCGAACCACACGCTCACACACATACACCCTACATACACACACACACACACATATCTTATACCTGATTTGGAAGGAAAATAAAGACCTTAACATCAGAGTGACTAGACTGGACCTGTTCTTACTGACAGCCCCATTGGCTTCAAGCTAGCTACCTAAGCATCCTCTTACTCCTTTTCAAGGATTGTCTTCAGCATTTACTGGAATTCAAAAGTTGAGATGGGGAGAAACTCATTTCACAGAGATTCTGTAGTCAAATCAGTTATAAAACAGGACGTATTGGGGTGGGAGTGTGTGTGATTCTGATATTGATACTGCCTCTGCCTATATCAGTTGCACCAGTGGATCTTCTAGCCACTAACCACCAAATCTATTGAGTCATCTCAGCCTTAACAAACCTGCTAACAGTATTGCGGCGTATAAACTTAAAAAGCAATCCAAACGCCGCAGCAGGCTAAGTGGGTTTATACTGAAGACACGTCACGCTGAACCATTGCACATGATGGGATGTCTTTATTGTTCCATTTCACAAGCTTAGAAAGATCCAACACTTACTTTAATAGATGCATTTCATCAGCCGTGCAAAGATCCCTCAGACAGTGCAGTAACAGAAGATGATGATGATGATGATGATGATGATGATGATGGTCAACAGAAAGTTTCTCCTTCTAATAAAAATAATAATACATTATTTATAATAAAAACATAAACGTTACAAAACGACAAACAATTGTAGTTTAAATTCGCGCTGACACTATATTTACCTTTTTTGAAATAATCCATTAAACCTGCGGAGAAACTAAGAGCGTGAACTAATGCATATTCTGCTAGTGTGCAACTCTCATTGGATGAATTCACATCATGATCTGCGGATTGTCTGCGAATTCACATTTTTTGATGCGGGTGTAAATGCGTTTTTGCACCATATTCACTGCAGCAAACGTGTGTGTACGAGTTTCTTAATCAGTGATTTGTAGAATAGGATTTGTGCTCCTGCAATGAAGAACTGTTGTGTTTGTGGGAGAGAGAAAAAATCTTCAAGTTTGCAGTTTTCTCCGTGACTTCAAATGTACTGATACACACATGTGGGTGTTCTCTACAACTACAGATTCCCCTGTCACAGGCGCTCAGTGTATTTGCACTAAAAATAACTTCATACGCAAGCTTATACCTGTGAACATGAACAGAAAAACACACACACCGCATCGGGTCTACACACTGCAGACGAGTAACAACAGCAAGATTACAGAACAAATCGACATAAAGAACACACACATGAACATACTAACTTATGAGTTATATTATGAGTAGCAGGGGAATACCTCTAGCTCTTATAACAAGACGACAGAACAAATCGACATAAACAGAGAACACACACATCAACATATACTAATGGTAACACTTTATAATAATGTTCCTTCATTAATGAGTAACGCACTATTAACATTCTATAACTACTATTAACTAACAAGAAACTCTGATTAATGAATAAGTATAGCGCTCAGTTAAATGTGTTAGTTCACTATTAGCTAATCAATAACTACTATTGTTCATCCCTCACTGAAGACTAAGATCTAAAAATAATGTATAATGGAAACCCATAGTAATTAATCAAGTGTTACTACATCCTTCTAAAGGAACTAATTATTAGGATCAGTTTTCTAAAGTGAAGATCAAGGAAACACTAGTAAAGATTAAAGTGTATGGAGCTTAAAATATGACAATATGATTTGAATTTGAATTGTGTAAATCTGTGGATACTCTTCCCTGTGGATGACCTGTGACCTACTTTCTGTAAGATCAGAATTTTTGAGTTTGAATTTTTGAGATTGAATTTTAGAAAACTGAATTTGAAGTTCCGAATTTCTTCATCTTGAAAACTTGAATCTGTATTTTTAACTGAATATTTGCAGTATAAGAATTCAGAACAAAAAAACTAGCAGTTTGAAAATACATGTCTATAAAATTCAGCCATAAAAACATTTCAATTTGTTAAATTTCAAATGTTCAATATTCGTTTAAAAAAAAATCTAATTCAGAACTATTTAAACTACCACCTAAAATTCAATTTTGTTAGATTTCACTTGTAAATAATTCAAATTTACACAATTCAAATTCAAATCATATTGTCATATTTTAAGCTCCATTAAAGTGTTACTAAATTTATATCCAAAATTTTACAAAAAATATCTTAAGCTTATAATGATTTCAGTCAATATTAAGTAGTTTTGCTTTTTCACTCTAGAATACTGATAATAAGAATACAAATAATTAATAGTTCCTTTAGAAGGATGAAGTAACACTTGAGTCATTGATAGTGGGTTACCATTACCTTTCATTATATATTATACATTATTCATGATAATTATGAACCTGTAGTTCTCTGGGAGGAATGGACAAAGTAGTTATTGATTATTAATAGTGAATAACCACATTCAACTGAACGCTACCCACTAATTCTTTAACCAGAGTTTCTTGTTAGTTATTACTAGAATGTTAATAGTGCGTTACTCATTAGTTCCTGTGTTAGTCATTAATGAAGGAACATTATTATAAAGTGTTACCGTTCAGCTCATACTTAGAAGAGAGAGGTTTTGTGTTTTAAAGACGTCTAATAGCCAAACAAACACGGCCCAGACGTCTAGGCTAACACAAGGCAACATTTGGGCTGTCAGTGAAAACTGAACAGATTTCTAACATTAGCACAGGAATAGATCAGGCTATACACACACACACACACACACACACACACACACACACACACACACACACACATATAGAACATGTCAGAGAAATTAAACCAAACCTCTTGTAATCACTGTAGACTTTGCTGAAATGATGGAATATCAAACCTCTCACTAGTTATTTTGGCAAAAGCAACATGTAACCAAATTCAAGGTTATTTAGGCTAGTAGTCATGTCACAGCAATAAGTAATCGAGTTTTTTTTTTTTTTTTTTTACGTATTAATTAACTTAAAGAAGTGACATGAATGAATGAATGAATGAATGAATGAATGAATGAATAATTCAAGACAAGAAAGTTCTGATGTCATGATCATTATACCTGCCTATAACTGCTGCTGTGTCTGCCAGTGTTTATCATTCAAACTGCAAAGTGTTGCAAAACGTTGCAGGATATTTTGCAAATAATTTATTTAATTTGTTTATGTAAAAGAGTAAAGAAAAAGTTCAAACTTTTTTTATTTAAGTATCTATTTTTTTATTAAGTATTTATTTTGTATTAATAAATAACCTCATTGTATTAATTTATAATGTAACATTATAGCATGACATTTGTGTCAATAATCATCAAGCACAGGTGTCTGTGTGGTGGGAGGGTGACACACACAGAGAACTGTGACACACACACACATGAGAACTGTGACACACACACAGAACTGTGACACACACACACATGAGAACTGTGACACACACACACATGAGAACTGTGACACACACACACATGAGAACTGTGACACACACAGTGAACTGTGACACACACACAGAACTGTGACACATGTTTTAGATCTACTTTACACAAACAGGAAGTCGTGTTAAACTTACACACAGTTTGTTTCCTCAGTGTGTGTGTGTGAGGATGTGTGTGTGTGTGTGTGTGTGTGTGTGTGTGTGTGTGTGTGTGTGTGTGTGTGTGTGTGTGTGTGTGTGTGTGTGTGTAGAAGAGACCCATTTGGTCTGATCTGATCTGAGTCAGTATCTTCAGGAAACTCCACTTTCTGAGTGTGACAGTTCTCGAATGACACAACTGACAGTCGGATGTTCTGAGTTCACACACTGCCATTTGTCACTGAACTTGTGCATACACTAAACTATGCTGAGTTGTTTCAAGTCAAGTCTCCACCTCTGCAATTCAGTTCATTAAAGTCCATAATGAAAAAAGTATACTTTATTGTATTTGAAATATATTCCCTTTTTCAATAGTACATTGCAAATTAAAAGTATATTAGCATCATGCTTTTACCTATTTTCACAATACAACTTTTAACACACTTTAAAATAATTGTACTCTAGTGTATTTTCTAAAGATATTTTTTTGAAAAATATACTTAAATTGAAAGTTCTGTTTATTTTTTTTTTTTTTAAAGTGTATGTATTTGCACTTTATTAAAAATGTAGGTATATATTGAACTTGTGCTGGAAATGAACAATGCATTGAGAGTGTGCTGATTTTACATTCATTACAAAAGTATACTTTCAAAACACACTATAGTATACAATTACACTTAGTATTTTGTAGTATAGGTAAGTATTATTTGTTTATTAATGTGCATTTGTTATTGACGACACAGTGTACAATTTAGAGTATTTGGAATAAGCCAAAGGTATTACTGAGCTTTTTACTCAAATATAACACGTATATTGCTTGTATGTTTCGTAGACACTCGTAATGAATTTGTAATGTACTTGTAACACAAATAAATCACACTTTAATATCACTAATCATGCATGTAATTAGTCTCTACACAGGCATATACTTAAAGTAGTATTCTTGAAGTTGTTCCAATTTAGTAGCCTACACAAAAGTACACTAAACACACTTAAAGTTATGCTTTAATTTAATTACATCTACTCAGTGCAAAATTAGTTGTTTCAAAACAGCACACTTCAAGTTAACTAATCATTAACACACTTGAAGTATCCTGATAATTAGTCTGGCTGCAAGTATACTTAGCATTTTTTTTTATTTTATTTTTTTTTATTTCACCAGGGAAAGTCTAGTAACCATGTTTGTTTGGTTTTGGTGGATTTGTATAACCACAGTTTTACTACAAATGCCATGGTTAAACTATGGTTAATTTTGTGGTTACCATGGTTTTCATCTTGATGGTTTTCAATTTTCATGAGGGATGTGATGAATTAGAATTTAATATGAATTAGAATGAAAAAAGACACGTTAGCCAGAATTGAATTGCATGCAGTTGAGATGGTGGTCTAGTGGGTTAAACCACTGAACTGGTAAATCGAAGGTTGCTGGTTTGATCCCAGCAGTCACCACCAGTGTGTCCTTGAGCAAGACACTTTACTCCACGTTGCTCCAGGGGGATTGTCCCTGTAATAAGTGCACTGTAAGTCACTTTGGATAAAAGCGTCTGCCAAATGCATAAATGTAAATGTGACACCCTCTTGTTTATTGGTCCACATGCAGGACTCAGATTCAATCCCTCTCTAACACACCCTAACACACAGCAACATGGCTACACACTTCATTATCACAAATATTTCCAAACGTATGAAATAATTACATATGCAATAGGTAATAATGGAACACAACAATTCGTTTACTAGAGGATTAGCAATGTGAATTATTATTTGCATAGACCCTCCCCGGTCAACATCTGACTCGCTCCAACTTCACCAAATACAAGACAAACATTGCACATTGTAACAAATGAATGATCAACCATATAATAACGCACGTATACATCACTTCAGCCAAACGTTTCTGAGTCAATAGTTGTCGCCTCAGGGTCTGATTTAATGGGTCTGGTAATTCCACGTTTTTTTGTTTTTTTTTATATATATATATATATCTTAACTGTTCTGTTTTAGCTAGACTTAAAAAGTATGTGCTTGTCATTTTGTTTCGACATCTCTGTGATCTAAAAATCGGAAAAGCTTCAGGACCGGACATGCGCAGTGTCATTGCAACGCGTTTGTTATCATTTACTTCCTTCAAATGTTCTATAACCCTAACAGATCATCAGGATCACATTATAGATTATAGAAATACCAAGAGTTCACTATAAACACGGAGAGTCCGCTTTTAGCTGTTAACAAATCACTGGTTTAATGTTGAGAGAAGTCAAGAAACTGTGGACAGAGTTTATCTGCAGTGAACAGACACAGAATAATGATCTCTTCCTGAACACTCAGTCACATTAAAGATTTACAGCGTCGAGTGCATGTGCAAAGAAGAGGAACACTTGAACATCTGTGTCCTGTTTAACCGTTTTAAAGCACACATTGGTTTAGAGATACTGAGAGATACTGAGAGAGGTTTGCCACATCACGTGTTGCGCAGAAATCTAAAAAACACTGTTTCCGATAACCTATATTCTTAAGGGTAAAGAGGACTAATTTATTATATCACTAATTTTTTGCTTATATCTCGGATATAAACAATATAATAGAGGAGGAATAAAATGCTTGCTTAGGTATTATATTCCTATGAAAATATATTTTAATTTGTACTATATTAACCCTATTTTATTGCTTATATCTGTGGCTATTATTGTTTGCAATGTATTGATAACTCGGACTTCCAAAGTAAATACTGTATTATCCAATGTTGGTTTGTGCTATTGCGCTTTTCATGTAATATGAGCTCTGGTGTTTGATTGATTGTTTTTGTACATTATATGTGTTGTTACGTTGTGTAAGTGTTCAAGAAAATGCACAAAAAACAACAACAGTATTACAAAAAAAAAAAATTCACACATAAGGGCCCTATCTTGCACCCAGCGCAATTGACTTTGTACACCGACGCATGTATCATTCCTATTTTGCACCCGACACACAGCGGACTTTTCCCTTCACAGACGCACGTCGGTAAACTAAGAAACACACTTGTGCTCCCGGGGGCGGTTCAGCTAAAAGAGTTGCGTGTTCCGGCGCAAACGTTCCGCAGGTGCTATTTTACAGGTTTAGAAAACAATTCCGCCACTAACCGAAAAAATCTAGTTTAAAGTCAGTGGCGCGTTGCGCATGTTATTCATATGCTATTTTAAGGGCGCATGCTTGGCCATAATCAATGTAGCGTGTGCACAACGCTCATACACTTTGATTCTCTCATCTACACAGAAGCAGCAGTTTTCATTTTTGCAAATCATACATCATTACGATAGATAGATAGATAGATAGATAGATAGATAGATAGATAGATAGATAGATAGATAGATAGATAGATAGATAGATAGATAGATCATTTATTATAAAAGCATTCATCTAGCTTACACATTTACCCAAATTATCATATGCCTGTTTAACCGAAGCTAATTTGTGTGTGTTTCTCCATCCCCAATGTCACTTCTCTGTGTTTTACGGCCCTGACGAGAGCGTCGGTCTCCTCGGCTGTGAACCGCTCCTGCCGTGCGTCTGGCAAATCCGCCGTTATAATAGCAATCCGCCATGGAACAAGCGCGTCTGCTCTTAAAGGGAATGTGAGATGTCGCTCTGATTGGTTTATTTCACGTTACGCCCAAACCACACCTATGAGTAATGAAGCTACTTCAGACCAACACATTTTAGATTTGCGTCGGTGAGTCATTTATCCCGCCGGTATAATAGCAACAGCGCCCGAGACCCGCCCACAAAGTTACTTGTGTTTCGCACTTGATACTTGCGTTTCAGATCATTAAAATAGGGCCCAGAGAGCCATTTTGTTGTCCAAAGTGAGAACAATTCATAACTTTTATTAAAGTGATTATTTTGTATGGTACACAACAAAATCCTCAGTGTTAAATGAACACGGCTCAGTGTTTATATGAGTCCACACTCAGAGTGTTATAAGTAACACTGAAACAGTGTTAAAGTTAATGAGATAATTAAGTGAATAATTGAGTGATGACTGAGCATTATTGAAGACACCTGATGTTAACAAGCAGAATCACTGAAGGAGAAAATTGTAAAATCAAGTCACCATTATGGTGATCAGTGGTTGGTTTAGTTGAAATCTTGACCCTTACATTATTAACTTTAGATTTAGTTTGGCTATTGTGAGTTATAACAGCCAGATGAACAAAGAGAAAAGAGTGATCTGATGGTGTTGGTTGTGTTTAACATCATCATTATTTGACCTGAAACACTGAACTCATAGAGAGCATAATTTCTTAGTTAAGTTTATTGCATGGGTTATAGCATCACTGGTCTTATAGAGCATACCATTTTTAGCATTTTCAATAAAATCCAATGAATAAGTATTTTATGTAGGCACACACAGACATCAAGAATTAGCGTATGAATCTCACCAATGGTGACAAACAGATCAATTCTGAACATAACCTCATTATTTATTCATGCAGCAATGCATGATGGAAGACATGAATGAGTTTTGATTGGTGGCACCCAGAATGCACTGCAACATGCTTTATAATTGTCACCATTGTTGAGATTCACAGGCTGATTGTTGATGTCTGTGTCAAAATAAGAACAACTTTTAAGAAATCATTTGAATTACATTGTAAAAGTTACAGTAAATGAACAGAGATCTTACCAGAGGATCAGACGTCTCTCTGGCAGACGATGATGAATGATGATGTTTCAAATCTCTTTAATCTCATAATTGAAGAAATAATCAATTGTAAGGGGATTTACAGTCAAACACCCAGAAGCAGAAATGAAGACAAGAGTCAGAATTATAATAACTGAAAGAAAAGTTTTACTGAAGATAGTTTGCAGTTTCATCAGCAGAAGTTCAGCTTCAGTAAAACCTAATTTATTATAATTATGTCAGGTAGTCAGGGTTTTATTACGATTGGCAAGATAAACTACAATTAGCACATATGTAATTAGATTATGCAGCGTTTGTCCATGTTAACAAACAATGTCAAAAAACTTGTAATACATTTTTTGTTTGTCTTGATGTAAGTAATTAACTCAGTAATATTCATGGTGATATCTAAAGGTTAACATTTTACCCTATTCACGTGAGAGAAAGAATGTATAGGCGTATGAATGGGGTATATTTGGGTATTTTTCTAAACTTTCCCCAAGGGGATTCTTCTGGGCTTTTTCGCCCTTACTCAGGACATATTGAGGATACAAAATCAGTTGAGTTTGCCTCTGTTGCAATTTGTTCAACCTTTTTTTCATAAAATGACTGGACTACTACCCGTCATTGTGACCTTAACCAATGAAATTACTGCAGGGCGGGATTTCCGCTTAACTGGTTTGCGCCCAGTGGGATTTTTTTTATTTTTTTATTTAGAAATACATATAGAGATATATGATATATGAGAATATAGAGAAATACGGGAAAAATATTTAAACGGGATGGTAGCGGGATAGCAAGGTAAAATGCGGGAGAATCCCGGGACTTAGTTCTTTTTAATATAATCTATTCCATTAAGTACTGCTTATTCTTTAAGTACTAGTACCTTTTTAGGTACTAGTAGTTATTCATTAGATACTAGTTCTTATTTTTTTAGAGACTGGTACTTATTCATTAGATACTAGTACCTATTAAATAGACACTAGTACTTATTAGTTAGATTCTAGTGCCTATTAAATTGGTACTAGGACTTATTCAATACATACTATCTTTTGTAATTGTTACGAGTAACTATTATTTTACTAGTCACAACTGCTTTTTTACTCGTCTTATGTTATGACTAGTCGGAACGGCCACTGGAGTGTTCAATTAAAAATCTCACTAGTAAAATAAACATTTGGAATAAATACTAGTATCTAATAAATAGGTACTAGTATCTATTGAAGAAGTACTAGTAGCTAATTAATCCTTTAATTGTTTTTGCCAAAATAACTTGCATACGAGATGTTTGATATCCCATCATTTCAGCAAAAGTCAACAGTGATTACAAGAGGTTTGGTTTAATTCCTCTGACATGTTCTGTGTGTCTGTGTGTGTGTGTGTGTGTGTGTGTGTGTGTGTGTGTGTGTGTGTGTGTGTGTGTGTGTGTGTGTGTGTGTGTGTGTGTGTGTGTGTGTGTGTGTGTGTGTGTGTGTGTGTGTGTGTGTGTGTGTGTGTGTGTGTGTATAGCCTGATCTATTCCTGTGCTAATGTTAGAAATCTGTTCAGTTTTCACTGACAGCCCAAATGTTGCCTTGTGTTAGTCTAGACGTCTGGGCCGTGTTTGTTTGGCTATTAGACGTCTTTAAAACACAAAACCTCTCCCTTCTAAGTATGAGCTGAACGTTAACACTTTATAATAATGTTCCTTCATTAATGACTAACACAGGAACTAATGAGTAATGCACTATTAACATTCTAGTAATAACTAACAAGAAACTGTGGTTAAAGAATTAGTGGGTAGCGTTCAGTTGAATGTGGTTATTCACTATTAGCTAATCAGTAACTATTTTGTTCATATAGTTACTCCTACTTTTTCAGATAAATCAGTGTATGTTCATCATGTGTGTGTTCTCTGTTTATGTCGATTTATTCTGTAATCTTGCTGTTGTTACTCGTCTGCAGTGTGTAGACCCGATGCGGTGTGTGTGTTTTTCCGTTCTCATGTTCACAGGTATAAGCTTGCGTATGAAGTTATGAAGTGCCTGTGACAGGGGAATTAGTAGTTGTAGAGAACACCCACATGTGTATCAGTACATTTGAAGTCACAGAGAGAAATGTTTTATGGTCTGTCCAGTGTGTTTCTCTGTCTTTATATAGGCCTATTAAAGCATGTGCAAGTGTTCACCATCTATACACACTATCAGAGGCAGGGTACACTAGTGCAGGGTTTTGCCGCCTCCGTCATATTTCCTGCCGCCTCCGGCTCTCGTCTAAACTCGGACAGACAGTCGCATGCTCAGATAGGCCTACACTTTTTCCACGGTGACGGTTCTGTTGCAGGTTCCCGGCCTGTGTCCATTCTCAAACCGTATGCCGATGGTGCTAGGCGGATAATCATAATCCGTGGGTCGGGTGGGCCAAGTCATAAAAACATAACATTCCAATGAATCGAGGGTGGATGACGGATAAATCATTATAATGTGTTGAGTTTAATAAAGACACAGAACTCTCATCACGGTAAAACACAATGAACGTGCGTCACTCTTTTACTTTCGTTGACCTCTGACCCCCCTAGAGGCACCGAGGTCCACCCACAAAAATACTGTGGGAAACACAGGAGGCTGTATGATGGTCTACGAAAGATACTCATTTAATTATCTTACTATTAAAATACATGATCAGGATTTTACCACCTCCGCCTCGTTTTGAGGCTAGTGTCAACCCTGCTAGTGTGTCAGTAAAGCAGAAGTGCAGGATTGAGACACACATCTGTTCATGAGTCTGTGTGTTTGAGCTCAGATGAGTCTGTAAAAGAGTCCAGTGCCACTTACAAGAAACGGCAAATCTTTTTCGACAGAACTTGATCCAGTAATACTAACACTTTCTCTTCTATTCTATTCTATTGTATTATAAAAAAATTTTTTTTTTAAAATGTACTGCGTTAGATTAAACTGGGAAGGGTCACAGCACTTACATATTGTTGTCCTACTGTTAGTTTCACTGCTTCTATTGTTCTCATTTGTAAGTCACTTTGGATAAAAGCGTCTGCTAAATGAATAAATGTAAATGTGAATGATTGAACAGAGTGACGATGATGATGAAGATGATGATGAAGATGATGATGAAGATGATGAAGATGTTCAGGTCTTCAGCTGCTGGTGGATGTCAGTGATGATGATGATGATGATGATGATGATGAAGATGATGAAGATGATGAAGATGTTCAGGGGCCGTATGTATAAAGCCACTCAGAGTAAAATTTTAGTCTCAAGTCTGTCAAAATTCTAAGAATGATGTCATTTTACTTTTATTCCTAGACTTAAGAATAAGTGTGATTCATAAAGGTTCCTAAGTGTCAAGACTAGGTCTCAGCTCCTAAATTATTTAAGAGAGCTGAAGAGGTCTCTTAACCTAGTTAGGAGTAACAAGATGGCAGCAGAGAGGAGGTCGCCACGCACTTTTCAATGAAAATATGATGTATTGGAGTTACAGTAAATGATGACGGAGTTGATTTTATAGCAATGAAATAAAAAGGAAAGTAATAATTACATTGTTGCTGACTGGAAAAAAGCAGCAGTGCACCGGTGATGACTTGAGCTCATCATTCCACAGTAAGCAGGGTCTTAATAGCACTATTGTGGCACTGACCACATTAAATACAGTAGTGGCTAAAAGTGATGTGCAGAGTTTTTTTTTATTGTTTTTTTATGACCCTACAAGTTTGCTTAAACCATCAAAATATAAGGAAAATAAAACTTAGTGAAGATATTTATCTGACAAATTATGACTAAGTCAGGTCACTTTTTACAGTACAGATTGTTTCAAAGCAGCTTTACAGTGATAACAGGAAAATAATGCAACAAAGTTAGTTTGGGCTGTACAGCAGCTCTAGAAGAAAATAGTGTCATTGTGCAGCTTAAGTTAGTTCAATGATGATTAATTTCCATTGTAAAAGATCATTAGTTTCTATTTAGTTCATTATACAGCTGCTCTGAGAAAACAGTGATGTCATTGTTCAGCCCAGTTCAGTTCTCAGACAATGGTGTCAATCCAGGCAGATCAATAATATTGTTGAAAAAAGGGCTAACTACACCAACAGGTTTTTTTTTTTTTTTAAACTAAAAAGCTCACAGGATAAGAAAAAAATCATACATTGTCTGCAACATAGTCAGTTATTAATATTTCATTGTCCTCTCTTGTTCATTTGTTTGACAGCCTTGGCTAAAAATGATGTCTGTACAGTTTGACATGTTTCATTGTGTTATCACAAATAAACAATTGACTCCAAGCACAACAACACAATACGCGTACAAAATCTTTAACACATTTGTAACCCTATTTGAATGAAGGGTGAGTGTCAATTTTCCTTGGCCTCACTTTTGGTCAATACTATATGGCAGTTCTTTGACTTTCCAATTGATCTTCAAATCTCGCAGTAAAATAAAGCCACTTTATTGAGTATTTCGGGCTTTCCTGAGTTGTTGGATCCATTGATGGAACTCATGTTTGCATAATTGCTCCAACTGTGAATGAGGAGACACGCATCAGTAGAAAAGGGTTTCCACAGCATAAATACTAATTTGTGATAATTTTGCACAATGCACTGCAAAACATTTTTTAAAATAAATTTAAATATTAAAGCTTCAGTGTCTTAATTAAATTATTTTATTATAATTAGATTAAATGATTGGTGTCATGCTGCAGTGACCTCATCCTTGCAGGCTCACAATTGGCTGATTCAGTGGTTGAGGGCGGCCATTTTGGGTTGACATCATTGTAGTCCTTAGTTTACAACACTTAAGTCCCACTTCAGTCAGCACTTAAGAATCAGTCTTATACTTTACTGAAAGTTGCTTTTAGCTGCTTTATAAAAGTCTCCTACTCTTAGAAAAGTCCTACTCTTTACTAAGTATTTTCTGACACTTAAGTCAAAGCTTAAGACTATTCTTAAGAGCATTTCTTAGAAGTTTTATACATACGGGCCCAGGTCTTCAGCTGCTGGTGGATGTCAATGATGATGATGATGATGATGATGATGAAGATGTTCAGGTCTTCAGCTGCTGATGGATGTCAGTGATGATGATGATGATGATGATGTTCAGGTCTTCAGCTGCTGGTGGATGTTAGTGATGATGATGATGATGATGATGATGATGATGATGATGATGAAGATGTTCAGGTCTTCAGCTGCTGGTGGATGTCAGTGATGATGATGATGATGATGATGATGATGATGATGATGATGAAGATGTTCAGGTCTTCAGCTGCTGGTGGATGTCAGTGATGATGATGATGATGATGATGAAGATGTTGTGTGTTCTTGAGAACATGATGAAGGGTTTGATGAGAATCTCTCCTCAGTTTTGACATCAGAATCAAACTTTACAGGCTCGTCTGGATCACAGGAGACTAGAAATCACAAATATATTAAGTTTATGGGATATTGTTCTCCCACATATGAAGCTCTTGTAACTGCACTTATTTCTGTGGTTGGTATCAGTAATAGTGGGTGGAATAGACAAGAAATGTACAGATATCTACCATCTTGCTAATAACGTTTCTTTAGTCATCTTGCAGCTTGAACCCCTGCAGCACCCTTACAAAAGCACTTTCACAATTGTGGGTTATTTGTAAATCTAACAACAAGACTAAAATGTGTTGAAGGATTAAAGTTCAATAATGATCAAACACTCACATTCTGGCATTATTCCCTCCATACTGCTCGATCTCACAAGTCTCTGTTTCTCTGGTGATTCACTGGTTTGTGTTTCATTTCTGTCCTCCATTTTTCTCTCAGTCTTCTTGTTTTCTGCTGATCTGTGATTTCTGCTGATTTTCTTTCTCCTCTTCATTTGAATCTGTTCAATCACACAGACAGAGTTTCATTAAAGCGATATAACATCATATCACGAGACATCAGATCAACTCCTGATCAACATCTGCATGAGCTCAGTGTTATTACAGCATCTCAGATTAACTCTACAATATTCAGAATAATCAATGATGATGACAAATGACAAATATATACAGATGTGAGTTTATCAGGAGTCCTGATTGGATACAAAAACTGGTTTTCATCATAATTATAATACAGTGGCTGAACTGATGTTACAGGTTCAATCATGTTTTTGTTTTAAAATGTTATATTTGTCAGTTATTAACGCCTATCACGTACACAATGCAGATAAATTCAGTTGTCAATTAAATGTTTAGTGCTTAATCCTGTTCTGTACACACACAGTTCAGTGACAAATGCATCTACAAAAACGACACGTCAGGGGTGAGCAAATAAGTTTGACATCGGGACAAAAAAACATTTCGCACTAGTTAGCGGACCAGAACATAGTCAAGGGATAATTTAAGAAATTGATGAAACATGCAACTAGAATTGCCTGTCAGTGTGTTTTGTAACTGTTAGTGAGCTGTCTCTGTGTGTCTGTGTGTCTGGGGCCGTATTCACAAAGAATTTTAAGGCTAAAAGTAGCTCCTAACTGGCGAATTTAGGAGCAACTCCTAAAAATAATGGGCGTGTCACTCGTAACTTTAGGACTCCTAATTTTTTTGACTAAGAGTAATTCACGAAGCATTTTAACGCTAAAAGTAGCACCTAAGCCTGGGACAGCTTAAAAGAAGTCGAGAGGACTCCTAACTCACTAAGACCTATTCACAAACCACTTTTTGTGGCATTTCACGTGGCGATGTTTTGAAATGCGTATGCGGGATGAATACAGCTTCAGGAGCGTATGCGGCGGCAACAGGAGCTTCCAATTGCGAGGGAACAATTTTGCATTGTAGGCATAACTAGGGATAAAATAACGCCACCAACAACAACCAAACCTAGGCTACTCATTGCATGTAAACTAATTGTAACGTTTCATTGTGAATCAAATTAAAATGTTCTTCTCTTTGCAAACGTAGGCAGAGGCATATAGTGACAGATTAATTCAATAATGTTGCAAAGATATTGCATCAATCCATATGTTTCATTAGGCTACTAGGCTATTTGTTTTGCCTTACTCTTTATTCATTTAGGCTATTTATTCAGTTATTCATCATCTTCCGTCCTTCACACTACTTGTGTAGCGCACGCACTCTCAGACCTGTCACCTGTCACTCATCATCGTAGGGTAGGTGTTTGGAATCATTCCCGCGTTACAATCATCAGCCAATCAAGGTGGTCACTTCAGTCAAGCTCGTGCATGAGTAATGACGTCATCCATTGCAACGAAGACTCACTCTTAGTTTAGGAGTTGTCATTTTTATTTACTAAGAGTAGGTCTGAAAGGCGTTGTGAATAACTTTTAAGAGAAAACTCCTAGCTAAAATCTTTTAGTGTGATTTAGGAGTACTCCTAGTGGTAAGATAAAATGCTTTGTGAATACGGCCCCAGAACCATATCTATTATAATATCTATTCAGATCTATTTCAGCCAGTTGCCGATCACTGCTAGCCTATACGCAGTGTGTACTCTCAGAAAAAAAGGAACAAAAGCTGTCACTGGGACAGTACCCTTCAAAAGGGTTCTAATATATACCATTTAGGTACTAATACACTTTTGGTACCAATATGTACCTTTGAGGGACTAGTATGCACTTTGTTAATGACATACGACAAGAGATGTCAGAGATGACAGATGACACGTATTATTAATTAGAGCTTTATCTCTCATCTATGTGCGGTGCAAGTATGAGCCTTTAGGTTTGGAATACATCAAGTCAGGACAGGTGAACTCAAGCTATAGAGGCTCAGAGTCTATGAAGGTAATATGATGCCATTGCCATATAGAATCGCATGCGCAGGGTAAGATTTGTGAAAGTGCACATAAGATTGCAAACGTAAATAAAATTTGCGTGTGCAAGAGAAGATTTGTAAACGTGTCAATGTGTAAAAATATTTGTAAAGAATTGTAAAACGTTGAATCGCCTTTCAAGTGTAAGAAAAAAAATATATTTGCAGAATTTTACTGTTATTCGCAAGTTTAATACATGCATTGTGAAACTGCAGCTTCATGCTTACGCAAAATAAATAGGATGTATTCTGCTGAATCCATTTTTCCGCACTTACACTTTTGGCACGTTTTTTTGCGTTCAATTCAGAGGGAATTCAGGATATATGCTTTCATTACCTAGGAAATCTAAATACACTGTCCATACATCATCAACTTTATTTCCAGACTCATGGTCCATTCAGAAGGCACAGAAATGACATGCAACATAGCCTACATTAAAAAGGGAAAGATAAACATATACAAAGAGATAAAAACAGAAGAAACTACAATACGACATTTCTATAAAAGACACTTATACCAGTGTTTCCATAGTGATGATTGGTATCGTATGGCAGTAAACCCAGGATTTACTAGCAGCGTAACAATGCTGTTCTGGGAGTCGCTCAGGCGACATAGCCTTAAAAAAATCTTAAAATGTCACATAAATCAGGCCAGGAATGATTTATTAACAAATCCCTCTTAAAATATCTTCAGAATAGGCCTACTGCTAAGTGTATAACTGGAAAGTTTGGCTACATAGGCTGAGATGTTTGGAGAACGACAAAAAAAAACTCATTTTGAGAAAACGGCAGTTAAAGATTTAAACAGCTGTAAATGAGATTTCGTCATTAGCTTTAAATCCCCATTTGGACATTCACAATTGGTTACTGATAGAAAGGAAATGCCCATATTTGGGATAGCGTTGTGCAGGAGACTCAGAGCTTTACAGCGATGCCGGTCACGGAACTCGGCGTGTCGCGTGGGAATGATAACTTGGTAAATTCGGGGGAAACTGCCGCAAGCAAACAAAATGTAATAAAATAAACATCTTAATGTATATTTTCAACGTTATCTTTATAGCAGCTTGAAAGAACACATATTGAAGGAGTAGTCTACTAGCCCAAAATCTCAAAACTGACCACTGCATGAAAAAATCTATGTTTTTGCCTGCCGTGTCTCGCCTTAATAAGCAGTGCACCATTAGGCTGACTATATGAGTTAATTTCCTCGAAACGAGCTTTCCTTCACAGAGGACAAAATACATTGATCTGTATGAGAGCAGGAGGCTGAGACACAGATCTGAAGGCAGCGTCAGCAAAGTGCAAAACCCGAAAAGCGTTACGACAAAAACAGTCAATAACTTCACTGTCACACACTATAGTGTCACCAATTTCAGTTCACACACCACTGATGTCCTGATGGTTATACTACAACACTTCCACGATATAAAAACACAATCCGAAAGAAAGAGAGAATATGCTACCTTATTAGGATAGAGCTGACGTTGACTGTCCCAATAGATTATCCAGATCGTAACTCTGAAGAACCAAGATTATAGGCACCTTGATTCAAGTAGATATGAAGTGGATCTTCTAAATGACAGCTCGTCATACAACCAAGAGGCTTATAATGTGAAAAGAGCAAGTGTTTTCAGTTCTCCTCCTCCAACAGTTTTCTGCCGCGTCTTTTACTTCTAGGAAAGCCACAGTTGCAGCACAATAGACATTTGATAGAGCCGTTGTTGTAATGGATAAAGTACGGTAGATTCTCCTTTTTCCTGTAGCCTATATTCAGTAAATGAAAAGTTGTAGTTTAGAATAGATTTTACACATTCAGACACCAGAGAAGATGAAGCTGATGATGATGATGAATGATATATAACAGTGTTTGATCTTAAACATCAGAAATACTCAGTTTGGTTTGTCACTATTAATGCTGTTTTGTCGACTATCAGCGCCTTTTATGTTTGTTTTTGGTTCAATATATTGTATTAGATCATGTTTAGCATATTTAGTCTTTTTTATCTTGACATTTCTCTCTCTCTTCCGTATGTGTCTGTGGTTTGTGATATACGTGTTATAGCCTATATTCTCAAATGCATTCATTTCTCATGAAAAAACTCCACTTCAGTTTCACTAAAATATAGAAAGACAAATGTCCAGATTTAAATAAATGAATACAATCTTTTCTCACAGAACGAAAGAGAAAGTGTTAGTCACCTTGTGCAGAGCAGAGGAAGCGTCCCGAGAGAAACACTGATCAGAGAGTTTAATGTTCTCGGTGCTCTTCTCCTCGCTCATACACACTCCTCCTCTGGCTTAAAGTGAACAACACGTCATCACTAATGGTGAGGAATCAATATAATTGTTGACTTCCTTCTTCTCTCCCTGATAATTAAGACATTTCGGGGATGAACTCATTCTAATATATACTTTGGAGTTGAATCTGGGTCGAGGCAGACTATAATTTCTTTTAAAACTGTTGAAATAATTGAAAAACTTTTGTTCAGCGATTAGTGTCAGAGTGGCAGAGCTGCAAATATGGCTCTTTTATTAATAAGATAATTACAGTGCAGATGATAATGCATCATCCAGAGGAGCTCAGCTGATGACAGATTTGTAGATCTCTATCAAACACTGGTAACAACTGATCATATAAAGTATGGGTTGGTTGGTAAACTTTCCGTGTCAGGTGAATGTAAACTCTTTGAAATGTTAACAACTGAAACTTGATTAAATGCATTATTCATGACTCAAAAATATGCATTACATCAGTTTTTAAAAGAATCTTTAAAAAACACCTTTTTGAAGCTTTATTTGCTTTCTATATTTCTATAGAGTTTTGCACTGATTCAGCACAATATAAATGTGTAATAAACTGCAGGTTGTCATATACTGCGGTGTATCTGAACTTTTTCACAAAGACCAACACAGGGAAGTTTAATGATTATAAAAGGTTTATTAAAAATAAGGAGCCAAGGAAAGGCTTGAGAATCCAAGGATCAGAAACTGAAGGAGAAGGCGTCCGTCTCCAGGATCCACTGAATCCCCTTTGAGCTTCTGTGTTGAAAGAGAGATAAAGGAGACAAAACAGGAGAAATCAGTATATTATAGGCTAGTATATAATACAGTTATGGTATTTATGATTCTCCATTTAGCCTAGTATGATTTCTTTCATAAAACAGCTTGCTGCTTTTAAGCCGTTTTTTTATAATCTCACTTATAAACTTCCATCTCCCTTTACCATCAATCCAAAAACCAGCTGAGCTGAAACATAATATAGACATTTTTTCACCGTTATTCTGGAATGTAAAAACAAACTCTCCTCCTTTCAGTTAACATGTCTAACACTAATCTATTCTATCTAACTATTCTATTCTTCACATACAACATAAATGAACATGAACCTAAACTTTGTAAAATGTTAAAAACATTTTCATGCTCAATACCTAGATATTTGGGTTTATTATTATTTTTAATTATTATCTAACCCACTTTTCATAGAATTTCTCAGTACTTAAACCATGTTAGAAATACACCTTTCAAAATCCAATAATTTAGACTTCCTTTAAAGTCAGTTTTGTTCTGAATGTCCGTTAAAACTCTTCAGTCGTCTCATTAGCCTTGTCACTACACCGACATTGTTTTAATTTGATCAAGAACTGTCAGATTTTCATATAACTTCATAAATCTCCAGGTTTAATGTGCAGTGGGGAATCAGGCTTTTTCTTGAGCTGCTTTCTCCACCACACAAATGTGAAAACTGTTGTTTTGACTTGTTTCACATACACATAAACGTTTGCAGTGTATGCGGTGTGTGTTGCAGAGTGTGTGCGTGATATTACACCCGTTTCACACATAGGCTACTCCGTGTGCGGTGCAGGATCAGCACGTGCTATAGTGCTTTCACATATATGCTGCGTTTGCAGTGCGTAACTGATCCACGGCTGGACCACAAACACATACTTACAATTTTTATTTCAAATCCAGAAGTCATCAGCAACTTTTATTTAAAAAAAGTTTTGTCAGCATTGCGATTCTCTTTGTACACACACTCTTTAATAGATGTTTAAACACAATTTAAACGACTTATTATTGTGCTATACTTCTATATAGATTTATATATTAAGTTGCTCAAGCAAGGTTAAATATTTAACCATGTAGCCTACTTATATTATAATCGCAAACATTTTAAATTAAAATTTAAAATTGACAAAAACAGCAGACTCTCGTGCCTTTTCTTTTGCATTTAATACATTGCATTTGCATACAATACATCTTGCATGTCACAAATAATTTGTTTTTCCTCCTCCATTAATGAGAGAAGTGTTGTTATGTCGCCTTGTTGAGGTAAATTGTAATTTTCCTTGCTTTACCCCGGTCTTAAAGTAAAAAAGATGACTGTGAAAAATAGTAGAATTAAATTAAATACATTTATGGTGAGATTATTATATTTTCAGGTCAATCTGTGTTCATTTTGACCACGAACCATGCGCTGTCACTTTAATTCAGCGTTTGCAGCACAGCAGAAATAGACTCGGTGTGGAAACGATCTCTGCACTGCACCGCTCCGGATCGCCGGACTGCAACCGCGTGTGAAAGCTATGACCAGTTAACATGGGTGCGGAAACAATACGCACCGCATACGCACTGCAAACGGAGTATGTGTGAAACCGGCGTGCGCCTTGTTTATACTCGACGCGTCCGCACGAGCGCGAAGGTGCGCGCGGCAAAAATGACGTCATTGCGGTGTGGGCGGTCGTGCGCGTTGGGTTCGCAAGACCCAATTTCGCCTGGCGGTGTGCACAACATTTTTTGTAACAACGCGCACGGCGTCGCATCCGAAGATGAACGACTTCGAGCCGAATCTGGCCGAGCTCGAACTTCTCACCACACAGGCACCGTTTGCACGTCTAAATTAGTTGCTTACATTTAAAAAATGAGCATAAAATAGCATTAAAAAGTATTTTTAATGAACATAACGGTCCATGTTTAATAAAAATGTTCACGAAACTTAATGAAATGTTTAGTGAAATTAGAAAATATAAGAGATTGTTAATTTATTTATATTGTATACACATTCTCATATCCATATATTTTGTTTTATTGTCGCTAGTAATAATCTCAGCGTTTACTGGGTTTTACACGATTCTTTTTGTAGTGTGGTATTGGTGGTGGTGTACTAAAATAAACATTGTCACGTGTGTATAGCTTCTTCTACATTTACATTTACATTTATGCATTTGGCAGACGCTTTTATCCAAAGCGACTTACATTGCATTATCCTATACATTTATACATAGGTATGTGCAATCCCCTGGGATCGAACCCACAACCTTGCGTTGTTAACGCAATGCTCTTACCACTGAGCTACAGGAAAGCTGCAACTGCTGATTCCTGATGGTTTAGAGGATAATTACTTGAGTCGCCCCTTATCGTTTCAAAGAATAGTACAACGGCGAGCGCGTAAAGTATAAGGGCAATTCTAAGGGCGCTTTCACACTGGCAGTTTAGTGCGGACCGGGGCACGGTTCGCATGAAAAATCGCTAATGTGAACGCTGTCATCGGACCCGGGTGCGCACTAGAGTACCGAACCCGAGACTACCTGGAGGAGGTGGTCTGAGCTCGGTTGCTCCCGAACCGTGGCGCGGTTCGCGTTAATGTGCAAGCAACACGGACTCGGGTGCGCGCTTGTTCAGGAAGTATAGTATCCCGCGCATGCGTATCACTGTCGCGTCAGTGAAAAATATTCTGCAAGCAGCAGAAACACGGCGTCCCCTGGATATGTGCTGAATTACACCATGTAATGAACATAAACGTAGTTGTCTCTCACTATGTTGTGCATAGTAGCACCAAAAAAACAGACAAATTACAGCTATGCTCAGTCGAGTTGTATTCTCCATGCGTTTTCCGTGTGCGTTTGCGATGACGTAAGATCACTGCAAACGCACCTGGGTTCGATACAACTAATTGAGCAAACGAACCCAGTGGAAAAACGCCCTTAGACTACGGGCACTTTCATGTCCTTTGATCATATTTTATAAAAAACATTTAATTTGGAAAAATTAACACTTTCATAGTTAAATTTACAATGAAAGTACTTTAGGAACTTTTTACTGGTAGTCTACAATGATTTTTTTACCTTTTTAAACATCATTATACATGCAAATATTGCTGTTTTGTGCTTGTCCCACACCCAGACTTCTGATCTTCAATAATGAAAAAGAAGTGTAAAAAAATGATTTATCTATTTTTTTTTAATATGACTGAATAAAGTATCAGTAAAAGAATAAAAACATAATTGAGGTATTTAAGGTCAGACAACTATTAATGTGATTTTATATACAAAATGTAGTTGTCCCACAGTATTGCCGTAATTTCCACCACAACACTGTAATGTCCCTTTAAAAAGTTTTTTTTTGAAAGATTGTTTGGGTAGTTTCTATGGAGATGAACAATGACATCACAGCACATGTCTGACATGGAGGAGATTTTAAATTTATTCAGCAACTTGAAGAAAACTCAAGGTAAATGTTGCTTGAAATGAAAATATTTTTATTGTATGTCCTTTCCAAACATGGCGTAACAATAAATGAGTTTGTAAATAAATTGATTTTTTAACACAAATAGATGTATTTTGCATGCATGCAATGCTAACTACCAATTCATAGCTAATCTGTAATACTAGCTTGGATTTTTTTACAAAATAATGTAGGATTGTCATTTCCACCACCGTCATTTCCACCACATTACCTTCTTGGGTGGAAATGACAAAGGTGAGGTGGAAATGACATTTATGCTTACAAGGTGCAATTCATAGATTGAGTGGCTGCATATGAATATTTTATTATTATTAGATAATAACTTTTATCTTTTTAATAAAGTTTTATTACAATTAGAATGTTACAATTACAATTTATGCGTAACTTACATTTTTTTGTGACTATTTGTGGTTAAAGTTGTTTACAGTAAGACTGTAACTGTTCATCTGGTTATGGAACCAAACAGACTAATGGATAATGATTTGTTAAATGGGTTTCAAATAAATGTTTTCTGTTATTCTACATGGACGTCCATTCATTGTCATTTCCACAACACCCAGTCATTTCCACCACCTCGTAACTTTTTAGAAAATATGTACAAAATTCGAATCACTCATTAAAAATAGGGCTGGGTATTGTTAGGAATTTCACAATTCAATTCGATTTCGATTCTTGAGGCTTCGATTCGATTCGATTTCGATTCGATTCGATATTGATTTATTAGCTTCGATATCGATTCAATAAGTAAATACACAAGTAATTAAGTACCGGAGTATATTTTTAAATAATGTGTGCAGTATTAACAATGTTTAAGAACAAATTGACCCCAGTATGTTTCCTGTCATGGTTTATTTAGCAGAACAAACTGTACAATATTGTACATGTGTTGAACACAAAACACAACTGTAACAAACAGGTTCTTTATTAACACCACTAACAGTGCATGTAACTGTAAGTAGAAGAAAGTATATTTCTTTCTTCCTATACATTCAAGTTATAAATGTAAACATAAGCACAAAATGTGCATACTCATAAAAAAAAGTGCAACCATAGATATTATAACATTACAAAGTGCTATTTTGTCAACACAATAAATAACAATTAAAAGTTCCTATTTTTGCCCTTCGAAATATTATGATAGTTAAAAGACATGGCTGCAAGTGAGACGGTGTATCGTGATTCTGTACTATTCTGCTAGTTGAAAATGTATTATGCAGTAACATAATATTACTCTGAGAGAGTGTGTGTGGTGATTTGTGCATAACGTTACATGTCAGCGCGGCATCACTCGTCAAGTTCGCAGAGAGCTTATTCAGTCCATTTTAAATTCTGATTTTGGCCGCCTCTCAAATGGGTTAAACCATAGATATATTGCCTATGAAGTTCAAGTAAATGCGCTAGAAAATCCGCGCTCATTCAAGGATGTGCATTTATAGCACGAACGGAGAAAGCGCCGACGCCTGCATGATTTCATCTGACGGTAGCATATTATAATCCATCTGTTCCGTGAGAGCAGAACGAACGAGCCTTTATTGACGTTTTTAAATCTGAAAACTCCAAAAAGCAACGAAATTGTCAGACATCCATTAATGCATGTTCACAGAGGAAAACAACTGAAATACAGCGCTGGTTGTTCTCTCGAACGATACAGATTTGACTCACTTCTGCAGCCACTTGCTTGTACAACGCTGAACGCTCTCACTACTAGAGTGTTGCCCACAGCGCCGCCACTGGCCGGCGGGCTGAATCGATTCATAGGATTTGATGAATCGATATTGAATTGAGAAACAAATAATTGCAATGCATTGATGAATCGATATTTTTACCCAGCCCTAATTAAAAATGTCTGCATAGTTTATGGGATAATGTTCCACTTAATGTAATAACACAAGTAGTTATTTTTCTGAAATGTATCTAACCAATGCAATATTATATTTCAGGTTGTGGTGGATGTAAGCTTTGTGTTTGGGCCTCATGACAATTAATTTACTTAATCCACAAATCTATGGTAATTGCAATATAGGTATAAATTGGTAAAACTATGTGTGAAAGTGCTCTTACACTGTTAAGAAATTATGTATATCATAATAATTTTAAATAATAATCAAATATTTACATGTGATGGAAATGACATTTGTTCAGTGCGGATCGGAAAATATGTCAAAAAACACCAATTTGTCTTATAATGTAAGTGCGTTCTCTTATGGATCATTAAACTAGACTAGTTATATTTAACTGTTAGACTGTGACAATTTTGATTTGAACACTTTTTTTTACCTCAAGTTCACAAGGCCAAAAGTGCCCGTAGTTGAAGAACCACCCATAAACGCCTCGTCCGTTTAGGGAGGTGCGCGTGCAGTCTGCGGAGACTCGCGCTGCGGAGCCAGGCGAAAGTATAACGCCGGTTTCACACCGCAAGCGTCAGTGGCGCGTGAACAGCGCGTATTTTTTGTCAGCATTGCGATTCTCTTTGTACACACACTCTTTAATAGATGTTTAAACACAATTTAAACGACTTATTATTGTGCTATACTTCTATATAGATAGATTTATATATTAAGTTGCTCAAGCAAGGTTAAATATTTAACCATGTAGCCTACTTATATTATAATCGCAAACATCCATGTTAATCAATGAGTGCATTCACACCGGGAGCAGTAGCAGCGCGTGAGCGTCAAGCAGGAGCGTCGCGTGAACAGCAGTGCAGCGGGGGTTTCGGCGCCGAGTCTATTTTTGCTGCGCCGCTTACGCTGAATTAAAGTGACAATGCATTGATCATGGCCAAAATACACCGGTTTTACCCAAAAACCGCATTGATGATATCTATTGTTTTTTAAACAGTCAATCAAATGACCAACAGCAATTTAAAAAGAATACAAATGTCAAAAAACAAACTTGTTGCCCGAACAATAAAAACAAAGGTGAACCAAAAGTTATATAAATAAAATGATTAATAAAATAAGCTTCTTGACAAGTCTTTTCTCTTAAATGTATTTGAAAACAAAATAAAGCAATGCCAGCTTACCCATTATAGACAAACGCTGCTAGTGTGAAAGCAAACGCGCGTTTCCTGCTCCCGCTCACCATATGCACTGCTCCTGCGCTGCTTACGCTCTGCTAATGCGTGCAGTGTGAAACCGGCGTAACCATATGGCGTTCCGATCGGCTGTTTATTATGACTTTGCTACATGCACTCGTCTCAATTAATGTCTCACTCAACGTCTTATTTTTTTTTTCTTTCTGCTATTTATTCCATTCATTTTAAGACGCAGACGTGACGCAGACGTCACGCAGACGTCACGTAAATCACGCGTGGCAGTGAAGTGTCCTGTGAAGTTATTATTTTTTTTTTTCTCTAACACGTATTTAACACGAATTTAACACTCGACTCAGCACAGCTCAGTGCAGTGTGCCAGCGGTTGCGATCGGTTCTTTAATATGACTGTGCAACATGCACTCGTCTCAATGAACGTGACACTTGCGTCTGTCTTATAACGTGACGTCTGCGTCTGTGATTTATATATTGGATATTGTGTGTGTGTGTGTGTGTGTGTGTGTGTGTGTGTGTGTGTGTGTGTGTGTGTGTGTGTGTGTGTGTGTGTGTGTGTGTGTGTGTGTGTGTGTGTGTGTGTGTGTGTGTGTTGTTTAACCCACATTTTGAGGGCCAAATGCCCCCTACAAAGATAGAAATATGAAGAAACAAACTTGATATAGGCTATTGCATTTTTATAGCTTATTGTTAGGGTTGTTATTGTGTTTTTAATTTTTTATAGTTTTAAAAGGCCTAGGCTACAGCACTTTGGTAAACTAGAAAACAGACAACTCGATCGTTTAAACACTGTTTCTGTAGATCCTTTAAATAGAAGAATAGAATTGAAAAATAGGCTATATTTTTTATATATAAGTCACCTGTGGTGAAAAAAAAAACGACTGTAAACTTTTTTTTTTAAATAGTTTGTAAACTATTATTTGACTTTTTGTTTATGACGTTTTGCCCCTTTATTAAACATTTAAAATATTCACAAATTAATATGGATTTTCTTTTTAGATTTTACTGGTTTTCTAAGGCCAAATTATTTTCCCGCAGGGCTGAATGAGAAGAGCCATCTCTGGAAACATACAGAGAGCTGATTTAGGCTATAGGTGGTTTATAGGCTAATGATAATAAATGTGTCTGAAAAAATAACGAGGCATTTTAATTGTTTTTATTAATAAACTAGTATTTTCTAATCAGTGTCGGCTGCAAACATATCCATCTCCGCTGTAAAGCGGATGCGCCTTTAGATAGAAATGCACCGTTCATGCGGATTATCAGACAGTATTTGCTTTCGATTCAAATTTGTTCGTTTAAAATTGGACATTTCAAGCTTTATTTTGTTTCAGTTCATTTTTGAGATGCGCTCCAGTTCACGGAGATCATGAAAGCGCGCCTGATTGTTTTCTTTTATTTCACGAAATCAAAACGTTTTCTTGTTATTTTGAGTTTACTCAAATAAAAGTAGTTGCAAATTATGTATTATTATTTTCTATATGACCATAAATTATGACCATTTTAAGTTGTTTCCACTGTTGATAGGAAAATACAAGTGTTCGCGCCCGCGCCTCCGTGCCACGCAGTGCGCGCTCCACTCCGCACAAACCATTGGATATGCGTCAAAATCTTGTGTTGATTTGTGATTATCAAATAAAACCCTGTATTATTATTGTCTAACCTGTATTATGACTGACATATGACGAATTGCTTTGTTCCTTTTTTCGATAAAAGCGTCTTGTAAATATTGTTTGTTCTTTATTTTTTCTTTATTTGTTGTCATTGTTATAAATAACAACGAAATAACATCAGAGAATCTTACAATATAAGTGCAATAAAAACTCCATAAAGTGCAATCCGTTATATCACCAGTCGACAGGGAAATAACAATTGTATAAACAATATACTATGGATTGTGAGATGTAGAAAATAGTACAGCAATGCATTCCCAACTATTAAAGTTGTGTAGAGAGAGAATTTTGGTGTATTTGGTGGGGTGGGTATAAATTGGAGGAATATTTTTTTTCGGCCCGTCCTCACTAGAACAGCAAGCGATACGTTGTTAATTATTGTATATTGTGTATTAAGTGGAATACTTTAAATTGTCTTAGCGTGCATGCTTAAAGTGATTCTCAATTGTAGCGGGTCCAGGAAAAACGAGGCCCTTTAAAAAAAGTTATATATCTTCATTACCTAGAGATAAAATTAGGGTATACAAAATACAAAAAGTAGTCAAAACGCATAACAGAACATATATTTTTTTTTTTTACAATATTATGTGCTTATTATTTTCAATTAACGAAATGTCAATCTTCATCTTTATAACAGAAGATACAATGCAACAATCTTCAAGATACAGTATAATCTTCACATATAAAGGATTGCCACCTTTAAAACAGTCCTTTTCGTTTAGGAACAAGCAATGCAGAAATACATAGCATATTAATTTAATCTCTTTTTTTCGTTCATTTACTAATTAGGCTATATATGTTAACTCAACTAATGCAATGTAAATAACTGGATAATTACTATCCAATAAATAATAAGTAAAAAATGTCAAATAAATGTATTGATTAGAGTTGCCATAGACTAAAGATTTTTGTAGTCAACTAGTAGTAATTTATTTAAGCAATTAGTCGACTAATCGCACGTTTATATTAATTAAATACTGGGTGCATGCATGGTAGGCTATAGCTCAAGCGCACGCATAAATCTTGCTGCAAAGCACCAGCAAAAGTAGGCTAATTATAATAAATGTGTCTGAAAAAAATAAAGAGGCATTTTAATTGTTTAAAGTGTTTTTTTATTTTTTATTCGTGTCTGCAAACATATCTCCATCTCCGCTGCGGATGCGCCTTAGAGAGAAAGACACTTTCGATTTGAACTTGTTCATTTAAAAGTAGCCATTTCAAGTATATTCCTCAAGTCTGACTGTGAGGCAGTAGGGCCTACACTGTTTCAGTTCATTTTTGAGACGCGCTCCAGTTCACGGAGATCATGCGGCTGATTGTTTTATTTTATTTTACAAAAGCACAATGTTTTCTTGTTATTGTGAGTTTACAGCTATTACAGCCCAGCAAACATTTGGACGTTTAATGACCGTTGAAAAGACGTCCGTCCGAGACGTCCCGTCATGGTTGAAAAATAGTTCCAAAATGGAAGTTGAACCGACGTCATTTCTGGCCGTGAATTCCACGTCTTTTCTGGCCGTGAATTCCACGTCTCTTCTGCGCGTCCCTGGACGTCTAAATGCGTCGTCATATGTGTTTAAATGTGTTGCTGCATAATTTAAGTGTATATATAAGCCTGCATATAAAATAATCACACACCTATTGTGTAACATCGTGAAAGACAATCAAGTCTTGAGGTTTAGCCTACACATCTTGACAAAGGTTCTAAAAAGGTCCAAAATTGGTCCAGTCAGACCTGAACGTCAATAAAACGTTTTAATCACGTGTACATCAAAAACAATAACACATTATTTGTGGACATAAGCAAAAAAGAAGCATGTTCTGATTAAGCACAACATTTTATTGATATTGAACAGCCAAAATTTCTCTTTATTTTTTTCAATGTTTAACATTTCGTGAGCTTAGAATTTTAAGGTTCTATCTCCACTTTTGGTTGAAATTGAGTTTTTGACAATCTGATCCATTAGGTGTTTATTAATGCCTGTGTGGTGTTATTTTTGTAAAAAAAAAAAAAATTGTTAGTAGTTATTAATAAAATAAAAGGTTCCATCTCACAAAACATAAACCGAGTTTAAAAACTTTGATGCTTTATAAACTACAATAAACGGAGATAGAACCTTATAATTCTAAGCTCTCGATTTGTTAACCAAACTAAAATACCAATTGCAAAATACTGAATTATTATATAAAGATAGTTCACCCAAAAATGAAAATTATGTAATTTACTCACCAAATTCCAAACCTGTATGAGTTTCTTTCTTCTGCTGAACACAAAAGAAGATATTTTGAAGAATGTTTGTAACCAAGCAAATAGAGCATCCACTGACTACCATTATTGGAGAAAAAATGATTATTAATGGGAAGCGACATCTGCTTGGTTACAAACATTCTTCTAAACATCTTTGTGTTTAGCATAGAAAGGTATACAGGTTTGAAACATGAGGTTGAGTAAATGATGACAATTTTCATTTTTGGGTGAACTATCCCTTAAACACATTGTTTGGCTCATTTTTTGTATCCACCACCCCCAGCTCTTCCTGGAGTGTGTTTCAGGTGTTCTGCCATTGCTGCATCAATTTCAGTGTCTGTAGCATGTGGGCTCCACCTCTTCACAGCATCTAAGGGAAGAGAATATATTTCTTTTTAAAATAAATGAAAATTAAAAATTTGAGGTAAATGACATGCACTTATTTTCAAAATATTTGTATGGTCTTCAGCTAAATTCAAAACAGCATTTGTCCCCTGCCTCTTCAATACCACTGTGGTGCCCTTGAGAAAGACCCTTAACTAGGTGTGTAACAGTGAGAAAGTGAACAGGACATTTCTGATAAAGACAGGTGGGCTGTGATGTCCCCTGAATAGACATGTTTAGCAATTCAAAAATTACAAAATTTTTAAAGCAGTTACTGAAAACATACATGTTCAAATCCAGCTAAACATTTCATTCTACTTCAGATAATTTACTTTCTGAAAGAAACTCTCAAAAGGCTACATTAATAATTTACAGTAATAACTTTGACTGTATCATTAAACATACTTTATACTATGGTATACCGTTGTATAAGTTCAAAGCAACTTTTAGCCTACTAGCTAATTTTAGCCAAACTCAGTTAGCCAATTTCAGTTGACAATGTGGGCATCATTTCTTTCGGTTCATTCATGTCAAACAAGTAAAACTCTAGCACGTGAATCTAATAATACAAAATGTACGTACCCAACAGTAGATTTTTAATAATATGGGCCTCAATTCCTCCTCTCTTCGTGGTTGTTCAAACTTCAGTGTTCCGGAGTGAGTCTATGGGGAAAACGCGTTAACATCTCGTGAGATAATCTAACCTATCGCGGGATTTGGTAATGTCGGGAGATCTTTTGTTACATCTTGGCAGCACAGTTTTGGCAATTACATCCAACTCAGACATAAATGGTGACCAGATATATTTCTGTTTTACATGCATACATTCCATAAAAAAAACAAAAAAAAAAAACACAACATTACCGAAAAGGTAAGGTAGGCTAAGGTTGAAATAATGACTAAAATGCAGAGGCTTTGCATTAACTTAACCACACTGGGAACTGTGTGATTATAATTTATTTAAACAAGATAAAGTAAATATATTTACTTTGTATACAATTCGTGTATTTCATAAAGATAATTCCTGGGGGGTTTTTTTCTGTCTTGCTTGGATGTGTAAAGGACGTCAGTGGACGTGTATTCACAGCCTTGACGTGTAAAGGACGTCAGTGGACGTCTTCACAACCTCTTAAAAACTACTTGGGCAATTAAATGAATTTTTGCAGTATTAACCATGCAAGGATTAAGCACAGCTTTTGCATATTTCACAAGGATTCCATGATGGAGGGTCATGATGGACTATAAATGCACGTGTAAAAGACGTCGCCAGGTGACGTCCTCTCACCCGATACTATAGACGTGTAAAGGACGTCAGTGGACGTATTCACACAACTTATTAAAACTTTAATTTAATAAAAAATTTAATTAATTATTGCAGTATTAACCACACAAGGATTAAGCACAGCTTTATCACAATTGATTTCATAGAGGGTCATGATGGACTATAAATGCACGTGTAAAAGACGTCGCCATGGTGACGTCCTCTCTCACCTGAAACACAACATGGTATATATTGAACTACACGTAGCTAAAAGTCAAAATAACAATTATACATGCAACCTCAGATAACTGTAGACATGCACACATGTATCTGAATGCATTTTTAGGAAATGTTCTGTGTTACATATTTTTACCGATTTATGCCGTCATACCGCGACTATTTTTGGCCAGGGACACGACGTTGGCGTCGGACCAATGTTTGCTGGGAGGCTATTTTAAGTTGCTCCCACTGTTGATAGGAAAGTGTTCGCGCCCGCGCCTCCGTGGCATGCAGCAAGCGCGCTCCACACTTCGCACAAACACTGGATATGCGTCAAAATCTTGTGTTTATATGTGATAATCTTATATTATGACTGACATTTGACGAATTGCTTTGTTCCCATTTAGGATAAAAGCGTCTTCTAAATATGTAGCCTAGACTAGCCTGCATATTAATAATGAATTATTATTATTTGCGTTTTTACCTAACTATAAATGAGTTCAGTAGGCTAATGTTTTTCATGAAATAATTTATGAATGTTTTATTTTTATAACCTAACCTTTTACAGTTTTGGAAATGTTTAAGAAATTCAAATAATAAATAGACACACCGTTTTATGACTCTTTACTGTCCAAGCAGGACATGAACTGATCGATTATCTCTTTTAGTTACAGTGCATGAATGAATATCAGGATATGTTGACAAGAAACAATGGCAAACAAATATTTTAACATGAACATTTGGAATAAAAGCTATACATAAGCAAGGTAAAATCACTTAATTGCTAATAAAATACAACTGAAGATCAGTGGGAAAAAATAATAAAGAATGAGTGTGTGGAATGTGCTGGAAACCGCCCTTGCAGCAGACTATGGCAGACGCAGACGTCACGTCCGGCACACGAACGAGTGATGTGGCAGACGCAGACGAGACGTTCGGCAGACGCAGACGTCACGTCCGGCACACGAACGAGTGATGTGGCAGACGCAGACGAGACGTTCGGCAGACGCAGACGTCACGTTCGGCAGACGCAGACGTCACGTTCATTGAGACGAGTGCATGTTGCAAAGTCATATTAAAGAGCCGATCGGAACGCCATATAACCAAGGCTTTATGCTGCGTTTGCAGAGCGCAACTGATCCGCCGCATCATTTTTTTTGTTTTTGTTTTTCAAATCACTATTTTTATTATCAGCCTCTTTTATAAAAAAAATATATATATATATATTAAAAAGAGTTGTCAGCATTGCGATTCTATTTGTACACAGTAGCCTACAGGCGTGCACTCTTTCACAGATGTATTCACGTTTAAATGTACATGTATCTTTTTTTTTTTCAGGAGACTCGCTTGGTTGTGGACAGTGATCTCCCGGCCGCGAATAAAACTTCATTTCTACAAAGAGCAACTTGGGAAGACAGAAGAAGCCTAACTAAAGATTCTACGCTCAAAAGACAACAGCAGAAACAGCTCGTGTTAAAATAAAATAAAATAAAAGTCACAGAACAAAAAACACAGAACACTCGTGTGTGATTGAGGAAGTGGCAGTGGCTTCTTGACGGGACGCCGTCGCTGAAGTAAGGTGACGGCGTCCCGTCAAGAAGCCAAGTACTGAATCAGCGAAGTATGGTATTGTATTGTAAGTAGCCTATTCAGGGAATTATCTCAAGATAATGTAGTTTTTATTTTTAACAACTGCATGTTGTTTAAGTTGTCCGTGGTGAAGAAGTCAGATTAAGTAGATTGTATTCGTATTAAGAAGTTCCACGACACAAGCAAGTGGCAAAACATTTAAACATGTAGCCTAGGCTACTTACTACATTTTCATGTCAATCTGTGTTCGTTTTGTCCACGACCAATCTAACCTGTTAACCTGGGTACAGGAAATAATAGTTTAACCCCTTCCATTCCCATAACTGGGGTCTTCAAAACAAGATCCAAAGATTTTTTTTTATTATTATTATTTTTTTTTTTTTAAACGAAAGTTACCCTTTACAGGTCCAACCCGTGCATCATTATCATAGTAGATCTAATGCTCAGAATAATCAAGGTTACTTTCAGATCACACGTTACACATACCGTAAAACTTCAAATAATAGCCGAGTCCCAAATAGACGCCTGTCTCTTTTAAACGCCCGGTGTGACGACAGGTTTGGGTAAATAAACGCCGGTCTCAAATAGAGGCCTGGTCTGTTTTTTTGTTTCGGTTTGTACTTAATCTTCTAAAACCTGTCAGATCATCTTTTTAAACCAGTTCTACGGTGCGGATTGCGCACGCAAGAGAGCCGTGCGCATCTGGGCGGGAGCTGTTAGTGCAAGCAAGGCGGAGAGGGAGAAGTGGACGGGAGCGCCGAGGAGGAATTCGCCAATGAACTTGTAGTTGAGGTGTATCGCGGTGAAGATAATAGAAATGAATGTTTTTTTTATGCTGCCAATAATCTCGCACACAAGACGAGAAGCGCCACGCTGCGTCAATGACAACTCGAGGTATTATGATATTATCTATTTATTCAGTTAAAGGGTAACTAAACCCTAAACCAACTTTTTTTAGTTAATGATCTGTTAGAATGGGGCTTTATTAGTGCTGTTCATTGATTCGAGTAACTTTTTTGACATTTGGGTATAAAGTGTTTTAATTTTACAATATATGGTGTAAAAACGTCTGAGTGCTGCCCTCCTCAGGTTGAACGGTGGCTACTGCAGTTGAATTTTCCTATTGGATGTTTGCGGTGGCAAGTGACGTAAGCGGTGGCAGGTGACGTAAGCAGGTTCCAGCTCACCACGCCCCTGGTACGAGCTCACCACGCCCTTGGTACAAGCTAGCGTAGATTTATTTGTATTTAGTACAGTGGTCAGAGGGTACGTTGGTGTAGTGTTGCTGGTTGCAACAGCACTGCTGGACTGCATAGCTTTCCAGCAGACTTGGAAATTAGGCGCCAGTGTTTGCATGCACTTGGCCTGAAAGACCGTGAGTGTGAAACCTGCATTTTACGTGGGATTGCTTCTCCAACGCAATAGAGGTAGAAATGGGCTTCTCCACACAGCTCGCGCTGAAAAGCGACACAGTGCCAAACGCTGCTCCTCCTGCATGGACTCCACCACCGCAGCGGCGTCTTGATGTGAGTGATCATATATATTTTAATCACAATTTATGGTTAGGCTAAAGTTAATCCTCTGGGGTCGACAAACGTGTCGGCGCATTTTGCTGGATTTTTTCACATAGCGGCAAAATATGAATATGCCTATAGAGAGCGCGCGCTATTGACATCAACTCGATAAAACTCATCAGATGCATGTACTTTACGTCGTCTTGCGACCCTGTGAGCAAACTCTCCATTTTAGAGAGTCTGACAGCAGGACTCTCAGGTGCACGCCCCCCCCCCCCCCCCGCTCACGGTTCGTCCCCCCCCCCCCCCCCCCCGCTCACGGTTCGTCCCCTCTATCTCCGCTGGGGTCTGCCCACTTTTCGAGCATTTTTCAAATATTGCCAGTGGGTGGAGTCAGGCTCTGACCAGGGGTTTAGTTACCCTTTAACGGACGCTCTGAGGTAAAGTGTTCAGACTGCAGACTTAGCAACGATTGTATTTAATTGTACAGTACAATCATAACATAGTACAGTACAGACATTATATTAACTCTATAATGTCCTTAAACATAAAAATATTGCTGGCCATAAACCGAGCAAGTGCGCGACCGGTGTGTAATAACGTTACCTCGAGTTGTCCTAGACGTGACACGACGCAATATAATGTAATTCTTACATAACTGATTTGTTAAACACATTCGAATTATAAATAAAACGTAATATAATGTGGTAAACTCTTACTGTCATGCTTTCTGTCTGTCAGCCTAAATTCTATGGATATGCTACACTCAATGAAAAACATCAACACTTGAATTAAAGGCCTGTCTCTTATAGACGCCTGTCTCAAATACAAGCCGGTGCAGTTCTGCGATTTGGGAAAATAAAAGCCCGGGCTATTATTTGAAGTTTTACGGTAGTCTCCTTTGTGTGCAGCAGTTTTTCAGCTGCGTCTGTCATGATGCATTTCCTATTGAAAAAAATATTATTTTTTTTTGTCAGTTTGCGCTGAGCATTTACAAATAGAAATTCGATCAGGCAACAACATGGCATCCAGCAAATTTGATAGCAACTCACCATGAAAGATAGGTCGACCATCTGACTCCAAACATGCTCGATGTTTCCACAGCACCACAATGAGCGTCCTGAACGAACAACGAGAGTGTAAATCATCACACATTTCCCTGACATTAATGTGCAGGTTTAGGTTGAGTAGTCACTCTGAATATCACTTTCAATTCGGTTGTCAACTTGTCACTTCATATCTTGCGCAGTTCAGGCGTATTATTTTGTCTCTGAGGGCAGAACCAACATGTTCTCGCAGACACAGAGTTTATCAGGTGTTTCCCAAAAGCACCATCGTTAGTCAACTGTGCTCGCAAGTTCCGTGGTTCAACGAGTCGGTGTTTCCCGAAATCATAGTTCAATAACAAACAATGATAAACAGCATCGCAGAGTTGAGTGTTTAGGACGACAGATCTCGAGCTGTGGTTACAAGAAGAGTTTCCCACATAACAACTAGCAAGCACCGTTTGGCACTGCATTTCCATGGTCCATGGTCACAAGCCTGATCTGGGCCAGAAGATCACTCATTAAATGTAACATTTAATTTAATATTCAACAATATTATTGATCTCCTGCATTGACACCATTATATGAGAACTGAACTGAGCTGACGATGACATCACTGTTTTCTCCAGAGTGGCTATATATATATATAAACGAAATAAAACATTTTTTTTAATTTTTTTTACAACAAAAATGAAGCATCACTGAACTTATTTAAGCTGGACTGTGACGCTATTGTCTTCTGGAAACAAACGTTGTTGCATTATTTTCCTGTTATCACTGTAAAGCTGCTCTGAAACACTCTGTGTTGTACACTGTATAAATAAAGGTGACCTGACTTTGGGAATCACATCATTAAATCCAGATCTGGGCCACTACAGGGCCGTCACTCTTTAGGTTTTGTGGATCAGAGCTGGGCCAGACACATGTGGGTTGTTGTTTGCATGACATGGACTCAATAAATCCCCATCTTGAGCAAAATAAGCAAGCTGACATTCAGTGGAACATTTAGAATACATACAAATGTCATTTACGTCCTTATTTTGTCAAAAGATTTAAAGCATCGTTTTTAAGAGTCCGTATGAGCGAATGAGCTCTATCCTCCTGGGACCCAGGAATAGACTTTGGTCCACTGTAGTGGACATTATATTTTAGTGAATTTCTCTGACATCATGTCACACGTCACACCTGGGTGTCTGTAAAGAGCACATTCAGGACTTTCCAGAAACACCAAATGTCTGGAGGTTTCACCATGAACACAACTTCTCCTTGGTCTTTACAAATATCTGACATTAATTTAGTGATCAAATGTAAGAAATATGATAATATATTGTAATTATAATTTAAATCGGACTACTTTTCAAATTGTATTTCATAAACCAACATCTCAGGAAAATGTTACGGGCTTTCAAATCAAAAAATGACTTTCTGTTCCAGAACAGGGCATTGATTTCATACATGTAGAGGACATCAGGACTTACATCATGTTTATCAGGCATTCTGGGAGACAGAACAAGTGAATATGGAAATAAGTTATACATAAATATTCCTATGAAATATTAGATATTATTATTAAAATATTGCTAATTATTACTCCAATTATTACACTTCTTTTTTCATTAAATGTTGCTCCAAGAACACATTAATGTGCACATTAGATAAAGTGTATAGATACATTGCATTGAATGGGAATATTAATTTATGGCCATTTTACCCACAAATTGCATAAAGTAAAATGTATCAATTCATTCCGTTATATCTTTCATAACATAGTTGAGAATCATCTTTATAAAAATTTTGGTTAAAAAAAATCCTGAAACCCCAAAATGTATTGGTGATTGGGGAATAAAATCCCATTGTTTTTGCCTATACATATAATTTCATGTCATTTTATTTTTTAAACAACTTAGTCCTGGGCCCGTATCCCTAAAGATTCTGAGAATCCTCTCAGAGAGCTCCTAACTTAACCTAAAAATTCCTTGCCAGGAGTTTTAGCTTAGAAGTGATTCCAGAACATTTTCAGTGAACTCTGAGCAAGGAATGGATGGAAAATCCTATCTTAGTGAGGAGGTGTGGTTGACCCCGTTGCTAGGTATGAGTCATCATTTCAAAAGCCGTGATTGGTTGATCCTACAAGTTTGATGAAAATGAACTTTTGGTGATAATGAGCAAAGGATGTACCCTCAAATCAATAAACATAATTATACACTCTAATCTTATGCAGACTGTAATTGTAAATAATATTTCACATTCAAGAAAATATCTGGAAAATGAATAGTAAGCTGTAGGGGTTATAGCCTAACATTAGAATCTAAAATATGTGAAAACTTAAGCTCATTACACCCTGTTCAAATAATGATTCATGTCTTATTTGCTCATATTAATATCCTAGCTGGCATATTTTGTACTTTCACTCCCATATGGACCCCATTGAAAACAAGATGGCCTATCTCAAGGGGCTGTCCTTAATGAAGTAGAAATTGCAACGTTACAACTCAGTGTGGTCTTAACGAGGGTAACACGGCTCAGCTTTTATCAATGTCTGTGATTGCTGGCTGGTCTATTTATGAAGGCTTGTTAACAAATATCCTACAAACACAGAAAATGGAGAAAAAAAGGTTTTGTGCAGCTGCTTAGGGGAACTCCTAAGCCACTAAAAGTCCTCTTCCCTGCTCTTAGCAGATCTCGCCTTAGGAGCCCTTTTAAGCGCTAGGAATCTTGAGGAATAGCTTTTATATTAACTGGGATTTTCGTGTCACTTTTAGGGGAAATTCTAGGAAAACGTCATGACTCTGAGAATTGTCTTAGAATTTGGCCGCTAGGAGCCACTTTTTGCACAAAAATTCTTTAGGGATACGGGCCCTGGTGTCTACTACAGAGGACATAGCATAACATATGAATAAAATATTATTTTTCAAAAATGTTTTTTTTTACCATTTGTTTCTTATGCTCTAAATGTGATGACATGAAAAAAAAACTAAATTCAAAAAACTTTTTTTTTTCTGGGTCTCAGGAGGTCCCGCTCCAAACTGAACCGGGTCATGTGACACATCACATTTTCTACAGAAACCATAACTTTAAACACCTCAAAGGGCACATTATAAATATATATTCTGAATATCACAATTGTTTTTAAATTGAATGACCTCAAATTGACATTAATTTATAACAAAAACATAAATACACATCTCAACAAAAAACATGTTACAGACAGTGATGATCACACATAGTTGACAGTATTTACATCTAGACCCTCAGTTGAATTTGGACAAGGGTTTTTAACCCATAATGGACCCAATCTTCAACTTCACAATTCCAATTTACATAAATACTCTTAAACATACTAATCCAGAGAGTAATTCAAATCAACATCATAAATGACAATAAGTCAATCATCACTCAATAATCACTTAATTATCTCATTAACTTTAACACCGCTTCAGTGTTCCTTTAACACTCTTATTTTAACACTTTAACACTCTTATTTTAACACTTTAACACTCTTATTTTAACACTTTAACACTCTTATTTTAACACTTTAAAACTCTTATTTTAACACTTTAACACTCTTATTTTAATACTTTAACACTCTTATTTTAACACTTTAACACTCTTATTTTAACACTTTAAGACTCTTATTTTAACACTTTAACACTCTTATTTTAACACTTTAACACTCTTATTTTAACACTTTAACACTCTTATTTTAACACTTTAAAACTCTTATTTTAACACTCTAACACTCTTATTTTAACACTTTAAGACTCTTATTTTAACACTTTAACACTCTTCTTTTAACACTCTAACACTCTTATTTTAACACTTTAAGACTCTTATTTTAATACTTTAACACTCTTATTTTAACACTTTAACACTCTTATTTTAACACTCTAACACTCTTATTTTAACACTTTAACAGTCTTATTTTAACACTTTAACACTCTTATTTTAACACTTTAACACTCTTATTTTAACACTCTAACACTCTTATTTTAACACTTTAACACTCTTTTTTAATACTTTAACACTCTTATTTTAACACTTTAACACTCTTATTTTAACACTCTAACACTCTTATTTTAACACTTTAACACTCTTATTTTAACACTTTAACACTCTTATTTTAACACTCTAACACTCTTATTTTAACACTTTAACACTCTTTTTTAATACTTTAACACTCTTATTTTAACACTTTAACACTCTTATTTTAACACTTTAAGACTCTTTAACACTTTAACACTCTTATTTTAACACTCTAACACTCTTATTTTAACACTTTAAGACTCTTATTTTAACACTTTAACACTCTTATTTTAACACTCTAACACTCTTATTTTAACACTCTAACACTCTTATTTTAACACTTTAAGACTCTTATTTTAATACTTTAACACTCTTATTTTAACACTTTAACACTCTTATTTTAACACTCTAACACTCTTATTTGAACACTTTAACACTCTTATTTTAACACTCTAACACTCTTATTTTAACACTTTAACAGTCTTATTTTAACACTCTAACACTCTTATTTTAACACTTTAACACTCTTATTTTAACACTCTAACACTCTTATTTTAACACTTTAACAGTCTTTTTTTAACACTCTAACACTCTTATTTTAACACTTTAACAGTCTTATTTTAACACTTTAACACTCTTATTTTAACACTTTAACAGTCTTATTTTAACACTCTAACACTCTTATTTTAACACTTTAACACTCTTATTTTAACACTCTAACACTCTTATTTTAACACTTTAACAGTCTTTTTTTAACACTCTAACACTCTTATTTTAACACTCTAACACTCTTATTTTAACACTTTAACACTCTTATTTTAACACTCTAACACTCTTATTTTAACACTTTAACAGTCTTATTTTAACACTTTAACACTCTTATTTTAACACTCTAACACTCTTATTTTAACACTTTAACACTCTTATTTTAACACTCTAACACTCTTATTTTAACACTTTAACACTCTTATTTTAATACTTTAACACTCTTATTTTAACACTTTAACACTCTTATTTTAATATTTTAACACTCTTATTTTAACACTTTAACACTCTTATTTTAACACTTTAACACTCTTATTTTAATACTTTAACACTCTTATTTTAATACTTTAACACTCTTATTTTAACACTTTAACACTCTTATTTTAACACTCTTATTTTAATACTTTAACACTCTTATTTTAACACTTTAACACTCTTATTTTAACACTTTAACACTCTTATTTTAACACTTTAACACTCTTGAGCGTGTCTCAAATAAACTTGTTAATTTAACACTGGAGGTTTTGCTTTGTGCTGTATTTTTATATTTATTGTATTTATTTTATTCATATCTGCTCACTATTTACTCAGTCGTTTGTGCGTGTTTGAAGTTTTATGTCATCAGCTCAAAGTCATAACTGATCAACAGTAAATATTGATTATATTCTTCAGTTTTGAGATGCAAAGCAACATGTCGAGTCAATAATATGATATGATTTGACAAACCCAGCCGTTGGGTTAAAATTTTTAATTAATTTTTTTGGGTTAGTCCATATTTGACCCAACTTTGGGTTGAAACAACCCTGCACTGTACATCTGTAGCCATCAGTCCTGTATCATGTAGGAGACTAAGATGAGACAGAGAAGTCACTGGTGCTAAAATAAACTAGTCAGAAATGTCTGTATCATTATTTTACAGAGTTCTTTCTGATGTTGGGTGACGTCAACAAATGGAGGCTAGCTCGACCCTCTCTCCTCCATCATCCGCGCACTAACCCCCCCAAACCACACCCCCAAATCATTCTTGTCAGTTATTGGCTGGAACAGTTTGTTATGTTTCGTGGTGCGCTGGTGTGGGTTAGCTCAGTTTGTTTTTGTTGTCGTTTGTGGAGCCTGTGGTGTCTACAGAGACCGCATGTCTTACAGTGTGTTCAGGGGACAGGCAGCGAGCGGATGGTGAGGAGATGTTTACTGTATGTGACAAAAAATGTTTTGACCTAAAAAACGTGTAACATCGCTTAGAGCACCTTTAAAATCATTCAGTTTTACTTTCAAAACATTCACAGGGGTTTTCACAAAGTTTCTGTTTAACTTTAGTCACACTTGTCCAAGAATATGATCCCCAATCCATAATTTCCTTTACTTGCTTTTTGTCATAATCGTGAGCAATACGAGGCTAAAAATTCTCATTTTTCAGGTTATTTCTTTGTTTGTAGGCAAGTTGTAGTTTATCTTGCCAATCGTAATAAAACCCTGACTACCTGACAGAATTATAATAAATTAAAGTTTTACTGAAGCTGAACTTCTGCTGATGAAACTGCAAACTATCTTCAGTAAAACTTTTCTTTCATTTATTATAATTCTGACTCTTGTCTTAAAGGTATAGCGGAGGATTTTCTTTTTCCGGGTGGGTAGCCTATACTATTGGTCCACCTAAGTGTCAATCATTCTGGTGATATGTTTACGTAAGGCCGTCGTACGTGCTCGTCGTGCGCTCAAAACACAGGTTGGGCTTCCCACTGATGCCTCAGTCGCGAAGTTTCTACTTGACAGGTAAAGTTTGGCATGCTATTTGGAGAAATCCATTTAAAATCACTGCTAGTAAAAGTTAATGTAAGCTATGATTAGCTCATGCATACGTTTAATAGGCGTTACCTCTCGGGAGCAGGTCGAGTGTTGCGCATGTGCATTTTTTCAAAAAGTGGAGAGGGCGGTTCTTTTCTAAAATTCGGGAAAATCCTCCGCTATACCTTTAATAAATAATTTCTGCTTCTGGGTGTTTGACTGCAAATCCCCTCACAATTGATCTGTGATTTTATTTATTTATTCAATTATGAGATTAAAGAGATTTAAAACATCATCATCATTCATCATCGTATGCCAGAGAGACATCTGATCCTCTGGTGAGAATCCTCATTTACTGTCTAAATGTACATCAGGATCACAAATCTGCATGATCAAGATTAACACACATCTGCTCATATTCATAGTTCAAAAACATCTCAAGATACTCATATAATACCATAAAAAAGAATAAGTTTAATAAAAGTTATGAATTGTTTTTTGTTTTTTTGTTTGTTTTATATATTGCATTTTCTTGAACACTTACACAACAATGTACATCACATGTCTGCAACAACACACATAATGTACAAAAACAATCAATCAAACACCAGAGCTCATATTACATGAAAAGTGCAATAGCACAAACCAACATTGGATAATACAGTATTTACTTTGGAAGTCCGAGTTATCAATACATTGCAATCAATCAATAATAGCCACAGATATAAGCAATAAAATAGTTTTAATATAGTACAAATTAAAATATATTTTATAGGAATATAATTCCTAAGCATTTTGTTACTCCTCTATTATATTGTTATATCCGCATGTTCCATAAATAATAAAAAGGGACTCCAGACCCTCTTAAATTAGTCTTCTTTACCCTTAAGAATATAGGTTATCTGAAACAGTGTTTAGATTTCTGCACATCACGTGATGTGGCAAACCTCTCTCAGTATCTCTAAACCAATATGTGCTTTTGCAGTTAAACGGTTAAACAGGACACAGATGTTCAAGTGTTTTTATTTGAGCAGTTCCTCTGTGTTCCTCTTCTTTGCACATGCACTCGACGCTATTAATCTTTAATGTGACTGAGTGTTCAGGAAGAGTTCATTATTCTGTTCACTGCAGATAAATTCTGTCCACAGTTTCTTGACTTCTCTCAACATTAAACCAGTGATTTGTTAACAGCTAAAAGCGGACTCTCCGTGTTTATAGTGAACTCTTGGTATTTCTATAATCTATAATGTGATCCTGATGATCTGTTAGGGTTATAGAACATTTGAAGGAAGTAAACGATAACAAACGCGTTGCAATGACTCTGCGCATGTCCGGTCCTGAAGCTTTTCCGATTTTTAAATCACAGAGATGTCGAAACAAAATGACAAGCACATACTTTTTAAGTCTAGCTAAAACAGAACAGTTAAGATATTTAAAAAATTAAAATAGACGATAACGTGGAATTACCAGACCCTTTAAATCAAACGTAAAACGTTTACCTGAAGTGATGTATCCAGACGTATATATATATATATACACTTTAATATTACTAATCATGCATGTAATTAGTCCCTACACAGCCATATACTAGTATTCTTATAGTTGTTCCAATTTAGTAGCCTACACAAAAGTACACTAAATACACTTAAAGTTATGATTTACTACAATTTAATTACAACTAAAATATACTTAGTACAAAATTAGTTGTTTCAAAACAGCACACTTCAAGTTAACTAATCATTAACACACTTGAAGTATAATGAAGTGTTTAGAAGCAAGATATCTAAGATAATGCGTCCAGGAGAAACACACCAGCCTTAGCTTTGGGTGAGAACAATGAAAAACTGGCTAGAGAGGCATTTACTTCAAGAAGAAGAAGAAGAAGAAGAGGAAGAGGAGAAGCATTTACTTCAAGAAGAAGAAGAGAAGAAGAGAAGCATTTACTTCAAGAAGAAGAAGAGAAGAAGAGAAGCATTTACTTCAAGAAGAAGAAGAAGAGGAAGAGAAGTATTTACTTCAAACCAGATGCACTGAAAAAAAAAAAGATTTTTGCTGCTTGTTCAAATTGCTTCATTAAAATGAGCTTAAGCAACACAATTGTTATACATTTTGTCCTGACTTAATTTGTGTTCAATCTGCTTAAATATATGTACAATTTAAGTTTACTTAATCCGTTTGTGTTGGATAACATGAATGATTTGTGTTGCATTAACTGACACTGGGCAGTGCTTGTTAGTTCCCAGCATGCTTTGCATATGGCTGAATTAAGAGAGAATAAATGTAGAAATTAAGTGTTACCCCGGATTTCCACCAACTGCGGATCGGCTCCGCTGCATGTCGGCTCCGTCCTCCGCTGTCCTTCAATACCCACCAGGTCCGGATTTGTTGCGGAACGGCTGCGGACATGACTAACAGCTGAAGTCACGAGGACCCACGAGATCTCATGAATTCACGCATGATCGTGCGATATAAGTGCTGAATTGCTGCGGAGCTCTCCGGCATCCGGCAAAAATAGAAGCTCTGCGTATCTGCTCCGGAGGGCTGCGGATGGCCGGAGTCGGAACGCAGCTGTTCCGCAGTCAGTGAAAATACACACATTGACTTTAATGGAAACCTATTGACTCCGCCGCCGTTCTGGAGCGGATCCGCAGCCGTTCCGCAGTTGGGGGAAATTGGGGGTTATTTTATGTGTCTTTGAGAAAATTAGGAAAGGGGAAGACTTGAGTGTGTAATTGTGTTTAATGTTCAATTACATTGGAATTATTAGAACCATTTAAATCACAGTGGGTTACCATTGTGGAGAAGAGTGGAGCATTGGGTTATATATTAGTTACTCTATATATAACTTGAGTAAGTGCAGGTTGCCACCTACTGGACGTAATAAGTGATGTTCCCACGTTAACTATAAAAAAACCAACGAGGCAAAAATGTAAATAAAAACTGAACAAGAGGAGAAAAAACTGAAATACAATATATACGAGGTTACTACACAGAACAGTAACAAACGCGTCTGCAGCTCAGTCCGCCATCTTGGTTTATTATATATATATATATATATATATATATATTGTGGTAGCCAGAAGGAAACATGGCCCTTCACAACACAGCACAATCACCTGCAGCACCATGGAGAGCACCATCAGAGGAAGACCAAAGGTCAGTGCTGCACAATGAGGTTAAGGACCAAGGATAGCTCCAACATAGGTGTGCACAATTTCCCCCTCTGGCAGGGAGCCTCAGCTGCAGGCTGTTGGGCCAATTAGCAGCTAGATAAAAGAGAGCTAAGCAGCCACAGTAGGAGAAGAACAGAGGAGGTGAGCAGACACTGAGTGCTGGATGTTATACCGCCCAAACATCGGAGCAGATTTGACCCACCAACGTTCTGGAGGATAGAGGCCTAGGGGAGGATGTGAGTAGCCTGAACAACCTTTTCTAACCCTACATCTCTTCTGCCTCCCTTCCAGATATAAACCTAAGAAAGAAGGAAAACCTGAGTTACAGTTTTCTCACACTCCCCTCTCCCACGCTTTATGAAGAATAAAAGTTATGTTTTGTTGCACTGAAACTCTGGATAGTGAATTGTTTTGAGTAAAACTCTCCAAGTCTCGTCTGTGAAGGTTACATATGGTGGAGAATGCGGGCATGAGTTGAGCCTCGCGTTGGATTCATATTGGGCAGACGAGAAACAATAAGAAAATGGAGGAGGCCCTGACCGCCATTCTGCAGGCTCAAACTACACTGAACGCAGCAGTCACCGAGCTCTGCCGAAGGACTGAGGCACACGGTAGAAGACCCCAAGATTGTCTGACCAAAATGACTAGAGAAGATGATGTTGAAACCTACCTCGACCTCTTTGAAGAAATGGCCCAAAGAGAGAGATGGCCCAGTGCAGACTGGGCGAACCTGATACTCCCTCTGCTGACCGGGGAAGCACAGAAGGCCTGCCGTGACCTCACAGTTCATGAGGCAACCAATTATGAAGTGGTCAAGAGAGCAATCCTCGCCCAATATGGACTCAGCCTACCTGCCAAGGTCCAACGCGTCCATAGCTGGGAATACCAGGTATCTCTTCCAGCACGGGCTCAAGTAACCACACTAACCCGCGTGGTGAGAAGCTGGCTAGAGGAAGGGGATGGGCCACCTGCTGTGGAAAGAATAGTGATTGATCGATGCATACGTAGCCTGCCTGTCGATGCCAAAAAAGTATGTGGCTCAACAAGGACCACAAAATGTAGAAGCCTTAATTGCAAGAGCCTCCTAAGAAGTACCCCAAAGCGGTCCGAGCCAGACCACTAAAAGCCCAGGGAAACTGGAAAGATGAGAGGCCTCGGCAAGATCCTGTTCCGTTGCAATGTTTCACATGTGGAAGGGAGGGACACCTGGCCTGTGATTGCCCAGGCAGAGAGGAACACATGCCCACGGCCAGTACCTCAGAATCATCAAAGCTCCACTGCCATTTCCTTACAACCTGCTGGGTTCATGAGGGGGTAGCCGCCCCTAGGGTCCCTGTTAAGACTGGGGGCAGGGACACAGAGGCCCTTATAGACTCAGGGAGTATGGTGACACTGATCCAACCAGAGTTTGCAGGGCCTATCAGGGGAAGAGAGATCTCTGTGTCCTGCATTCATGGGGACTCCAGAAACTACACCACTACAGAAGTAAGCATGGTTAACCCACAAGGGCAGTTCAAAGTACGACCAGGGGTTGTGGATCACTTGCCAGTCCCTGTCCTGGTCGGCCGAGACTGTCAAGCGTTTTCGGCCTACTGGACAGACCGAGCTGCAGAGAAAAGAGGCCTGCTCGACGTAGACGAAGAGACCGTCTATCCAATCACCACACTTCGCTAACCATTGTAGAGACCACAGACACAGAAGCAACCAGCCCTGAAGAGCCCCCCAATGATGATAAAGGTATGGAAGACTGTTCCAACCCCACTGCCACTGCCTCAGAAGATCCTGAAGGTGTGCAGATACTTGACGACATAGAATCCCATGAAGTATTTTCTGAATTTCCCTCAGCAGAAATCCTACAGGGAGAAAGGCTGGGACGGTTCGGCACTGCTCAACTGCAAGACCCGGCACTGAGCCAAGCATGGGGGAATGTACAGGTGGTTTAGGCCCAGCTGCAAGATAGGGTGAGTAGACTCACATATCCACATTTCATGATCAAGAATAAATTGTTGTATAGAGTGGATCAGCGAAGAGGTGAGATTGTAGAACAGTTGTTGGTCCCCAAACCATATGCCTCTAAAGTGTTGTATTTAGCCCACACTCACCTGCTGGGGGGCCATTTGGGGGCAGAAAAGACCTACGAAAGGATCCTCACCTGTTTCTATTGGCCAGGCGTCAAGAAGGCAGTCGAAGACTATTGTCGTCACTGTGCTGAATGTCAGCTCCACAGCCCCAAGGTAACATATTGAAATCCCCTTATTCCTTTGCCAATCATTGAGACCCCGTTCAGCAGGATTGCGCTGGACATCGTGGGACCCCTGCCAAAATCCAACCGGGGACACAGATATATTCTAGTTATCCTTGACTATGCTACCTGATTCCCAGAGGCGATACCTCTCGGATCAGCCACCTCAAAGGCTGTGGCCAGAGAACTGGTCCAACTCTTCAGCTGGGTGGGGATAGCAGACCAGATCCTTACGGACCAAGGCTCGTGCTTCATGTCTACCGTGATGAAAGAGACCTGCCGACAACTGAAGGTGAAGCAACTCAGAACCTCCATATTCCACCCCCAGACTGATGGCCTGGTAGAAAGGTTTAACGAAACTCTTAAACAAATGTTAAAGAAAGTGATTGATGTTGATGGGAAAAATTGGGATCAGCTCTTACCATATGTCTTGTTCTCTGTTGGAGAAGTCCCACAGAGTTCCACTGGTTTCTCACCCTTTGAACTCCTCTATGGACGATGACCTCGAGGGATGCTGGATCTCGCCAAAGAGAGTTGGGAACAGCAGCCGTCACCCCATCGCACTGTCATTGAGCATGTTGAACAGGTGCATGACCGAATGACTAAGGTCTGGCCAATCATAAGGGAGCACATGCAGCAGGCACAACAACAGCAGGCCAGGATATACAACAGAGGGGCACAGATTAGAGAATTTCACCCTGGAGAAAAGGTACTAGTAATAATCCCATCCAACGAATACAAATTCCTGGCCAGGTGGTTGGGACCCTATGAAGTTTAGAGAAGACAGGCCCAGTCAACTACAGAGTACGCCAACCCGGCCGAAGAAAGGGCCAACAAATCTACCAAATAAACCTCTTAAAACCGTGGCGTGAACCTATTACCCCGCCAAGCGATGTCCTCACAGCCAGTGTCCTTTCCCCTGTAACCCCGGACGTGAAGATGGGTATCCAGCTCTCCCCTAGGCAAAAGCAGGACTTACAAGAGCTTTTATGGCGGAACCGTGATGTCTTCTCTGATCTCCCGGGACAGACCTCTCTTATATCCCATGATATAATAACAGAACCTGGGAAGATTGTTAGGCTTAGAAGCCATCCAGAAGGTGGTAAAGAAAATGCTTGAGTTAGGAGTTATAGAAGAGTCTCAAAGTGCTTGGTCAAGTCCCATCGTCCTAGTCCCAAAACCAGATGGAAGCACACGATTCTACAATGATTACAGAATATTGAATGAGGCCTCAAACCAAGAAACAGTTAAGAACCTTCATCGGGCTAGTTGGTTACTACAGAACATTCATCCCTAGCTTTGCCACAAAAGCAGCCCCCCTAACCGAATTGACTTGTAAATACCTCCCAAATCAGGTAAAGTGGACAAAAGCAGAGCAGGCCTTCGTCGAGCTAAAGCGATCCCTCTGTTGCGCACCCATCCTGCAAGCCCCAAACTTCAACAAACCCTTTGTTCTACAAACAGATGCCTCGGAAGTAGGGATTGGAGCCGTGCTATCTCAATTGCAGGATGGTATGGAGCACCCAGTCATGTTTATTAGCCGTAAGCTACTGCCCCCTGAGAAGAATTATGCCACAATTGAAAAGGAATGTCTGGCTGTCAAATGGGCTATTGAAAAATTTAGATATTACCTGTTGGGCCGAAAATAACTGATCATGCCCCGCTTAAATGGATGTCTCAAAACAAAGGGGAAAATGCACGAATCACTCGCTGGTTTCTTCACTTGCAGGACTTCCAGTTTACAGTGGAACACCGGGCTGGGAACTCTCATGCGAATGCGGATGCCATGTCCAGAAGGCATGACTACTCTGGGACGTGCACTCCAAGCGGAAGCTTGGAGCTGGAAAAGGGGGTGTGTGGTAGCCAGAAGGAAACATGGCCCCTCACAACACCGCACAATCACCTGCAGCACCATGGAGAGCACCATCAGAGGAAGACAAAAGGTCAGGGCTGCACAGTGAGGTTCAGGACCAAGGATAGCTCCAACACAGGTGTGCACAATTTCCCCCTCTGGCAGGGAGCCTCAGCTGCAGGCTGTTGGGCCAATTAGCAGCTACATAAAAGAGAGCTAAGCAGCCACAGTAGGAGAAGAACAGAGGAGGTGAGCAGACACTGAGTGCTGTATGTTATACCGCCCAAACATCGGAGCAGATTTGACCCACCAACGTTCTGGAGGATAGAGGCCTAGGGGAGGATGCGAGTAGCCTGAACTTTGCTAACCCTACATCTCTTCAGCCTCCCTTCCAGATATAAACTTGATGTCACAAGGAGCTACCTAAGAAAAAAGGAAAACCTGAGTTACAGTTTTCTCCCACTCCCCTCTCCCACTCTTTATGAAGAATAAAAGTTATGTTTTGTTGCACTGAAACTCTGCCTAGTGAATTGTTTCGAGTAAAACTCTCCAAGTCTCGTCTGTGAAGGTTACATAATATATATGTAAGGGATAATGTATTGCGAGGCGGTTGTTATAGCGAATAACAACCCCGACAGGCTGAAGGGGTTGTTATTCGCTATAACAACCGCCTCGCAATACATTATCCCGCTTATTACATGACTACCTACAAAATAAATAAATCATTTGACACAAAATATTGATTTAAAAAGGAGTTCATTGATTTAAAAACGATTATATTGCTTCCGCTAAAGAAAATAGTCCGTTCCGTGTCCATAGCAACGCTCTGTTTTTCATGGCAACGGTGTGTTATACTTCGCAGCGTCTGTTATCAAGAAATAACACACCGCATTCTACATTGGAATTCAACCAAGCCATGTAATAAATATGTATATATATATATATATATAGTTGCCCTCTCGTTGGTCTGACTGCTTCTATTGTTCTCCTCATTTGTAAGTGTGTCTGCTAAATGATAAAATATGTAAATGTTAAATGTATCAGGGTGGGGTGGGCTCCAGATTTGTAGAGTTGCTTTTTGCTTTGTATTTTTGTATTTCTTGACCTTAAAAAAAGAAAGAAATGTCAATAAACAGTTGTTAACAAAAAAATAATAAAAAAATAAAAATGATCCCTTAAAGTATGCAAATATGTCCATAACTGATGCTATGAAGAGCAAAGATTTCTGCCTGGTGAAAAGCCTTGAGTTAAACATAACCAACATAACATAACTACACTATAAAATATGCTGGGTTATTTCAACCCAAATTAGGATCAAATATGGACAAACCCAACTATTAGGTTAAAAAATGTATTTTAAAATGTAACCCAACGGCTAGATTTGTGCATATTTGACCCAAATTTGGGTTGTCATGTAATTTAATATTCAACAATATTACTGATCTCCAGCATTGACACCATTATATGAGAACTGAACTGAGCTGATGATGACATCACGGTTTACTCCAGAGAGGCGTTATATATAAATGAACAAAATTAATAACTTTTTTACAACAAAAATTAAACATCACTGAACTTAAGCTGGACTGTGACGCTATTTTCTTCTGGAAACAAACTTTGTTGCATTATTTTTCTGTTATGTCTGTAAAGCTGCTTTTAAAACATTCTGTATTGTAAAAAGTGCTGTATAAATACTTGAATAATAACTTGAAACAACCCAGAACTGTTTAGTGTATGCACAAATGGCTGTGTGTGAACTCAGATGTCAGTGTGTGAACTCAGAACATCTGACTGTCATTTGGACAACAGAGAACTGTCACACTCAGTTTCCTGAAGATACTGAACATACTGGGTCTCTTCTACACACACACACTTCTACACACACACATCCTCACACACAAACTGAGGAAACTGTGTGTAAGTTTTACACGACTTCCTGTTTGTGTAAAGTAGATATGAACATGCGTCACAGTTCTCTGTAAGTCACAAGGTGTTTCATCTGACATGTGTGTAGCTTTAAAGGCACCCTGCACTGTAAAAAAAATATTTTTTTATGATTTGTCATCACAACTTTTTTTCTTTTGTCAAATCAACTTAGATAATGAATATGGTTCAGATAACAATATATTGAGATTCTGTTGATTAAACCAATCTCCTTTGTATTAACTAAAAAAAATATATATTTCAATGAACTAAAAATTAAGGCAACCAGGTAACTAACTTTAAGTTAAACCAACAATTATTTTTTTTACAGTGTGTTCAATGTTGGGTACATCATTATAGAAACAAGGATCAAAGCCACCTTTCTCTTGCTTTTATTCTGAGGAGTTGAAGTGTCTTACGCGTCAAAAAATTCACAGCCAGTTTGTTAAAGTGTTGCACATTTATTTTCACAAACACAAAAAGGCAAAAATATGATTATTTCGGCCAATACTTCCAAACAGTGCTCTCAAGTGACTCCAATGCCTTTGGAATCTTACATGTCTTAAATCTGTATAATATCTTCCTTAGATTCCAATCTGGACAATTTTCTCATTTTCGACAGTCAGACGGTAAGAGAACAGTTTCTCCTGAATCCCTTCAGCTAAAACAGCGGATACTGTATGCACAGGAGGACGGGCTTTAAAGCTAACTTCAAGTCAATTATACAAAGAAAATTATACAAGGAAAACTTTAAGTAAACTCTATACAGGATAACTGGTAAATTCTTAAATAATACAGCACTGCCCATAAAACAGAAATAAGCTGAGAATAATAAGTGAAAGCATATTAAATTGACTCTTACAATCATGTTGTTTTTTCATTCCGAAATAACGAAGAAATCTTTATTATAGAACGCATATTAGAGTCAGCAAAGGCGTATGGTGGAGTATTAGGCTTGTGATTCTGTTGACTATTACTTGTCTATATTATGTTTCAGCTCAGCTGGTTTTTGGATTGATGGTAAAGGGAGATGGAAGTTTATAAGTGAGATTATAAAAAAACAATGCTTAAAAGCAGCAAGCCGTTTTATGAAAGAAATCATACTGGCTAAATGGGGAATCATACAAAATACCATATATACTAGCCTATACTATACTATAATAATTTCTCCTGTTTTGTCTCCTTTATCTCTCTTTCAACACAGAAGCTCAAAGGGGATTCAGTGGATCCTGGAGACGGACGCCTTCTCCTTCAGTTTCTGATCCTTGGATTCTCAAGCCTTTCCTTGGCTCCTTATTTTTAATAAACCTTTTATAATCATTAAACTTCCCTGTGTTGGTCTTTGTGAAAAAGTGCAGATACACCGCAGTATATGACAACCTGCAGTTTATTAGACATTTATATTGTGCTGAATCAGTGCAAAACTCTATAGAAATATAGAAAGCAAATAAAGCTTCAAAAAGGTGTTTTTTAAAGATTCTTTTAAAAACTGATGTAATGCATATTTTTGAGTCATGAATAATGCATTTAAACAAGTTTCAGTTGTTAACATTTCAAAGAGTTTACATTCACATGGAAAGTTTACCAACCAACCCGTACTTTATATGATCAGTTGTTACCAGTGTTTGATAGAGATCTAGAAACCTGTCATAAGGATCAGCTGAGCTCCTCTGGATGATGCATTATCATCTGCACTGTAATTATCTCATTAATAAAAGAGCCATATTTGCAGCTCTGCCACTCTGCCACTAATCGCTGAACAAAAGTTTTTCAATTATTTAAAAAGTTTTAAAAGAAATTATAGTCTGCCTCGACCCAGATTCAACTTCAGAGTATATATTAGAATGAGTTCATCCCCGAAATGTTTTAAAGCTGCTCTAAGTGATGATGGGTGATGTCACTTCCTGTTGACGTTTAAAGTATTGTCAAACAAGACGGAGGCTAGCTCGACCCTCCCTCCTCCTCATCCGCGAACTAACCCCCCCAAACCACACCCAAACCACACCCCCAAATCATTCTTGTCAGTTATTGGCTGGAACAGTTTGTTATGTTTCGTGGTGCGCTGGTGCAGGTTAGCTCAGTTTGTTATGTTTCGTGATCATGTTTGTTTTTGTTGTCGTTTGTGGAGCCTGTGGTTTCTACAGAGACCGTATTTCTTACAGTGTGTTCAGGGGACAGGCATCTAGCGGATGGTGAGGAGATGTGACAGCAGTAAATGTTTGTGTAAATTTGTGCTGTAAATGTTTTGGCCTGAAAAATGATGTTTAAGATCAAACACTGTTATATATCATTCATCATCATCATCAGCTTCATCTTCTCTGGTGTCTGAATGTGTAAAATCAATTCTAAACTATAACTTTTCATTTATTGAATATAGGCTACAGGAAAAAGGAGAATCTACCGTACTTTATCCATTACAACAACGGCTCTATCAAATGTCTATTGCGCTGCAACTGTGGCTTAGAAGAAAAAGACGAGAACTGGAAACACTGCTCTATTCACATCGAATAAAGCCTAGAGATTGAGTAGCCTCTCGTATGACGACAACCCTGAGCTGTGATTTGAAGATCCCTGAAGATCCACTATATATCTACTTGAATCTCGGTGCCTATAATCTTGGTTCTTCAGAGTTACGATCTGGATAATCTATTGGGACAGTCAACATCATCTGGCTCATCTATCCAGGTATTCTTTTTTTGGATTGTGTTTTTATATTGCGGAAGTGTTGTAGTATAACCAGCAGGACAATAGTGATGAGTGAACTGAATTTGGCAACAATGCAGTGAATTACAGTGAAGTTATTGTATATATTTCATAAATAAAAAATCATAAAAATTATGCAAAAAGACTTTTATACCAAAATATAATATAACCGTCCCACGGTCTCGCTTGAGGCGTAGTGGACACGGAAAGGATTGACAGACTGATAGCTCTTTTTCTTTTGCGGCTCCTGCACTTTGGAATATGTTGCCATTATCTTTAAATCCTCATCAGGCATGGGTATTTTTAAAAAGGAATTGAAGACTTATTTTATCAAGCTTTTGGCGTTTGATTAGGTCTGAGAACTGTGAGTTATTTGTTGTTTGATTCTCTTGGTGTCCTGTTTTAATGTAATTTAATGTTGTATGTATTTTAGAGTTATTGGTTACTTATGGACAGCACTTTGGTCCATTCTAATGGTTTTGAAAGTGCTTTATAAATAAAAGTTGAGTTGAGTTGAGTTGACACTGAAGTTATTGACTTGTTGTAGTAGCCTAACGCTTTTCGTGTTTTGCACTTTGCTGACGCTCCCTTTGGTCAGGGCCGTGCACAGAGCGTGGGAAATTTGCAATGCTAATAACCATGGAAGTGCGTCATTACAGTCTGTAATATCTCTTAACAACACAATGCAATCACTAGTAAGACTTCCTGTTAATAAAGTATCTGGTAAGAATCTATTATATATTAACAACGCATTAAATCACATTACACATTAATAAACCACAATAAAAAAAATAAAAAAATAAGTGATGTCTCATGTCTGAAGTCAAGTGAATTACGGTCATTGGACAGGCGTCCAATCACAACTGACTTCCGGAAAAGGGGAAGTAACCAATGACATTTGAGGTAATTAAAACAGTAAGTCCTGCCCCATGACGACTGCCAAAAATAAAAGTGTTCCAGCGAGCAAAAGCAGAAGGCGAGAGAAGATCAAGCGCGAGAGCGTGGGGAATGATCATGCGCTCGCGAGGGCTTGTATTGCGTGCAGAGGAGATGTCATGCGCGCGCAGGGTTTAAATGAGCTCGCGAGTTCCCGTTTCCTCGCGTGTAGATCTGTTATCCTCTCGCGGAAATTATTTACCGCGCACGCCAGCATCAGCTGTGCGCTCGGTTATTTTAGTCATTGATTTGCCACCATAAGATCATTCCTCCAGCAGGGAACAGTCATGGTAAAGGTCCGAGAATTGAAATTGAAATCTAAATCTCTGTCCATTATTTTCAAAAGAAAATTTTTGCACAATATTGGAAATGTTTACATTTAAAACCATGAAAGTGAGTCAGTGGATATTACACAAGCAATGTGCAAACTTTGCTGTAGAGTTATGCCGGTGGAGAAGTCTCAAACAATTATTGAAAAAATGTAATTACAAACGATTGTTGATTGTTCAATTAATAACTGAAAATGTCTTAGTGAAGTATGCAATTTAGTCTATATTATGATATTTAAGATGATTTTTTTTGTAAGAAAATGTAAATTATTTGATTAAAATAACTGGCACATGTGTGTGTGTGTGTGTGTGTGTGTGTGTGTGTGTGTGTGTGTGTGTGTGTGTGTGTGTGTGTTTAATGTGTATTTTTCTGTGCAGTCCATGAATCTTGAACAAAAAAAATAAAAATAAAAATAAAAAATAAAATATATATATATATATATAAACTTCATTAGTAATCTTTAATCTTAAATCTTAAATCAGGTGAAGGTGACGAAGCTAAGCTTTCCTGTGGCTCTAACAGTCGAGCGTCGGTGCTTGTAACGCCAAGATCATGGGTTTGATTCCCAGGGAAAGTAAGAAGTTGAACCGATAAATAAATAGGCTTCATGGAATACCATGATAAATTAATAAATGTGTACTTTGAAATGCAAGTTAGTCGCTTTGGATAAAATGCATAAATGGAAATGTATGGAAGTAAAATAATGCCAAATGTCAGCATGGTTGTATATTTAACCTGTGAATATTTCAATTCAGAACATTTCAAACACATTTTCATTATTAAAAATTCAATAATCCATATTCACCTTTAATATTTCACTTCCAAAATATTCAAACTGTTTAAAAATACAACCTATAATATTCAACGGGCAATTTCCTGTCCATTTATATTGCGCTTTTGCACCCCCTGCTGGTGAGATCGACTAACAGCAGATGGAGAGTATGCTCGGTAATCTACTGCTTTTCCTGCAGTTCCTGGATGTCAACATAGAATTTTCTGTTGAATTTGAACCACTGAATTTGTGGAAGCGAATTTGCAAAGAGAAATAAAATGGACCGAAAATTGCCTGTTGAATATTATAGGTTGTATTTTTAAACAGTTTGAATATTTTGGAAGTGAAATATGAAAGGTGAATATGGATTATTTAATTTTTATTAGTTACTTTTTTTTTTTCCAAGTAGTGCAATTCAACAGGCTTTTTTGTTTCAAAAACATTTGTCATTATTTCCCCTGCATTGAAATGTAAGACTAGATGTGTAGCGGCTGTCAGTGACCACATCCCGTCCTCAAACACAAAGGGATTTCTTTTTTTTGTAAGAAAATGTAAAGAATTCGATTAAAAGAACTGGCACATTGTGTGTGTGTGTGTGTGTGTGTGTGTGTGTGTGTGTGTGTGTGTGTGTGTGTGTGTGTGTGTGTGTGTGTGTGTCTGTGTGTTAATGTGTTTTTCTGTGCAGTCCATGAATTTTGAACTGAGCAACAAACAAAAAACACACACTTTAAACATCATTAGTAGGGATATTTGCAGTAAAAATAATACTAAAAATGCTATAAAAAAAAACAGCAACTCTTTTCATTACCTTAAATTAATATTAAAATGTATAAACTTTTAATATTCAAACAATAAATTAATCGTTTCATGAACGTGAGTACATAAGGTGAAGACTAGAGGCTGATAGGGTAAAACACGTCCTGAATGCGACAGAGGAATCAGTCGTCGGTTTGACAGTCAGAGATGTGGTGTGTGTTATTATTGTAAATAAACAAGGAAAGGTGTATTAAGGCCATCCTGCTATAGTGATGGCTTGATTGTATTACGGGTAATGAAGCGTGCAAAATCTAAATCTCAAATTCAGGATACAGATTTGCGACTGTGTCATGTGTGTTATCCAAGCTGGCAAGGAAATCCCCTAATATACATGTATGTATTAATACAGAACTCCTGTTAATAGCCGGGTATCTCCCCGGTTTTTTTTTTTTTACAATTCTTTATTTTTGAAACATTGGGAGTGATACAATAGCCAGATTTACATTTACCACATGGTCACAGTTCCAGTCTGTGATCAAGACCACAATTCTCCATTCCCAACATTCCGATTTTTGTAATTATAACGAACACATTAGAACACAAAACAAAGGGTGCATTACTATGTGACAAATCTCTAATACGTATAGAAGTGAAATACAACAAACACAATTATAAAAAATAAAAAAAAATAAAAAATAAAAAAAAGGTACAATAGAAGTAACCCTTGATTACCAATATCTTGAAAACAATCAAGACAACATTCCTGCATGTAGTGTTTGATTAACATAGGATACCCATTTTGACCATAAAATTACAAATGTATTCATCTGCAAACGGAGTGAAAAAGTTAGTCTTTCCATCTGGTAGATTTCATTAACACATTCTATCCATCTTTCCAGAGTAGGGGGATCAGGGAGGAGCCAGTGTCTGGTGACAGTTTTCTTACATGCAATAATTAAAATTCTGAACAGATACTTTGCATAATCCGGCAAAAAGTCTGTGTTACCCAAAATAAAATAGTTAAACTTGAAGGGTATTTTCATGTTAAGAATATTTTCCATATCTTTGTGTATCTCTATCCAATATTGTTTTATTACTGGACAATCCCAGAATATATGCCAGTGGTTGGCATCTTCACTTCCACACTGCCTCCAGCACTTAGTCTCCTCCTCGGAACCAGACATTTTTTGTTTTGGAGTAATGAAAAACCTGATCAAGCATTTCCAACCAAATTCCCTCCATGAATATGAGTTTGTACATTTCCACTGTGATATGCAGCAACCATTCCACTCCTCATCAGTTATTTTCATGTTACTTTCCCTTTCCCATTTTGTTTTCACATATAATGTTGAATTTGTTTGTTTATTCATAAATCCCTTATACAACCGTGAAACAATACTTTTTTAAACTTTTGCCTGGTATGCCATTAATATTTCATGAAGCACTGGTTCATGCACATCCAGGGATCTAATAACTTCTTGATTGAGATAATGATGTATCTGTAGATATCTGTAAAAGTCCTGTTTCTCCAGATTATGACTGGTTTTAAGTGTTTGGAAATCTTTCACTTTACCTTTATCTATTAATGAGAAATGTGTTGTTATACCCTTAGATATCCAGTTCTGGAATCCAACATCTGTTTGATTGGGCTTAAAATCAGGGTCGTAGGCACACCATCTTATTATCTTCAAATTACCGTGCAATTTATATTGATGTTTAGCCTCCGTCCAGATTTTTAATTGTGATTTTAACCAAGGGTTTTCAATCTTACCTAGAGTCCTTTCTAAGTCTTTATTTCCCAGTATTGCCATTAAAGGTGGTTCTGACATGAGAAGTACTTCAATGTCTTTCCACCTAGCACGGTAGTTCGTATTACATAGATTCATCAGGGGTTTAATTTGTGCAGAGTAGAAATAATTTCTAAGATGTGGTACAGCCATACCCCCGTTTTCTTTAGAGAGCTGCAGTGTTTTAAATCTGATCCTCGGTTTTTTCCCTAACCATATAAATCTAGAAATCATTTTGTCCCACTCTAAGAATTGCTTTTTTGAAATTTCTGCTGGGAGGGCTTGGAACAAAAATAGAAATCTTGGTAATAGGTTCATTTTTACAGATTCGATTCTTTGTATTAGACTCATAAAGGGGATGATGGTCCATCTCTTTATATCAAGTTTTATTTTACTCAGAAGATCATCATAGTTACACTTAGCTGTAATAGTTATATCTTTGGGGATTAAGATACCTAAGTATTTTAATATGGTCCGATCCCATTTAAGATTTAATTCATCACTTATTGTTTTTGGAGGATTATAATTAAATGTTAATATCTGTGTTTTGTTTACATTTAGTTTATACCCAGCGTAATCACCAAAGCTACTTAGAGTCTGAAATACTTTGGGAAGTGATGTGTTTGGTTCACTTATGTACAATAACACATCATCGGCGTATAGCGCCAGCTTATGTACATCACCAGAAATATTTATACCTTTTATACTGTTTGTTTGCCTTATTAATTGAGCTAGCGGTTCTATATAAAGGGCGAAGAGTAAAGGGGAGAGCCCGCACCCTTGTCTTGTCCCGCGTTCTAGTTCAATAGTATTTGATAAATGACCATTTATTTTGATCTGTGCAGTTGGTTTTGTGTATAGTGCCCTGATCACTTTAACAAAATCTGAGTGAAAACCAAATCTCTCCAGTACTCCAAACAGAAAATCCCAGCTTACAGAGTCAAAAGCTTTTTCAGCGTCAAGGCTGATCACTGCAGCTTGTGTTTGGTGTTTTTTAATATGGTTTAGTATGTGTAATGTACGTCTTATATTATCATGAGTTTGTCTTTGCGGGATGAATCCTGTCTGATCAGTAAAAATGAGTTGTGGAAGTATCTCTTCAATTCTCTTCGAAAGAATTGATGTGAAAAGCTTGTAATCAATATTAAGAACAGAAATAGGTCTGTAGGAACTACAATTAAGCCGGTCCTTTCCTTCTTTGTAAATTACAGATATTGTGGCCTGTTTCCATGATGGTGGCATCTTACCCTCTTTTAGAGCCTGATTAAATATTTGAAGGAGGAATGGCGATAGCTCCATTTTAAATTTTTTATACCATTCGGACGTAAATCCGTCTGGACCCGGAGATTTGTTTGTTTTAAGCCTTGATATGGCATAGAATAGTTCTCTTTCTGTGATGTTAGCCACTAGCCTTTGATTTTGATCATCCGACAAAACAGGTCAATTAAGTTGTTCAAGGAAACCCTTGATTTGTTTTCCATCTTTTAACTTTGGTTGTGTGTATAACTGTTTATAGTAACTCTGAAAGGCCTGTTTAATTTCATTTTGTTTATAAACGCATCTCTTAGAATTTGGGTCTCTTATTTTACATATTGTGTTGTCTGTTTGTTGCTTTTGTAATTTGCTCGCTAAGAGTTTAGCAAACTTAGCCCCAGATTCATAGTATTTTTGTTTGGTATAAATCATCTTCTTTCGTATTTCTTGTAAATATAGTGCATTAATATTATTTCTCAATATTTTCATTTTAGTATTGAGCTCCGGTTTTAATTCTCTCTTATGTTTTCCCTCTAGCTCTTTTAATTCCCTATTTAACTCTAATATCTAACTTGCCTAGCTCTTTTTTTCTGGACACAAAATGATATGATTTGACCCCTCATAACCGCTTTCAATGTGTCCCAGACGATTTCTGGGCTCACCTCACCATTAAGGTTTTCTTTTAGGAACGTTTTTATGTCGGATTTGATTAATTTGGAAAATTGTAGATCGTTCAGTACACTTGTATTCAACCTCCACTGTGTGTTTTTGAAATCATCATTTATTTCTACGTTTAGCAATAGAGGAGCATGGTCAGAAAGATCAATGTTTCCAATTTCGCAGTTACATACCTTATGACGATCCCTTTTAAAAATGAAAAAATAATCAATTCTAGAGTATACTGTATGCGCATGGGAAAAGTGGGTATAATCTCGGTTTGTTGGATGTAAATCCCTCCAAATGTCCACAATACCATATTCTGACATGAGGATCTTAATTTTCTTCTGCAAAGACGTTTGGGGAATCTGTCTTGAGGAATCTAGTCTAAAATTAAGTCGAATATTCCAATCCCCTCCACAAATAAGTATACCAGTTGATTGTGCCATTAAATCAAATAGTTTTCTATAAAATGAAATGTCACTGTCTGGGGGAGCGTATACATTCAACAGTGTCATTTGGACTCCATCTATCCTACCAGTTATCAGTGAAAATCTCCCTTCTTTGTCTGTAGTTTCAGATATGAGTTCAAATGGCACTCTTTGTGGTATTAGAGTAGCCACACCCCGTCTATGACCTGATTTATAGGACGAGTAATATATTTTAGAAAAACCCATTCTTTTTAATCTTTCGTGTTCCAGTGAATTAAGATGTGTTTCTTGTAACATAACAATTTGTACTTTTTCCTTTCTCATTTTAGACAATATTTTATTTCTCTTAATGGGGTTAAGAACCCCATTCACATTAAATGATGCAAATTTTAGAGTACGTTTGTCAGCCATGGTTTCCTATGTTTTTAACTGAAGACGTATCCATACAAAACAAATAAAAGTAATGCACACCTGTAATACAAACAAGTAAAACATGAACAAAACTAAAATATGATGAAATATCAAAATGTAATTTCTTTGCACAAGGTTTGCTTCCAGATCAGAGGTTCCAATGAACTGAACCTTTAAGGGGCTCGAGATGTTAGAGCACCTTTCAGGGGAAAACCCGCTCATCACGTAGCGTAGGGCCCACTGTATTGGCTGCATTATGATTTTAGCCAGTCTTCAAAATGTTCGTATGCTCCGACATTTTAGTTTACAATTAGTTAGGAGTAGAACGAAGGAACAGCTAGAACTAAAAGGACATCTTCTGTTAGCTTATTCAAACAAGCAGCAGTCTGAATGCGTTCTGTTGGGAATCACTTATCTGTAGTTGGGGGTAGACGTCTGAATTCCTGCAGCTTTTCTTTAAACCGCTGCCGAGGCTCATCATCCTCCTGGGAGCGCATGCCTCTCGGTGTAACTGCATCCTGGTCTCCAGCCACTTGCCAAGATGAAAGCCGTCGTATTTCCCGCTGGTATGAGCTGACTGAGGGACGGATAACTTTGACTGGGAGCCCCCGTGATGCCATGTCTGACGTTGCCTCCGCCGCGGTCTGGTACAGGCAGGTCTCGTCTCCATAGAAGACGCGTAATCTTGCAGGGTATGGGAGTTTGAAACTTAATTTTCCTTTCCTTCAACACCTTCTTTGCTTGATTGTACTCCGCACGTTTCTTGATAATAGCTGGTGGGTAATCGTGGTCCACATAAAAGCGGTCATCTTTGTATTGCACTTGTCCCTTCTGCCAGGCTCTACGTATAACTTCTTCTTTGACTTTGTAACTCGCAAACTTGACAATGATTGAGCGAGGCTTTGATCGCACGTCAGCGGGCTTAGGGCCAAGAGCTCTGTGGACTCTTTCAATTTTGATCTGCGTGTCCTGGGGGAAATCCAGACAATCCCGAAGCAGTATATCAATGAAACCTTCGATATTATTTTCTTCAGCCCCCTCGGGAATACCGTAAATCCTTATGTTTTCTCGGCGTGCGCGACCCTCTTGGTCAATAAGTTTAGCCTCCACGTTGTAAAAGTTGCGTAAGTAACGAAGAAGCCGCCTGCATGGCCGTTTCCACCTCCTCAATTCGACCCTCAGCTTCATCCAGCCTATCGTTTGTCTTGTGCAAGTCTTGTTGTATCTCCGAGAGCTGTTGCTTGTTGTCGCGTCTAAAATCTCTCAGTTCGGCTAGTACCTTTTCCAAGCTAACCTCCTCCATTTCTTTCCCCTCGGCCTCGTGGGCCGGAGAGCAGCTTCGGCTGTCCTGTTGTAAATCCCCAGTAACAGGTGCTGTGCCCTTCGTCTTTCTCCTCCTTGTAGCAACCCTAGCCTCCATATTTAGTAAAATTTCACTTATAGTCAAATCTCAAAAGTTTTAGGGTTGTTTTTAGGAAAACCGTCGGAGAGCTTTGAAATTACGCAGCCATCTTGGTCGCGAACCGGAAGCCAACCTCATCTCCCCGTTTTTAAGTAAAAATTATACATTATTCATACATAACAGACTACTCATATGTACATTTGATATTTTCTGTTTTCATATGCCACAAGAGAGGAAATGCACAACTGACGGGGTTTCTGAGGTTATCAGAATGATAGAGAAGCATGAATGATGAATTAGTTTTATATAACTCAATATAGCCCAGTCAACATCCAGTCTGACCACATTAACTAGCTGATCAAACTCTTGTGCCATATATATATATATATATATATATATATAGATCAACGCCGCAGGTTTTCTGCCATGAACTATTCCAGCTTTATGTGGGAGTTCAGTCTTTCCAAATCCTGTTAGCTAAAACAGTCTTTTGAACACACAGTACATCACGTCTCGCATAGTTTATCCTCCACATCCAGAGTTACCGTCTGAAGTCTCTGAATTTCTCCTGAACAGCATAATAAAAATAATAATAATAATAAAAACATTGATTATTGATTTTTGTTTTTTATCAGATCTGAATGCGACAATTTTCAACATTTATAAGCTAAATTAAATTAAAATTGTAAAAAAAATAAAAATAACTGACATAACTGAATGTGATATTTTTGACATGATAATTACAGTTGACAGTTCATGTCACATTATTGCTGCTGTATATCTGGCATCTGGATTTATCTTAAAAAAGAAGAAATAAATCGTTATTTAAATCAGTTAGTCATAATACACAAAACTACAAACACACTAAAGATGAACAACTTAGTAAATACAAAGCATGGATATTAATAAAATAAATACAACAAAATACTAGCCTATATAAAAACAGCACAGACAAAACACTGTACATATACTGTACTGTAGATTTACATTTATTAATTTACCAGATGCTTTTATCCTCTTACAAACGAGGAACATCACAAGTAATTTGCAACAAAGCCGCAATATTTATGGAATATAATATCAGCTTTATTAGAACGCTAGATTAGGAGACAAGCAAGAGCAGAAGAGAATTATAGAGAGATTTATTTGTTGTTTTTGTTTTAAGTGCTTTTTTAATGTTGTGTTGTTCAGTAAAGAGTGTGTTCACGCGGGGGTGTAGGTTCTGAAAGTGGTGGAGACGGGGAGATCCCCTGAAGCTGAGCTGCATCTGTCATCAAAGGGACTGTTCACCCAGACATTCAAATTCTGTCATATTTACTCCCTCAAGAGTTTCAAACCTGTATGAGTTTCTCTCTTCTTCTGAACACAAAAGAAGATATTTTGAAGAATGTCGGTATTGTAATTGTAATCACGTGATTGCCACCGCTCGGGAGAAAATTCGTGCAGGACGGTTAGGGTTAGGGTTAGGGTTAGGGTTAGGGTTAGGGTTAGGGCCATATCCAGCCTGAAGACAAAGGCATGATTTCATCTAAAGCTGTGGCTGGAAGTCAGTAGTTTACTATAAATTCTACTAAACAAAATAAGTTATTTTCTGTGTGTAATGTATTTATGTGAACATAAATGTGAAATGTAAATCTATTTATGTGAATGACTGCTCAGGAGAGTAAATGTTGAAATGAAGTGTTATCTATTAAGTGTTTTTGTGATCTATTAAGTGATCTCTGCAAGTATACTTGGCATATATTTTTTTCACCAGGGTATATATAGTAACATATAGTAAAAAGACAGAATACGTCATTAATGATTACTGTAAAACAGAAAATATATATATGTTACTACACCCAGGTGAAAAAAATATCTGCCAAGTATACTTGCAGCCAGACTAATTATCAGGATACTTCAAGTGTGTTAATGATTAGTTAACTTGAAGTGTGCTGTTTCGAAACAACTAATTTTGTACTAAGTATATTTTAGTTGTAATTAAATTGTAGTAAAGCATAACTTTAAGTGTATTTACTGTACTTTTGTGTGCTAAATTGGAGCAACTTCAGGGATATTTAGTATACTTTTAAGTATATGCCTGTGTAGGGACTAATTATATGCTTGATTAGTGATAAGTATACTTTATTTGTGTTACAAGTACATTACAAATTCATTATGAGTGTCTTCGAAACATACAAGAAATATACCATACGTGCATATGTATATATATACACATTTATTTATTTTAATTTTTTTAAGGCGTTTTCGCCTTTTATTAGGATAGGACAGTAGCTAGACAGGAAGTGATGAGAGAGAGAGTGAGAGTGAGAGTGAGAGTGAGAGTATATATCAGGAAAGGTCCACGAGCCGGGTCTGGGACTCGTGTCTCCTGAAGCACATGTCAGCGCACTTGCCCACGAGGATATAGGATCATTAATACCTTTGGCTTATTCCAAATACTACAAACTGCATACTTTGTCTTCAATAGCAAATGTACATTATTAGATAAATAAAACTTAGCTATACTTTGTACAAAATATTGTATGCTATAATGTATTTTTTGAAAGTATACTTTCAATGCATTGTAACAATGATCATTTCCAGCACACAGTTAAATTATACCTAATATATATATATATGTGTGTGTGTCCAGCAAAAGCCCTGTTGTTATCGGCAGTACACTGACCAAAAGTCTGGAGAAAGTGTTTAATTGGCTAAATAAATCATGTTTAACACTTAATCTGAGGAAAACTAAATCAATGTGTTTTTCTATAAAAAGAACGAGGATAATAAATGACCTTAACGTCAAAATGAATGGTAAACTCATCGATCAGGGAGGACAAGAAAAATATTTAGGAGTGATTTTAGATTCACAGCTAAATTTTAAAAGTCACATTAAAAACATCTCAAGAAAAATGAAGGCCAGTATGAACTGTTTCAGAATGATCAGGAGCGGTCTAACATCTGAATGTGCTCATGTCTTTCTGAACACTATGATCATGTCCCACCTGTCGTACTGCCCCAATGTTTGGTCCCAGACTCGCCTAACTGCCCTAAAGCCTATTGAGAGGCTTTATAACCGTGCCCAGAGCCATAGAGAGAGAGAGTTGCGACACTCTTTGATGTCGCCGCTATGGCTGTCACGTGGTTCATGTAAGCCCCAATAGTTCCAAAACGTACGCTGGCTGTCATGTTCTTCTATGGGACAGACAGCAGCGATTGCATTATTGAACGTTAAATATAAAATAAAACACACACCCAAGTACTTTTTCAGCTGTTATTGCATTATTGCATTTTGTTAATGTCAGTTTTGCATTTGGAGATAAGTTTTAGGCTATATTTTTGGAGGGAAAAGCTTAGTGTTCATGTTCGCATGGGTAGTAGCACTGGCTTTAGCAGCTCTAACTTAACTTTTCCATATCATTCATCTGATGATGGACGTCTCATGATATTTATTTTAGCACAACTGGGCTGTATTAGGCTATTGATTCCCGTGATTTTGCTTATAAATTTTGATTCAGCCATTAGCCTACCTTCGTGATCACGCAAAGAGGTCTGCCGTGGCGGTCCGTTCAGAATTCGCTTAGAAGCTAGCTCACTTCTTCTGATGAAAGTGGCCACCCCCAGGACCACAACGTGAAACATGATCATGTTAAGACTAAGAATATTATTTTAAGATTAAGGCCATACACATAATCAAAACTATAACAGATTAAAAACGAATTTAAGCATGGCTGATACAAATTAAGGTTTTCAAATAAAATATTTTTTATTAAACAATGACAGACAACAAAAATGTGTGCTTGTGTGTGTGAACAAGAAAAACAAAAACCAGGGGCAGGTGATCCATGAAACAGACAGGACTGGTGATGGCCATAACAATCCTAAAGGTCCAGCATTGTTCTCACAAGCCGCTTCACTCAAGACAATAATAACATAATGAAAAGTTAGTATATCCCAAAAAAATAAATTAAATAAAAGTTGCTATAAAGGTGGTAGCGATTCATTACCGAACTCTTAGCTGACGAAGTCGCGCTAGCTAACTAACGTTAGCTAGCAGGCAGTGCTTGAAAATTGGTTGAAACAACCAACATAAAATATAAATAATTACGCTGTGCATGTACAAATGAAGACCAGTATAAGCATCGCAAAGGGCCTCTGATACAATATAGACAGTTGACAATTCAAAAGAGGTCGATATTTCAGCAACTTAACTCTAGAACAACTCGACGCGCAGCAATGTAAGTGAATGGTGTCCAAAGCCCACATGACAGTGTTTGGAACTATTCCGATCTTCATATCCCGGAAGTAGGCGGTTAAAAGCGCCGCCATTATTTACAACGGAGGTCTATGGGAGTGTCGCAACTCTCTCTCTCTATGGCTCTGACCGTGCCCTAAAGATTTTAGATAAAAAGCCCATTCGATTCCATCACTGTTACATTTTAAGTAAACATAAAATCTTAAATTTTGTTCATTTTGTTAATCTTAGACACATAAAGTTAGGTACGCCGAAGGGTACGCACGCTACACACAGCCTACGACGTAGCTACGGCGTGAGTTCGACGCAGAAGTATAAATTGGGCTTAAATTGTCCATAAGTGGATCCACAGCAGTTTTGCCGCGAACGCACTGTTCGTCATCACTGTCCCGCCTTCTCATTGGTTTACGCTCTGTTGTTATGTGTCGTCATCACTGTCCCGCCTTCTCATTGGTTTACGCTCTGTTGTTATGTATCGTCATCATCACTGTCCCGCGTTCTCATTGGTTTACGCTCTGTTGTTATGTATCGTCATCACTGTCCCGCCTTCTCATTGGTTTACGCTCTGTTGTTATGTATCGTCATCATCACTGTCCCGCCTTCTCATTGGTTTACGCTCTGTTGTTATGTATCGTCATCATCACTGTCCCGCCTTCTCATTGGTTTACGCTCTGTTGTTATGTGTCGTCATCACTGTCCCGCCTTCTCATTGGTTTACGCTCTGTTGTTATGTGTCGTCATCACTGTCCCGCCTTCTCATTGGTTTACGCTCTGTTGTTATGTGTCGTCATCACTGTCCCGCCTTCTCATTGGTTTACGCTCTGTTGTTATGTGTCGTCATCACTGTCCCGCCTTCTCATTGGTTTACGCTCTGTTGTTATGTATCGTCATCACTGTCCCGCCTTCTCATTGGTTTACGCTCTGTTGTTATGTATCGTCATCACTGTCCCGCCTTCTCATTGGTTTACGCTCTGTTGTTATGTATCGTCATCACTGTCCCGCCTTCTCATTGGTTTACGCTCTGTTGTTATGTATCGTCATCATCACTGTCCCGCCTTCTCATTGGTTTACGCTCTGTTGTTATGTATCGTCATCATCACTGTCCCGCCTTCTCATTGGTTTACGCTCTGTTGTTATGTGTCGTCATCACTGTCCCGCCTTCTCATTGGTTTACGCTCTGTTGTTATGTGTCGTCATCACTGTCCCGCCTTCTCATTGGTTTACGCTCTGTTGTTATGTGTCGTCATCACTGTCCCGCCTTCTCATTGGTTTACGCTCTGTTGTTATGTATCGTCATCACTGTCCCGCCTTCTCATTGGTTTACGCTCTGTTGTTATGTATCGTCATCATCACTGTCCCGCCTTCTCATTGGTTTACGCTCTGTTATTATGTATCGTCATCACTGTCCCACCTTCTCATTGGTTTACGCTCTGTTGTTATGTATCGTCATCATCACTGTCCCGCGTTCTCATTGGTTTGCTGGTACATGGGGGATTAATTATCACCCAAGAGGAAAATGTGCTGCTGCTGCCATTCAACAAAAATCATATTGTGCAAGACTAACTAGACTAAATCAAGTGAAAAAAAGTCAAAACTGAAATTTTTTTTCATAGTATTTTATTTTATAAAGGACAGTTATTTTTAACAAAAACTTTACTGTAAGCAGACCTGTTACTATCCGAGGCTGTTAATCGATAGAGTATTTGCGTTTGTTAAAGTCATCCATTTGCATTATTTCAACTTATTTTTCTTTAAATAATTATATTTTTATTATACTTACATTTATTATAAAAAAAGTCTTACTTTTATTTATAATAGGGTACAATATTTATTATATTATACTTATTTTTAATGCTTAATAAATAAATAAAATAAAACATACATATTGATTTATTGTCCTCAGCTATTGTTTAGAGGTGAAGCATGAAGTTTCTGTGACATTAGTGCCATCTAGCAGAAATACTAATATTTTGCAAACCCCCCTTTCGCGCGTGACTTTTTACGGGTGCTTGTGAAGGCTAAAACAGGTAAAGGCTACTTTCAATAAATCCTCAAATATAGGAAACTTGTATATTTTTTAGATTTGCATTACATATTCAGAATCAGTCACATTAACTGTATTCTACGATTTTTGTGTTTTTTTGCAAAAAGATCAGCAAATTCATCTAGATTTAAGGCCTTTGCCCTCCTTGACTCACTACTTAGAACCCCTAAATTGCTTAATCTGTCATCTGTAGGGCCCTATGATTTCCGTGATGCGGAAAACGCGGACGGAATCACGGAATTTACACATGAAAACGGAATTCTCTTATACGCGCGGAATCGCACAGAATTTGCATATATTTTGTTGACATATTAAACTTCCTTCTCATTTTTTCAGTTTAAAACAACAAATGTAGAAAGGTCTCTACCTAAACCGTGGCCAAATGGCATTGTTAAACATGTTGCCTAGTAACTATACGTCCTTACGTTCGGCCAGAGCCATATAGAGAGAGAGTTGCGACAACTCCATTGACAACAATGGAACGCTTTTTTACAGCAATGGCGGCTCGTGGAGCCCCTCAATAGTTCCCGGAAGTAGCAGCAGCGCGGTAGAACGGACCGTTTGTGATGGACTTTTATAAAAGGTGAGACGTTTAAAGAATACGATTGTATATTATCAGTACATCTGAATCAAATTAACTTGTATTAAAGCATGCTAGTTGATTATTGCTCTCTAAATTAATAGTTTTAGGGGACGTTATCAGATAAAAGATAGGTCATTGGATAAAGTTAGTAGCGCATAACAAACCACGAACAGCCTATTAATGGTTAAACCCGTTCTATTAATGCAGTTTTATCCTTTGTTGTGTAATAAGAGGGAAAGGCTTCTAAACAGGGGTTAAATATAACATTGGGGAGTGTGATATGTGGAAGTGATAAAATGAGAATATCCGTTTAATTCCTCATTAAATGTGCAATAACAAAACAAAACAAAAAACATTATTTAAGATTGCATTTTTGAGTAACAAAAACGTATGGATGGAGTTTTTTAGACATTGTGTTTCTGTTGACTATTAGGCTGTCTATATTATGTTTCAGCTCAGCTGATTTTTGGATTGATGGGAAAGGGAAATGGACGTTTATTTGTGAGATTAAAAACAATGCTTAAAAGTAGCAAGCCATTTTTAAAAACAAATCACACTGGACTTAATGGGGAATAATACTAAATACCACAACATGTAATATATACTACTACTGTATATAATTTGTCCCGTTTTTGTCTCCTTTATCTCTCTCAACACAAGAAGCTCAAAGGGATTCAGTGGATCATGAAGACTCCCTGCACTGACGCTGTACCCTCACCTTCAGTTTCAGCATATTTTCTCCTCTCTGTGTCAGACACCACAAGAACAACATAGAGGAAATGACAGACAACATGCTTGACGTGCAGTTTATTAGACATTTATAAATCCCATTGTGCTAAATCAATGCAAAAGTATATATATATATATATATATATATATATATATATATATATATTAGGGCTGTCAAAAGATTAATCGTGATTAATCGCATCCAAAATAAAAGTTTGTGTTTAAATAATATATGTGTGTGTACTGTGTATAATTAAATTTGTATCTAGAAATACACACACGCATGTATATATTTAAGAAAAATTTGTTATTTATATATAAAAAAAATATATTTATATAATATAAATTATCTATAAATATATACAGTATATGTATGCAAATATTTCTTAAATGTATACATGCATGTGTGTGTATTTATATATACAAAATAATTATACACAGTATACACACATATATTATTTAAACACAAACTTTTATTTTGGATGCGATTAATCGCGATTAATCTTTTGACAGCCCTAATATATATATATTAAAACTGATGTAATGTATATTTTTGAGTAGTGAACTTTGACTTTTTGAAATTTAAACAAGTTTCAGCTGTAAGACAAAACTTGTAGTCCATTATAACATCTACAAAGACAGCCTTCATGCTTTCAATATGGAACTAGGCAAAGCTAGACAGACTTTCTTCTCAAATATTATAAACAGCAATTTAAACAACACACGCACTCTTTTTGCTACTGTAGAGAGACTGACAAACCCCCCAAGCCAGATTCCCAGTGAAATGCTCTCAAACAGCAAGTGCAGTGAGTTTGCTTCTTTCTTCTCTGAGAAAATCAATAATATCAGAAAGGTGATCAGCACATCATTGAGTTGCACTGGGGTCAGACAGATCAGACCACCTGAGAAAGTAGTTACTATGTCTGACTTCAAAGAAATTGATGGCAAAATTTTGGAAGAAACCGTACAACACCTTAAAACATCAACATGCGCCCTTGACACACTTCCCACATCTTTCTTCAAAATTGTGCTAAACAGTTTAGAAGCAGATCTTCTAGAAGTGGTAAATGCCTCACTTCTCTCTGGGAGTTTTCCAAACTCCCTGAAAACTGCAGTTGTCAAGCCCCTCCTGAAAAAGAACAATCTGGATAAGACCATATTAAGCAACTATAGACCGATCTCAAATCTTCCTTTCATAGGCAAGATCATTGAAAAAGTTGTCTTCAATCAGCTGAACAAATTCTTAAGCTCGAATGGATACTTTGATAATTTTCAATCTGGTTTCCGACCGCATCACAGCACAGAGACAGCGCTCATAAAGATAATAAACGATATTCGCTTAAATACTGATTCAGGCAAATTATCAGTGCTGGTACTACTCGACCTCAGTGCTGCATTTGACACTGTCGATCACAACATACTTCTTGACAGGCTGGAAAACTGGGTGGGGCTTTCTGGGATAGTCCTAAAATGGTTCAGGTCATACTTAGATGGGAGAGGTTATTATGTGAGTATAGGAGACCATAAGTCTGAGTGGACATCCATGACATGCGGAGTCCCTCAAGGCTCAATTCTTGCGCCACTCCTGTTCAACCTGTATATGCTCCCAATGAGCCAAATAATGAGAAATAACCAAATTGCTTACCACAGCTATGCAGACGACACACAGCTGTACTTAGCCCTATCGCCTAACGATTATAGCCCCATTGACTCCCTGTGCCGATGCATTGACGAAGTCAACAGTTGGATGTGTCAAAACTTTCTTCAATTAAACAAAGACAAAACTGAAGTTATTGCGTTTGGAAACAAAGATGAAGTTCTCAAAGTGAACGCATACCTTCACTCTAGGGGTCAAACAACTAAACATCAAGTCAGGAATCTTGGTGTGACACTAGAGTCAGACCTTAGTTTCAGTAGTCATGTCAAAGCAATAACTAAATCAGCATACTATCATCTAAAAAATATTGCAAGAATTAGATGCTTTGTTTCCAGACAAGACTTAGAGAAACTTGTGCATGCTTTCATCACCAGCAGGGTGGATTATTGTAATGGACTCCTCACTGGCCTTCCCAAAAAGACCATCAGACAGTTGCAGCTCATACAGAACGCTGCCGCCAGGATTCTGAGCAGAACCAGAAAATATGAACATATCACACCAGTCCTCAGGTCTTTACACTGGCTCCCAGTTAGATTTAGGATTGATTTTAAAGTATTATTACTGGTATATAAATCATTCAATGGCCTAGGACCTCAATACATTGCAGATATGCTCACTGAATATAAACCCAACAGATCACTCAGATCATTAGGATCATATCAGCTAGAAATACCAAGGGTTCATTCTAAACATGGTGAGTCTGCTTTTAGCTACTATGCCAGCCGCAGCTGGAACCAGCTTCCAGAAGAGATCAGAGGTGCTCCTACAGTGGTCACATTCAAATCCAGACTCAAAACACTTCTGTTTAGCTGTGCATTTACTGAATGAGCACTGTGCCGCTGTTCGTCCGACTGTTTGTACTGTACTGTATTTTACTCTATTTTTCTAAACTGTTTTAATTATTCTTATTTCTTTTAATTATTTTAATTTCTCCTATGTCAGCAGGGCATTTAGCCCGAAACTGTAAATGCCCACTCAGAAGGTGATAATGTGAAAGTGATTAATGTGGGTTTGAAAGTAGAACAGTATTTAAATGACGATATTAAAGTTTTCGTCTGAGAAAGAATGTGAACGCAGTGCTAAAGTGATAAAGAAAGTGAAAAGAACGTGTGAGTAAATGAGGGAGAAAAGAAAGTTAAAGGAAAGTTGATAGATGGAAGTCGTAAGAAGATTGAAGGTTAAAAGAAGGTTGAAAGATTTAAGTCTTAAGGGAATCCTTTGAAAGAAAGATCTATAATAAATATTCTTTTTTTATTTTTTTAAAAGTACTGTATTTTATTTTATTTTTCTAAACTGTTTTAATTATTCTTATTTCTTTTCATTATTTTAATTTCTTCTATGTAAAGCACTTTGAATTGCCATTGTGTATGAAATGTGCTATATAAATAAACTTGCCTTGCCTTGCCTTGCCTTGTAAACATTTCTAAATGTTTAAATTCACCTGACATGGAAAGTGTACCAACCTACCCATACTTGAAAGCAGTTTTTACCAGTATTTGAGAGATCTACAACCCTTTTCACTCATCATTAAGGCTCCTCTGGACGATGCATTATCATGTATACTTTAATTACTATAATAAAATAACCAAATAAATAGGTTTTATAGATTAAAGTGATGTAGGTCATGAATTTATCAAATTATGTTAAAAGTAAATGCACATGGACACTAATGAAATAATGTGTGTGTGTGTATAATCATGTTTTGTTTGAAAATGTAATATTATACATTAATATATTATGTATTAATTTATACAGTAATAAGTGCATGGGGTGCATAAGCATTGTAAACATTAAGATTAATGAAATTTCACTTAATTAAATTCTACATTTTACTTGTTTGCAATGTATTTTTTTAAGACAATCACGTTACCTGCAAGTCTCTGTCCTTGTGAAACCATAGTGAACATTACGTGATACCTTTAAATATTCTAGTTTAAGAACAAAAAATAGTCAAGTCAAGTCATCTTCATTTATATAGCGCTTTTAACAATGTAGATTGTTTCAAAGCAGCTTTACAGAGATACACGTATAATTTATGGTAACAGAGATTGTTTTGGCTTTATAGCGGTTCTTTAATAAAGTTATTTTCCAGCTAAAGTTATTGTTCATTGATTCGCTTCCGTCGGAACGATCATTTGTTATTAAATTAGGGGCCGCTAACACGACACCATTCTCTCTACACAGACTTTAAACGCGAAACTAAATGAAATACTTGAAATACTTCAAAACAACTGCAACACGGTCTTTAACCAAGGTAACAGTTAACGTACGTAGCCAGAAATATGTTAACAAACGGCAGGCAACGCTGGTTGACCACTATAAACATTAAATACTAGCAGATTTGTATCTTTTAAAAATAAAATTACTGTAACTACAAACACATACTACATTCACATATCAGTGTATTATATACATATTGTAAATCAATTAATTTATTGACTACAAACTACCAAAAATCAAAGTTCTGCTCTCTAACTCCATCGATTTGAATTGGCGCTGAAGCACTTCCTGGAACTATCTGAGGTCTACGCGAACCACGTGACAACTAAGCATTTTGAACTTCCGTTGTCGCAACTCTCTCTCTATATGGCTCTGCGTTCGGCGTAAGGAAAAAAATGTCGAAGCGACTGCGAGCTCGTCAAGGGGCCGTTCACATGTCGTGTCTTTTGCGCGCTCAAGTTCATCATTTCAAATGTAGGCGCGCGGCAAGCGCGCTCATAATTGAAGCGACGCGCTCGTTTTTTCCAGGCGCAGCGAGATGAAAACACCTCAACTCTTCAGAATGCCGCAAGCGCACCGCAGTTCATGTGATGAGAACCAAAATATCAACTTCACCCTTTCCGTAACAACATTGAAAGCTCAGTCAACATAAAGGATGTGGGTGCACCACAAACACTACGGGTGTTTTTCTCTTCTCCGTAAATAAATCTTGTAGCAGAGCTACAGCAAACGTTTCTCGGTGGTGGAAATCTATTAGCTACTAAAACTTCTTTGTCGTTGTGGAGAGCGCGTGCATGGTTGCATAGCAACGACAGACACCACGGGAAAATCGGACCGAATTTTACTATAAATAATAAAAAAATAAGCTAATGTGCATTGTATTTGTAAATGTCAGTAATTTATCTTTTTTTGCTTACATGGAGGGGTCACTGATGATGATGGGTTAACACTGTACTTTTAGGCTGTAATATGTCATGGTGTTGGCTTTCTGTCAGGCACATATCGTTGTTTCAGTGTTTCTGTCTCCCTGCAGCATGGCTGCATTTAATCTTTAATTTAATATTCATCAATCCTACCTTGTAACTGTAACCTTCATGTTACTGTTATTTTTGGCCAGAGATTTGTTGAAGGTTTGGCTGAATTTTTGAGAATTTTGAATGTGCTTTGCTGAATATATTAACAGTTTAAATAAAAAAGCTGAATTGTGAGTTTGTGTAACGGAATTTTTAAAGGTCAATACTGCTTAGAAGTGAAAAGAAAACAAGCAAATCCGAAAAATCCGAAAGGGCTGAAAATAAATCCCAAAAAACGGAATTTGAAAAAAAATAAAACGGAATTTGAGGAAAAAATAAAACGGATTTCATAGGGCCCTGCATCTGACATTGTGGACCTGAGATAGGTTTTCACCAGCTTTAGTGCATACAATATAATATACAATTAAATTATGCTTATTTTAAATGTATTGTGCAGGCTAGGTATAAAAAATATAGGAAAAACCATGATAATATGAAACGTACGGTGGCCGAGAAGGGTCACAACACAAACAAAAACCACAACAACTACATATTCAGAAAACACATGCAAACGCCACAACAACTACATATTCAGAAAACACCTCCATATTCGGAAAACACATACAAACGCCACAACAACTACATATTCAGAAAACACATACAAACGCCACAACAACTACATATTCAGAAAACACCTCCATATTCGGAAAACACATACAAACGCCACAACAACTACATATTCAGAAAACACCTCCATATTCGGAAAACACATACAAACGCCACACAACTACATATTCAGAAAACACCTCCAAATTCGGAAAACACATACAAACGCCACACAACTACATATTCAGAAAACACCTCCAAATTCGGAAAACACATACAAACGCCACAACAACTACATATTCAGAAAACACCTCCAAATTCAGAAAACACATGCAAACGCCACAACAACTACATATTCAGAAAACACCTCCATATTCAGAAAACACATACAAACGCCACACAACTACATATTCAGAAAACACCTCCATATTCGGAAAACACATACAAACGCCACACAACTACATATTCAGAAAACACCTCCATATTCGGAAAACACATACAAACGCCACACAACTACATATTCAGAAAACACCTCCATATTCGGAAAACACATACAAACGCCACACAACTACATATTCAGAAAACACATACAAACGCCACACAACTACATATTCAGAAAACACCTCCATATTCGGAAAACACATACAAACGCCACACAACTACATATTCAGAAAACACCTCCAAATTCAGAAAACACATGCAAACGCCACAACAACTACATATTCAGAAAACACCTCCATATTCAGAAAACACATACAAACGCCACAACAACTACATATTCAGAAAACACCTCCATATTCAGAAAACACATGCAAACGCCACACAACTACATATTCAGAAAACACCTCCATATTCAGAAAACACATGCAAACGCCACAACTACATATTCAGAAAACACATACAAACGCCACAACAACTACATATTCAGAAAACACATGCAAACGCCACAACAACTACATATTCAGAAAACACCTCCATATTCAGAAAACACATGCAAACGCCACAACAACTACATATTCAGAAAACACCTCCATATTCAGAAAACACATGCAAACGCCACAACTACATATTCAGAAAACACATGCAAACGCCACAACTACATATTCAGAAAACACATGCAAACGCCACAACAACTACATATTCAGAAAACACATGCAAACGCCACAACAACTACATATTCAGAAAACACCTCCATATTCAGAAAACACATGCAAACGCCACAACAACTACATATTCAGAAAACACCTCCATATTCAGAAAACACATACAAACGCCACAACAACTACATATTCAGAAAACACATGCAAACGCCACAACAACTACATATTCAGAAAACACATGCAAACGCCACAACAACTACATATTCAGAAAACACATGCAAACGCCACACAACTACATATTCAGAAAACACCTCCATATTCAGAAAACACATGCAAACGCCACAACAACTACATATTCAGAAAACACATGCAAACGCCACACAACTACATATTCAGAAAACACCTCCATATTCAGAAAACACATGCAAACGCCACAACAACTACATATTCAGAAAACACATACAAACGCCACAACAACTACATATTCAGAAAACACCTCCAAATTCAGAAAACACATGCAAACGCCACAACAACTACATATTCAGAAAACACATGCAAACGCCACAACAACTACATATTCAGAAAACACCTCCAAATTCAGAAAACACATGCAAACGCCACAACAACTACATATTCAGAAAACACATACAAACGCCACAACAACTACATATTCAGAAAACACATACAAACGCCACAACAACTACATATTCAGAAAACACCTCCAAATTCAGAAAACACATACAAACGCCACAACAACTACATATTCAGAAAACACATGCAAACGCCACAACAACTACATATTCAGAAAACACCTCCAAATTCAGAAAACACATGCAAACGCCACAACAACTACATATTCAGAAAACACATACAAACGCCACAACAACTACATATTCAGAAAACACATACAAACGCCACAACAACTACATATTCAGAAAACACCTCCAAATTCGGAAAACACATACAAACGCCACACAACTACATATTCAGAAAACACCTCCAAATTCAGAAAACACATACAAACGCCACACAACTACATATTCAGAAAACACCATATTCAGAAAACACATACAAACGCCACACAACTACATATTCAGAAAACACATACAAACGCCACAACAACTACATATTCAGAAAACACCTCCATATTCAGAAAACACATACAAACGCCACAACAACTACATATTCAGAAAACACATACAAACGCCACACAACTACATATTCAGAAAACACCTCCATATTCAGAAAACACATACAAACGCCACAACAACTACATATTCAGAAAACACATACAAACGCCACACAACTACATATTCAGAAAACACATGCAAACGCCACAACAACTACATATTCAGAAAACACATACAAACGCCACAACAACTACATATTCAGAAAACACATACAAACGCCACACAACTACATATTCAGAAAACACCTCCAAATTCAGAAAACACATACAAACGCCACAACAACTACATATTCAGAAAACACATACAAACGCCACACAACTACATATTCAGAAAACACCTCCAAATTCAGAAAACACATACAAACGCCACACAACTACATATTCAGAAAACACATACAAACGCCACACAACTACATATTCAGAAAACACATACAAACGCCACAACAACTACATATTCAGAAAACACATACAAACGCCACACAACTACATATTCAGAAAACACATACAAACGCCACACAACTACATATTCAGAAAACACATACAAACGCCACAACAACTACATATTCAGAAAACACATACAAACGCCACAACAACTACATATTCAGAAAACACATACAAACGCCACAACAACTACATATTCAGAAAACACCTCCATATTCAGAAAACACATACAAACGCCACAATAACTACATATTCAGAAAACACATACAAACGCCACAACAACTACATATTCAGAAAACACATACAAACGCCACACAACTACATATTCAGAAAACACCTCCATATTCAGAAAACACATACAAACGCCACAACAACTACATATTCAGAAAACACATGCAAACGCCACAACAACTACATATTCAGAAAACACCTCCAAATTCAGAAAACACATGCAAACGCCACACAACTACATATTCAGAAAACACCTCCAAATTCAGAAAACACATACAAACGCCACAACAACTACATATTCAGAAAACACCTCCAAATTCAGAAAACACATACAAACGCCACAACAACTACATATTCAGAAAACACATACAAACGCCACAACAACTACATATTCAGAAAACACCTCCAAATTCAGAAAACACATGCAAACGCCACACAACTACATATTCAGAAAACACCTCCAAATTCAGAAAACACATACAAACGCCACAACAACTACATATTCAGAAAACACCTCCAAATTCAGAAAACACATACAAACGCCACAACAACTACATATTCAGAAAACACCTCCAAATTCAGAAAACACATACAAACGCCACAACAACTACATATTCAGAAAACACCTCCAAATTCAGAAAACACATGCAAACGCCACAACAACTACATATTCAGAAAACACCTCCAAATTCAGAAAACACATACAAACGCCACACAACTACATATTCAGAAAACACCTCCATATTCAGAAAACACATACAAACGCCACAACAACTACATATTCAGAAAACAACTTCGTCGATTTCACATCACGTACGCTGCAAATATTCACAGCACGAGCAAATAGGGAAACGAACTGCAAACTGCCAAGACACAACGGTAATGTTTCCAGGGGGGCCATAATCAGTGACGGCTACAAGAGGTAAGGGTTTCCAGAGCCCGTCTACGGCCTTATTAGACATTCTCTGGTGTTTCTCTTTTATTATGACAGACTTGTCGATGTGCTCTGATACCGAAGTGGTTTGCAGCACAAAACGGACAGAACATTTGAATCTGCAAAATAAATAAATAGTTCAGATATCAGGACAACAATGTAAAACCGCCGGTAATGCATCTATTTAGTGACCAGAAGCGAGCTAGCCAGCTAGTTTCCAGCTAACAACGTTGGCAGAACGTTTAACAATTATCTGCGTGGACTAATACGTTATGGGGACAATAACTTAATATGTTGAAAACACACAAAACCACTTCGGTATCAGTCAGAGCACATCGACAAGTCTGTCATAATAAAAGAGAAACACTTACCTCTTGTAGCCGTCACTGATTATGGCCCCCCTGGAAACATTTCCGTTGTGTCTTTGCAGTTTGCAGTTCGTTTCCCTATTTGCTCGTGCTGTGAATATTTGCAGCGTGCGTGATGTGAAATCGACGAAGTTGTTTTCTGAATATGTAGTTGTTGTGGCGTTTGTATGTGTTTTCTGAATTTGGAGGTGTTTTCTGAATATGTAGTTGTTGTGGTGGCGTTTGCATGTGTTTTCTGAATTTGGAGGTGTTTTCTGCATATGTAGTTGTTGTGGCGTTTGTTTGTGTTGTGACCCTTCTCGGCCACCGTAGAAACGCTTCAAAACAGAGCGCACAAAGCGCGTATGCGCATCGCGGGTGCAGAATGATGTGCTCAAAGCAACATGGAGTCACAGTGTTCAGCGCTGCACAAGTGCGCATTTAAAAGTTCACGGCACAAAGCGAAGAAATGTCGCGCGCACAAATCCTAGTGTAGCCTATATCTGTCCAACAGTTTATTGATCATTTGTTTCTTCACATAGTGAAGTTTTAAATTCCAGTTATTGTGCGTTTGATGCCGATTCATAGTCTTTGTGGTGTGAACAGGCACACGGTAGCGAGTCGTTTTAAAACAGCAACAAACATAAAATACAAATACACAAAATAAAGTCATTTTATGCAAATCCACAGCCTTTTATCTACAGATCAAGCATTATAATGTGAATATATCATATTGGAGAGAGTTTTACCGTGCATCCTGCTGTAACCGGACGAGGCGCGCGCGCTGTTTGAATACTGAATGGAGAATGATTGATATTTCTCTAAAATATTAGAAAAATTGTATGTAATTAGATTGGATAATTTTATTGAGAAGCATGAATTATTGGTTGATAGTCAGTATGGATTTAGGTCAAACAGATCTACATCAATGGCATTAATGGAGTTAATTGAAAACATTACCAGCGCTATAGATAATAAACAATATGCAGTGGGATTATTTATTGATTTAAAAAAAGCTTTCGATACAATTGATCATCGTTTGTTAATCAATAAATTGGAAAAGTATGGTATCAGAGGAGTTGCATTAGATTGGATGAAAAGTTACATAACTAACAGACTACAATTTGTTCAAATGGGGGAATACAAATCGGAGTGCTTGGGTATCACCTGGCTGTGGAGTACCACAGGGGTCAATATTGGGTCCAAAATTATTTATTATGTACATAAATGACATATGTAGGGTGACTAACCTCTTAAAATTTGTGATTTTTGCTGATGATACTAATATATTCTGTTCAGGGGGAAATCTTAAGCAGCTTTTGGAGGTGGTCACATCAGAAGTTAATAAGTTAAAAATATGGTTTGACTTAAATAAATTGTCGTTAAATCTAGATAAAACAAAATTTATGCTGTTTGGTAATCGCAAAACCGACACACAAGTAAAAGTTATGATTAATAATGTTAAAATAGAAAGAGTGTATGAAAATAAATTTTTGGGTGTGATCCAGAATGCTGCAGCTCGTCTTGTCTTCAACGAGCCCAAGAGGGCCCACGTCACTCCTCTGTTCACCTCTCTGCACTGGCTACCTCTCGCTGCTCGCATCAAGTTCAAGGCACTGACGCTTGCTTACAGATCTATCACAGGCTCAGCTCCGTCCTACTTTCACTCACTCCTACGAGTCTACATCCCTACCAGACACCTACGATCGGTCAACGAGCGACGTCTCGTGGTTCCATCACAGAAAGCCACAAAATCACTTTCCAGAACATTCTCATTCACAGTTCCGTGCTGGTGGAACGCTCTCCCCACCCTCATCCGGAATGCAGAATCCCTGACAACATTCAAAAGACAGCTGAAAACCCATCTCTTCCGTGAGCACTTAACCTTATAAAAAAAAAATAAAATAAAATAAAAAAAAAATTCCTTCCCCTTTGAAACATCAATTATCAGGCTTATGCTACTCTGAATAATACCTGAACTTCGTATTTTGAGCACTTCTTGCGTTGTTGTTGTTTTTGCCTCTTTATGATGACTCGCTGAATTTTTGTCCTAATTTGTAAGTCGCTTTGGATAAAGGCGTCTGCTAAATGACTAAATGTAAATGTAAATGTAAATGATTCTTGATCATAAAATTTGTTGGAAACCCCATATCAAATATGTTAGAACAAAAGTAACGCAGAGTACTGGAGTAATGGGGAAAGCAAGGCATGTATTGAGTAAAAAAGCACTTTTTATTTTGTATTGTTCACTTGTGTTGCCTTATTTAAATTATTGTGTTGAAGTATGGGGCAACTCCTACAAAACCACCTTACAAACATTAAGCACAATACAAAAAAGAGCAATTAGGATAGTAAATAAGGTAGGATATCATGAGCATACTAATTTACTATATTTAAAATTGCACACTCTAAAGTTTAATGATCTTGTTAAATTTAAGACCGCTCAATTAATTTATAAAGCAATAAATAAACAGTTGCCTGGAAACATACAACAGTTATTCACAGATAGGATTGGGGGTTATAACTTGAGAGGGGATTTAAATTTGAGTCAACATAGGACTCGGACAAAACTCAAAAGTATGTGTATTTCGATTTGTGGGGCGCTGTTGTGGAATGGTCTGAGCAGTTCGATCAAACAAAGTGTTAATATGTTGCAATTTAAAAAAAGGTACAAAAGTTTTATTTTTGATAAGTACAGAAGTGGAGAGGGTGAATGATAATTCATTATGGTTGTAAATGCTGCTTGATAATGGTTTTTGTTTATGCTTTTTTCTTTGTCTTAATATTACGATAAAGCATTATTTTAATTTAGTAGTTTTTTTGTTTGTTTTTGTTTTTTTGTATTATTTAAAAAACGTTATGTTTGATTTATCTTGTTCGATTGTGAATTGGTTTGGGTAGTTACTGGGGGTAGGTCTTGATAAGCCTAGGGCTTCTACCTATCCCTTTTCGAACAGGTTGATTATTAAGCTAAAAAAAAAAAAAAAAAAAATGTTTATTTATTTGTATGGATATTTCATACGCATTGCTGTCTTGTTTAATTTTATTATTATTTATTAATTGTTCGAAATAAAGATTTCATTCATTCATTCATTCAAATTGACAGATGAGGGAAAACTTGTTTCCATAAACTTTAATTTAATGATGTAAATAGACTTCTGTCCCTCACATTAAGCTATGGAATGGCTTCAGATGACTTTGTGAAATTATAATCAGACCCTCTCAGACCCAAGTCACCCAAACTGACGTGAAAAAGAGGCGCAGAAAAGCGCGCTGTTTGCATCCCTGTTTAATTAAAAATACTCAGCAACATGAGTTTGGTGATCATCATATTTGATCCTTTTTCAAACTGCCACAAACTAACAAACGGCCAGGTTAAGATTAGCTGATCTAACGTTACACTTCTGTAATGCATTTAATACAAATACAACATATTAACAACTTTACTCACCTCTATATTTCCTTCTTTGCTTTAACTATAATATTCGCGCAAAATGTCCACCAACTTCTGAATAGAAAAAACCCTGCAGATCCGATGTAAGCAGTCCCTCTAGGGTTACATGTGTGTTCCGTGTGTTGCCACTGTCTAATAACGGATCATGTGAAAAACAACGATAGCAAAAAATAATTTTGTAAAAATTATTTCACACTCCACATTTAGGGGGGCCACAAGGGGGTCCAAGCTTGTTGTCACAGGGGCCCTGCTTAATATGATTAAGATTAATATGGTTTGGAATTGGCTAAATGTGCCTGGGAATAAAATATGATCAAAAAATCGACATGCCTAATAATTTTGCACGCACTGTAAATGTTTTTCATGAGATGTATTTTTGTCATACTGTCCTGACATTTTGTATGAATTAATCAAAACTTTCTTAGTTTGAATTATTGTTGTGTTGACTTCTAAGTGCCATGGTTAGCATGTGTCAGAGTCAGTGTGTCTAGCAGGCGTATGATGTTCTGTCATGGCTCATGGCTGATAGGGTCGGGGACGGTTGCAACAAGTTATGAATTGCATGTTTAATAAAAGTTTGTTGCATTGCAAATTGTTCAGTTCTTCCTGTCTGACACTGACATATGGAGGGATTGAATAGCATCTGTAACGCCTGATCACTGAATCTGTGTAGGCCTATGTTCTACACATACACTAACAAAACTCTATAACTGTTATTGGATAAATATCACTAAATAAATCATAGGATACAATAATATTATTGTATACATAAATAATACTATAATATTATAATAGGCCTAAAACTATTTATATTTTCAGAATTGTATGCTCATTGAGACAAAAAACGTAAGTTAATTAGTGAAATTTAAGGTATTTTTTAACATCCGACATATTGAGACTTTTGGATTCGTTTGAATGTGACCATGATGTCATGCTGGTAACTTGTGACGTGCAAAGTTTATATACATGCATTCCTCATGAAGCAGGGACTGAGGCGTTACTACACTTCTTTGCAAGACGGGCCACTGATATAGCTCCTCCCAATGAATTCTTACTGAAGTTGTTTTAACAATGAACTATTTCCAATATGCAGGCTATTATTACCTACAGAAGCGTGGGGTCAGTATGGGGAGTTGCTTTGCACCGTCGTACGCATGCCTAGTAATGGGTTTATGGGAAGCTAAATGTATTGATAACCCTGTGAACAACCTATTCCTCCCTAAAATCCCTCTTTGGAAGAGATACATTGATGATGTTTTCTTCCTTTGGATGGGGACTTCGGTTGAATTGGATAAATTCATGGCCTATATTAACTCTACCACATCCTTCTTGAGATTCACAGTAGACCACTCTACAGACAATATTAACTTCCTGGACTTTACTATTTACAAAAATTCCCAAGGAGGTTTAGAAACATCAATCTATCGCAAACCTCTTAGCAGAAATACCCTCCTCAGAGCAGATAGCCATCACCCCAAACAACTTATTAAAAATATTCCCATTGGCCAATTTTTATGGCTTAGAAGAAACTGTAGTAGCGATGCCGAGTTTGAGCGCGGGGCAGTAGAAATGAGCTTTCGTAGCAGGGGCTATGCTGAAAGTGATATCTCCGCAGCCTATGAACGAGCCAGATCGACACAACGAGCACATCTCCTGGTTTAAACCAAACGCGTCTCAAAGCAGAGACTCTGCTTCTCCACAGATTTCTCTCATATTGGCGGAGAAATAAAGCATGTCATTAAGAAACACTGGCACATCTTGCAGAGCGATCCAGCTCTTAAAGATATATGTGCAGAACCTCCGCGGATTACTTTTAAGCGTCCTCGTTCACTTAGAGACAGGTTGGTTCACACGACCATGAGCCCTCCACCAAAACCTACGTGGTTGCCGGCTCCTCCCTTGGGTTTTTACAGATGTGGGCATTGTACCCATTGCTCCAACTCAAATGACACAAAGCAATTCTCCCATCCCCAGTCAGGTAAACAATACAAGATCAACTCATTTATTAATTGTAACACCACCCACGTGATTTACATGTTGAAATGTCCATGTGGTCTGGTGTGTGTAGGTCAGACTAAACGCCCCCTTAAACTACACATTGCAGAACACAAAGCAGCAATTCAGAAGCGTAATATGGACTATGCAATTGCGAGGCATTATGTACAAGCTAATCATGGCTCCAAAGCGTCCTTAACATTTTGGGGTATCGAAAAAATTCTACCCTCCCAACGAGGAGGTGATATAGTGAAGTCCCTACTACAAAGAGAGGCTTTCTGGATTTTCACTCTTAACACAGTGAAACCTAACGGTCTTAATGAGGAACTGGGTCTCTCATGCTTTTTATAGTTCACATTTATAGTTCACATTTATAGTTCACATTCTGAGGCACTTGTATACATGTGGCTAGCAGGTCTGTATGTATACTTTTATACTTATATGTGTACCTCTTCTTTTCTGAAGGTTTTTAATTTATATGTATACACTTATTATTATTATTATTATTTATATATATGTATTTTTTTTTTTTTTTTCTACACCTGAGTGCTTGTATAGGACTGGTTAATTGATGTACCACACCCACCTATGCCAGTGGCCGATGCCTTGTATTTTGATTCTTTAAATTCTGTACATCGTTGCCATTGACTGTTTGACTCTGAAGAAGACGCATGGGCGTTGAAACGTTAATCGTTTTGCACCAATAAAAATCACTTTAAAACGTTGTGTGCTCCGGTCCTGCTCCTTGGTCCTAGCTAGACCTTGGGTCTCCTCTTTTGTATTTTTTAACATGTTGCAGCCGTCCCTGCGTCAGACTCAGTTACAACATCTGGCTTCTTCCATTCAAATAAATACAGTGAACGATATGTCATATGTAATCATCTTTATATGGTATAGGTAATTAGCAGACAGATGCAAGTATTGTCTCCTTCAGTGGAGGCTCTCCTGTCACGACCAACACTCTTTACCAGTCCAATACAATCCCATATTAGAAGAAGGTGTGTGTGTGTGTGTTCTTTTACTGTCAGATGATGGTCATGCACATCTTAAAGATAACATGTCTTCCACAGGTTTAGGGGGTCTGGTTAGTGTGTGTGTGTGTGTGTGTGTGTGTGTGTGTGTGTGTGTGTGTGTGTGTGTGTGTGTGTGTGTGTGTGTGTGTGTGTGTGTGTGTGTGTGTGTGTGTGTGTGTGTGTGTGTGTGTGTGGTAAAATCTTTGTGCATATTTTTAAATGCAAAAAACTAGACTACACCACTGTTCTGATGTGACGTTGATGTGCAGCTTGCAGTCTCCAGCGAGTTTCAGGTTGACTCAGCTCAGCATAGGAAGATTTAGTCTAAAGTGATTCATTCAGATGTTTCAGGTTGACAGCTCATGTTTCACACATCATAATCAGAGAGTTCTTGTGACGCGTGATATCGACAGAAACTGTGTAAATATTTGTCTAACCAGCAGAATATTCACCAAATTCACTGTTTGTTCATATTGTGCATGTTTTGAATAATCTCTGTAATGAAGCTTTACAGAACTGTATGATTAACACTGATAATAATTATATGATGTTTTATTAATATATACAAATTTGGTTGGTCTAGTCCAAATAGTCTCTGAGTAACTGAGAGAAATGCAAAAAGTGTCTCCCCTAGTTATACTAGATTATAAGATATTATATTAATTTCCTAGTTAAAGATCACCTGGTTTGTTCAATATTGTCTGAAATGTTGACTACACCCCTTGAGCGTCCCATACACTCGTATTACAGTACGAAGAGGAAGTGTGTGTATGAGCGAGGAGAAAAGCTTAGTCACTCTTTCTGTCATTCTGATCAGTGTTTCTCTCGGGACGCTTCCTCTGCTCTGCACAAGGTGACTAACACTTTCTCTTTCGGTCTGTGAGAAAAGATTTTATTCATTTATTTAAATATGGACATTTGTCTTTCTATATTTTAGTGAAACTGAAGTGGAGTTTTTTCATGAGAAATTAATGCATTTGAGAATATAGGCTATATAACACATATATCACAAACCACAGACACATACGGAGAGAAAGAGAGAAATGGCAAGCAAAAAAAGACTAAATATGCTAAACATGATCTAATACAATATACTGAACCAAAAACAAACATAAAAGGCGCTGATAGTCGACAAAACAGCATTAATAGTGACAAACCAAACTGAGTATTTCTGATGTTTAAGATCAAACACTGTTATATATCATTCATCATCATCATCAGTTTCATCTAGCCTGGTAATACCAGACTCTGCTACTTCCCTTTGCTTCGTATACAGAGTCTGGAATAGTGATGGGCGGATCGATCCTGAAGTATCGATACTTCGATACTGACGTGGTATCGAAAAGGATCGATCCTCACATAAAAATATCGATCCAAATGTGTTTTTTTACCAGTCATTTTTTTATTAATTTAGCACGCAATTCAGTGCGTAAAATAAGCTTCTAAGTGGAAAAATAAGCGAATGTTAGAGGACAATTGTGTAGGATAGAACTTTTTCTCCTAGTCATCTGGATACAAGACGAAACCAATCAATCACAGAGAGCGTTTGATGCTGGTGCTTCGCTGAGCTCACAGGCCCAGTGCGTTTGGGAAAGCCTTGCTTAGATGACAGAGAAACAATCAGGAGTTATTTTGCAATAAACAAACCAAAAGTGTACATAACGTTTCAAAATGTTGACGTCAGTAAGATTTTCTTAATGAAATTAATATTTTTATTCAACAAGGATCGATGCATTAAAATGATCAAAAGTGACAGTCAAGGGTTTTACACTGTTAAAAACAAATCTACTTCATATATGCTGTTCTTTCAACTTTGTTCCTCAAATAATTCTGCATAAAATGTATCATGGTTTCCACAAAAATATGAAACTGTTTTCAACATTGATAATAATAAGAAATGTTTCCTGAGCAGCAAATCAGCATATTAAAATGAATTATCATCATGACTGGAGTAATGATGCCGAAAATTCAGCTTTGATCACATGAATAAATTACAGTTTACTATGGCATAGAAAACAGATAGCCTATGTTAAATTGTAATATTACAGTTTTTACTGTATTTTTGATCAAATAAATGCAGAAGAGAATTAAAAATCTAACAGACCCCAAACTTTTGAACAGTAGGCTAGTACTAGTAGGCTAGTAGTAGGCTAGTACTATAATTAGGGTAGTTTTGTAAAAGTCACTGACTAATTACAGGCGAGTTGAGAGCACAAATCACAAAATATTTAGGCCTAGTAGTCATGAAAATTTATTCAGATTTAGCATATTAATGATGCATTCACCTCATAAATCATGACACACTGCTCTAGCACAGCAAAGTGCATACAAGTTCAAGTGCATGCTTTTAAAATGAAAAAGTATCGGTATCGGTATTGGTATCGGCGATACTGGCCCTGTATTTACTTGGTATCGGACCGATACCAAAATTTGCAGTATCGCCCATCACTAGTCTGGAAGGGCATAATAGAGAAGTGTTTTCTCTCTCGCGGGGGGGGCGCTTGTCTGAAGTTTAAAATCATTGGTTACCCGTAAGCCAATCACATAACGTTTGGTTATGACGTGTGTTATGCGCATGCTCAGCCGCATCTAACTTCCACTGTAAACGCATGTATGATGCGAAAACAAAAACCATCGAGCGAAACACCGGAGTGAACATGGCTGTGAACGACTTTTGCAGATTATGTGAAGTAAATCTACGCATCCACGGTACAATCAGCGTCTACGTCACGGCTCTCAGCCCGCCCTCTGTTCGTTGATTGGCCCGGCTGTTTTCAGGCCGGTGGAAAACTGAAAGATAGGCTGCTATCTCAGACTGACTACAGAAGCGAAATGAAATTAGCGGAAGTACGAAGTCTGACGTAGTCAGGCTAAGTTTCATCTTCTCTGGTGTCTGAATGTGTAAAATCTATTCTAAACTATAACTTTTCATTTACTGAATATAGGCTACAGGAAAAAGGAGAATCTACCGTATTTTATCCATTACAACAGCGGCTCTATCAGATGTCTATTGTGCTGCAACTGTGGCTTAGAAGAAAAAGACGCGGCAGAAAACGGTCAGAGGAGGAGAACTGGAAACACTTGCTCTTTTCACATTATACGCCTCTCGGTTGTATGACGAGCTGTCATTTAGAAGATCCACTTCATATCTACTTGAATCAAGGAGCCTATAATAGCCACGAGAAATAAAATTTGTGGTATAGATGCTCATTTCAAAAGATCGTGTTGGATAGATAGTCCTAGTTGGCGAGGAGTAAACCATTGTAACCTCTGAGACTTTGATTTGGTTGCAGACATGACTTTCTCATCATCACAGACTTCTGAAAATACTGTAAAGATGGGTTGAATCCTATCCCGTTTTGAAGTTCAACTGTTTAAGATTGATTTGGATAGTCCAGTCCTTTGTGCACGTATTTACAGTGGTGGAAAGAGTACTAAACAAATGTACTTAAGTATAAGTATTGCTACTATGAAATAATTGAGTAGGCTACAAGTAAAGTAGCTGGAGAAAAACGACTCCAGTTACAACGTTACAAAGTACTTTAGTATATTTTTGTATTTTTATCCAAAATGGGGCGATGTTAGCAATATGGAGCATTAAACACTGATGTGTGAGACACCCTTATATGTGTGATATTATCACTACAGCTGAATAACAAGCATAGAGACGTTTTGGAGGAAGAGCGAGCGCAAAATGCTGCATCGGCTTCTCAGGTTTATAACACCGCTGACCAGTTACGTAATTCAGCGTAATATTTTTACTGTAAAAACTACATAAAAAAAATAGCATTATATATCCATCTATAGCCTATTTATGTGCATGTGTAGCCTGTGGGCCGGGTTAGGATTAGGATCCTTCAGTTCACTCTCGTTCTCTTACTCTTTTATTTTCATGTTTAATCCCGTCACTAATCAGGGGGTGGAGCGGGCATTTAGTAAGCCATCTAACGTGATGGAGGCAGGCTAGCTTCACTGGAAAGTTTGTTTTCTTTCAGACCAACCAACACCTTCAACCATTTATTAATAAAGATTGTATTTTTATACTTTTCTACGAAACCTGTGTTTGTAAATTTTTTGGGGGCAGAGTTCCTCTTGCTCTGACACTTGCACTAACCAGTTAAGCTTAAGGGGGGTGGCATAGTCAGTTGTACAATTAGGGGCGCCACACATGTATGCATGATTAACCATTAACAGATTGGATTGTGACATGGACACCACCTTATTTCTAAATGAGTAGGCTACGCTGTCTATTAACCCTTTTAATCACAATCACATCCAAATTTGTAAACTATATGTCTGAAACAACTTTGCATTTAACCTCAATGTATTGCAATTTCTGAGTTGCAACATCAAATAACAACAAAAGTACTGGAGTAAAAGTGTATAGTCCGGATATGAATACTGATATTTCGGCATCCAGCTGCCATTCACCTGCCTCTATTCGAGTCTATCAAGTGACGCGTGTGATGATGACAACTTCAGAAGCATTATCACAGTTATGTTTCAGTGCAGATGAAAGTAATAAATCATGTATTCTACATAGGCTGATTTTTATTAATTTAAAATGGTATGTTGTAGCAACTCATATTGAAAATACAAAAAGTAATAACTAGAGTTGGGGTACTCGAACTCGGACTCGAGTCCAATTTTGAATGAACTCGGACTCGTCACGCACTCGGGTGAATTTGTACTCGCACTTGGACATTTCAGATTCGGAAAATTTGCAGAGTGCAGTCACCATATTTTATTATTCAAAAACGAAATGAAACTACTCACATTGTGTCGTTTCAGTGTTGAGCATTGTAGCCAATCACAGACATGTATATTAAGCGCATGGACGCAGTGGCCAATCAGAGGCGTTTTAGAGTCACCATGCGGAGAATTCACTCAAAATGTATTTTCAGAATCAGCACGAGCTTTAATCCCCTCATAAACAACAAAGTCTAGACGCAATATAAATAAGAGACTCACAGTGCAGTGCGGACAACTTCAGTTTATGACTAGAGTTTTAGTGAGAGTGCAGAACACGGTAAGTAAGTGATGGCTTGACAATCTAAACAATAGTTTTCATGCTTCTAAAGGACCAGTTCACACCGTAAAGTTTAAGGAGTGATAACTGCATTTAAATGTGCGAGTGAATACGCTAAATTTTAGTCCTGTGAGTCATGAAATTATGATGATTGACATAGTAACCATAGCAACATGAGAACGTGCACTGTAAAAAAAAATTACATCCCCAAGTCAAAAATTTCAGGTGACCGATAACATCTAAATTTTTCAATTAGTCTGACGTATTATTTCTCATTGAGCCAATGTTAACAGACTATTGCAACAAGAATTTCACTTGGGCCAATTGAAAAATTTAGATGTTATCGGTCACTTGAAATTTTTGATTTGGGAGGGTTAGATTTTTTTTACAGTGTGATAAGTTAGAAAGAAAGGTTAGAAAGAAAGAAAGATTAGTTAGAAAGAAAGAAGTTAAAAAATAAAGAAAGAAAGAATAGTTAGAAAGAAAAAAGAAAGAAAGATTAGTTAGAAAGAAATATTAGTGAGAAAGAAAAAGATTAGTTTGAAAGAAAAAAGAAAAATTTGTTAGAAAAAAAGAAATATTAGTTAGAAAGAAGGGTTAGAAAGAAAGAAAGATTAGTTAGAAAGAAAGAAGTTAAAGCCACAATATGTAACTTTTTTGCTTTAAAAATAGCAAAAATCACTATATCTATGTTATATATATTTTTTTGTTGTGTACTTACATTATCCCGACTGTTTCCAACAACTTTCAAACCAGGAGAAATTTGTAATTTAATTCGAGAAACGTCCCGTTTCTTTATTTCCGTTTTGTCGCCGTCAATGGCGTCATATCCGCGTTGTCCCTGGTTTCCGCTCGTACTGCCATGGCAACCAGAGCTATGAACCAGAGCCCTCTGATAGTAACCAAAGCGACTGACGGTAGTTCGCAATGTCTATTTGCACGCTGTTGTTGTTTCGTTCAAACATTATGGACCATGGCAAGCAAACTTTGGATACAAAAGGAGAACTAAAACGAGAATCAATATCAGCGCTGTGTTTTCGAGATGCCTAGAGCTCCCATAGACAGTATATAAACGAGAGCTCCACGTCCGAGACTTCGACCGCTTCTACATGTACTTTATTAAACAGGTGAGCACATTTACATAAAACTAATCAATGTTTTATAGCTCAACATGATGAAATGTTAGAATATGATCTGTATGTTATTCTAATGTTGATCTAGCTTACTGCTAGTCTCATACAGACAAACTAACACATACATTTCAACACATTCAAATGCAGTTTAGTGTGATAGTGTAATGTTAGACCAAGTGAAACAACGCTGCGTTACCTCACAAGTTTAATTTGTCTAATAAACTGACCTGTGACTGTGAGTAGTAATTCTGCACTCGCGTGTAGTTCGGTAGAATGAAATGTCCATATTCCTTATGCGGGACTTGCGTCGCGTGTGAAGCTGATAGCTGTCTCTTAGCAATCCCGAACTGCTTCATATCACAGTCATGATAAAAGCATCGATGTATTCAGTCATCCATAAACATTATTAGATCCATAGATTAGATCGGTCGGCTTGACGTTGACGACAAGATCCATAATTCTTAGCAAATGTTGCGTCATCAAACTATGCCTTTGTTATTGTAAATAGGTTAGCGACCCCTAGTGGTGAAAAATTCCATACTGTATGTTTAAAAAAGAAAGAAAGAAAGAATAGTTAGAAAGAAAAAAGAAAGAAAGATTAGTTAGAAAGAAATATTAGTGAGAAAGAAAAAGATTAGTTTGAAAGAAAAAAGAAAAATTTGTTAGAAAAAAAGAAATATTAAGTCAAGTCAAGTTTATTTGTATAGCGCTTTTCACAATACAGATTGTATCAAAGCAGCTTCACAGTATTAAATTAAAATAATACAACAAAGTTTGTTTCAAGAGGAATTTATTGATTGATAAAATTAAATTAAATATCCCCAAAATATCCCCAACTGAGCAAGCCAAAGGCAACAGTGGCAAGGAACCGAAAAACTCCATCAAGTGACCTAATGGAGAAAAAAAAAAAACCTTGGGAGAACCCAGGCTCAGTCGGGGGCCAGTTCTCCTCTGGCATTTATGAGCTAAAGGCCGGATTGTAGTTTGAACTGTAAGATTATATGAATGCCTGGCTGAAGAGATGCGACTTTAATCTAGTTTTAAACTGGGAGAGCGAGTCTGAGCAACGAACAGTATCAGGAAGACTATTCCAGAGTTTTGGAGCCCAATGTGAAAATGCTCTCCCTCTTTTGGTGGTTCTGGATATCCTAGGTATGACCAAAAGCCTTGAATTTAGTGATCTTAAAGAGCGCGATGGATTATAGGGCGATAGAAGATCCGTTAAATAGACTGGAGCTAAGCCGTTTAGGGCTTTATAAGTCAGTAGCAATACCTTGTAATTAATACGGAACTTTATAGGTAACCAATGCAGTGATGATAAAATCGGTGTTATATGATCATATTTTCTTGATCTAGTAAGAACTCTAGCGGCGGCATTTTGGACTAACTGTAGCTTGTTTATTGAGGATGCAGGACAACCAGCTAATAAAGCATTACAGTAATCCAGTCTCGAGGTCATGAATGCATGAACTAACTTTTCTGCATCAGAAACTGATAGCATATTACGTAGCTTAGCAATGTTTCTAAGGTGGAAAAAGGCTGTTTTTGTAACATATGAAATATTATTTTCAAAAGACAGGTTGCAATCGAGTATAACACCCAGGTCTTTTACTGTAGAGGATAAAGTAACAGGACATCCTATGATGTTAAAGTTGTATTGTGCGAGGTTTTGTGGGCGGTTTTTTGAACCGATAAGTATTACCTCTGTCTTGTCTGGATTTAATAAAAGAAAATTACGCGTCATCCAATCTTTTATATCTTTAACACACTCTGTCAATTTGGAAAATTTAGCGTTTTCATCCTGCCGTGATGAAATATATATTTGAGTGTCATCAGCATAACAATGGAAACTAATTCCATGTTTCCTTATAATATTTCCAAGTGGCATCATATATATTGAGAATAACAGAGGGCCCAACACAGATCCCTGCGGCACTCCATAGTTTACTGGAGTTATGATCGATTTTTCTCCATTTAAATAGACAAAATGGTAGCGGTCAGATAGGTATGATTTGAACCAGCTTAATGCTTGTCCTTGAACACCAGTATAATTTTGTAGTCGATCTAAGAGTAATGTGTGATCTATAGTATCGAACGCAGCACTAAGATCAAGTAAAACTAGTATTGAGATACAGCCTTGGTCAGAAGCTAAAAGTAAATCATTTGTGATTTTAACGAGCGCAGTTTCAGTGCTATGATGCGGTCTGAATCCAGACTGAAACTTTTCATAGATATCATTTTGTTGCAAGAAAGAGCCCAGTTGAGTGGACACCACTTTTTCTAATATTTTAGACATAAATGGAAGATTTGAAATGGGTCTATAATTTGCTAGATTATTATGATCTAATTGTGGTTTCTTAATGAGAGGTTTTATAACTGCCAGTTTAAATGTTCTTGGAACATGACCTAAAGATAAAGACGAGTTAATAATATTGAGGAGAGGCTCTTCCACTACAGGTAACACTTCTTTCAGTAGTTTAGTTGGTATAGGATCTAATAAACATGTTGTTGTTTTAGATGAAGTGATAAGTTTATTTAACTCTTTTTGTTCTATAGTTGTAAAGCACTGTAATTGTTCTTGCGGGGTGATAATTAAAGCTGAATTATAAGGCGCAATTGAAGATTGAACGTTTACAATTGTGGTTCTGATGCTTTCTATTTTCTCAGTGAAGAAGTTCATGAAATCATTACTACTGAACTGTAACGGGATATTTTGTTCGGGTGACGTCTGTTTATTTGTTAGTCTAGCCACGGTGTTAAATAAAAACCTTGGATTGTTTTGGTTGTTTTCTATTAGTTTGCGGAGGTGCTCAGCCCTGGCCGCTTTTAGGGCCTTTTTATAACGTGACATACTGTCTTTCCACGCGATTCTAAAGACCTCTAAATTAGTTTGTTTCCATTTACGCTCTAAGATACGGGTTTCTCTCTTTAGAACATGCGTAGTGTTGTTGTACCATGGTGCTTTATTTTTCTCTCTGACCTTTTTTAATTTAATAGGTGCAACCACATCCAATGTTCTAGAGAGAATGGTGCTCATAGTGCTAGTTAGTTCTTCTAGTTCATCTGTTTGTTTGGGTTCAGGCAGCAGCTGAGACAGATTAGATAAGCAATTTGAGAAATTATCTATGGTGGATGGGAGGATTGTTCTGCCTGGTTGATAACGCGACGCCGCATGACATATTACAGCAGTACGTAATATGCAAGTTACCATGTAGTGATCAGTGACTTCATCACTTTGTGGAATGATATCTATATCGGTTGGATCGGTTCCATGTGATATAATTAAATCGAGTGTATGATTAAGACGATGAGTTGGTCCGGTGACGTTTTGCTTGACCCCAAATGAATTTAATAAATCTGTAAACGCAGCCCCTAACGCATCATTTGGATTATCTACATGTATGTTAAAATCTCCAACAATTAATGCTTTATCGACATTGACTAATAGGTCTGAGAGAATATCTGCAAACTCTTTTAGGAAATCAGCGTAAGGCCCTGGCGGTCTATATACGGTAGCCAAGGCTAGAGATAATAGGGATGTTTTTCTAACATCTAAGAGCGTAACATTTAGTACAAGTACTTCAAATGAAATAAACTTATAACCCGTTTTCTGAGTAACATTGAGAATATCTCTATAGATGGTTGCAACACCGCCGCCACGACCAATCAGACGGGGCTCATGCTTATAACAGTATCCAGATGGAGTAGACTCATTTAGACCGAAATAATCATTTGGTTTAAGCCAGGTTTCAGTAAGGCAAAGTACATCAAAGCTATTATCTGTGACTATTTCATTTACAATAACTGCCTTAGGTGTGAGTGATCTAATGTTTAGAAGACCTAGCTTTAGAAATAGTTTTTGTTTACTAATAGCAACATTTTCTGTTTTAATAACAATTAGATTTTTCCTAGATCCAGCAGTAGATTTATTATTGGATCTCACTAAACGAGGTATCAGTTATATATCAGTTAAATTGGTGCAGCAGAGACTATGATTTGGACCCCTGGTTACTAGTCAAAGGGTATTTAACATTTTGGAGATGTTATCCGACAGAAGATTCCTTCTGGCGCAGCCTGATGTCGTTCACTCCCGCGTGCAGGACCACAGTTCCGACGCGCTCGTCACCGTTCATGATCTCGGGAACGCGAGCAGCGATTTCAGAAACACGAGCACCAGGAAAGCAGTGACTGTGCACCTTACTTTTACCTAACGTAGCGTGTATGTGCCGAACGATGGAATCGCCGATGATCACAGCATCGCGTTCTGTTTCGCGTAGAGGGGAGAAGCGGTTTTGTGTGGATAACTCGAAAACCGGGAGGGTCGGAGAGAGTCTTGGTCTAAACCTGACTCGCGTCTTCCGCTGCAGAACCACCCAGGCTTCGTGGTGGCGTGTTGGAGCCGGAGTGAATGAGACCATGGCTGATCGCGACCGATGCTGAGGAACGCATGGAGTAGACGCGGTCGGAGTCAGCGGGTTAGTAACGTTAAACACTGATTTGTGTGCATCGGCGCGTGATGTCTCAAGAGCTAAACACCGGTCTCTCAGCTCGGCCTGTCTCAATAAAAGGTTGTGGATCTGTTTCTCAACAGCTTCCAGCTCAGACTGCAGTGCGTGCAGCTCAAATGTGTCCTCACCTGCACCAAGCGGTAGACTACTTACATCTGATATATTCACCATTTTAACAGATGGACAGTGAGTTAGCAACGAAGCTACCAATGATGCTATCAATATTAATACTAATTTATGACTGAAGTCTTGGATATAATCAATTTTTTTTAGTGGTAGGGGTGTAGAGTAGGCAAAAAAAAAAAAAATTTTGTTTGTAAGTGAGTGTGGAGAAGTGATCCACGGACGTAACCTTTAAGAGTATGCAGCGTTGGATCACTAATAGGCTTGAGACGCGTCTGCTCAACAGTCCGCGTTGTAACTATGAGGTTTGAGCAGTAACGTTAGTGCTTCTCAGTGAGGAAAAGTAGAAAATGTTCGTTGTAAGTGAGTTTAAAGAGAAAAATCAAGAATTATAAATCAAATCGATAGAGCTCCAAAAACAACAACGCGTTCAGACGCGACGCATGCGCAGTATTAGTTAGAAAGAAAGAATAGTTAGAAAGAAAGACAAGTTAATCAAGATCGATAGATAGTTGTATGTGTAGATAGATAGATAGATCTACATTAGAAAGAAAGAAAAGTTAAAAAAGAACGAAAGAAAGAAAGAAAAGAACAAAAGAACGAAAGAAAAGTTAAAAAAAGAAAGAAAGAAAAGTTAAAAAAAGAACAAAAGAAAAGTTAAAAAAAGAACAAAAGAACGAAAGAAAAGTTAAAAAAGGAAAGAAAGAAAAGTTTAAAAAGGAAAGAAAGAAAAGTTTAAAAAGAAAGAAAGAAAGAAAAGTTAAAAAAGAACGAAAGAAAAGTAAAAAAAGAACAAAAGAACGAAAGAAAAGTAAAAAAAGAACAAAAGGAAGAAAAGTTAAGAACGAAAGAAAAGTTAAAAAAAGAAAAGTGAGAAAAGTTAAAAAAAGAAAAGAAAGAAAGAAAAGTTAAGAAAGAAAGAAAAGTTAAAAAAGAACGAAAGAAAAGTTAAAAAAGAAAGAAAGAAAAGTTTAAAAAGAAAGAAAGAAAGAAAAGTTAAAAAAGAACGAAAGAAAAGTAAAAAAAGAACAAAAGAACGAAAGAAAAGTAAAAAAAGAACAAAAGAAAGAAAAGTTAAGAACGAAAGAAAAGTTAAAAAAAGAACAAAAGGAAGAAAAGTTAAGAACGAAAGAAAAGTTAAAAAAAGAAAAGTTAAAAAAGAACGAGAAAAGTTAAAAAAAGAAAAGAAAGAAAGAAAAGTTAAGAAAGAAAGAAAAGTTAAAAAAGAACGAAAGAAAAGTTAAAAAAGAAAGAAAGAAAAGTTTAAAAAGAAAGAAAGAAAAGTTAAAAAAGAACGAAAGAAAAGTAAAAAAAGAACAAAAGAACGAAAGAAAAGTAAAAAAAGAACAAAAGAAAGAAAAGTTAAGAACGAAAGAAAAGTTAAAAAAAGAAAAGTTAAAAAAGAACGAGAAAAGTTAAAAAAAGAAAAGAAAGAAAGAAAAGTTAAGAAAGAAAGAAAAGTTAAAAAAGAACGAAAGAAAAGTTAAAAAAAGAAAAGTTAAAAAAGAACGAGAAAAGTTAAAAAAAGAAAAGAAAGAAAGAAAAGTTAAGAAAGAAAGAAAAGTTAAAAAAGAACGAAAGAAAAGTTAAAAAAGAACGAAAGAAAAGTTAAAAAAGAACGAAAGAAAAGTTAAAAAAAGAAAAAGAAAAAGTTAAAAAAGAAAAGAACGAAAGAAAAGTTAAAAAAGAACGAAAGAAAGAAAGAAAAGAACAAAAGAACGAAAGAAAAGTTAAAAAAAGAAAGAAAGAAAAGTTAAAAAAAGAACAAAAGAAAAGTTAAAAAAAGAACAAAAGAACGAAAGAAAAGTTAAAAAAGGAAAGAAAGAAAAGTTTAAAAAGGAAAGAAAGAAAAGTTTAAAAAGAAAAGAAAGAAAGAAAAGTTAAGAAAGAGAAAAGTTAAAAAAGAACGAAAGAAAAGTTAAAAAAGAAAGAAAGAAAAGTTTAAAAAGAAAGAAAGAAAGAAAAGTTAAAAAAGAACGAAAGAAAAGTAAAAAAAGAACAAAAGAACGAAAGAAAAGTAAAAAAAGAACAAAAGAAAGAAAAGTTAAGAACGAAAGAAAAGTTAAAAAAAGAAAAGTTAAAAAAGAACGAGAAAAGTTAAAAAAAGAAAAGAAAGAAAGAAATGTTAAGAAAGAAAGAAAAGTTAAAAAAGAACGAAAGAAAAGTTAAAAAAGAACGAAACAAAAGTTAAAAAAGAACGAAAGAAAAGTTAAAAAAAGAAAAAGAAAAAGTTAAAAAAGAAAAGAACGAAAGAAAAGTTAAAAAGAACGAAAGAAAAGTTAAAAAAGAACGAAAGAAAAGTTAAAAAAGAAAAAGAAAAGTTAAAAAAGAACGAAAGAAAGAAAGAAAAGATAAGAAAGAAAGAAAAGTTTAAAAAGAAAAAGAAAAGTTAAGAAAGAAAGAAAAAAGTTAAAAAAAGAACGAAAGAATGAAAGAAAAGTTAAAAAAGAAAGAAAGGTTAAAAAAGAAAGAAAGAAAAGTTAAAACAGAACTAAAGAACGAAAGAAAAGTTAAAAGAAAGAAAAGTTAAAAAAGAAAAAGAAAAGTTAAAAAAGAAAGAAAGAAAAGTTAAAAAAGAACGAAAGAAAGAAAAGTTAAAAAGAAAAAAGTTAAAGAGAAAGAAAGAAAAGTTAAAAAAGGAAAGAAAGAAAAGTTAAAAAAGGAAAGAAAGAAAAGTTAAAAAAGAACGAAAGAAAAGTTCAAAAAGAAAAAGTTAAAAAAGAAAAGAACGAAAGAAAAGTTAAAAAGAACGAAAGAAAAGTTAAAAAAGAACGAAAGAAAAGTTAAAAAAAGAAAAAGAAAAAGTTAAAAAAGAAAAGAACGAAAGAAAAGTTAAAAAGAACGAAAGAAAAGTTAAAAAAGAACGAAAGAAAAGTTAAAAAAGAAAAAGAAAAGTTAAAAAAAGAAAAGAAAGAAAGAAAAGTTAAGAAAGAAAGAAAAGTTAAAAAAGAAAGAAAGAAAAGTTTAAAAAGAAAGAAAGAAAAGTTAAAAAAGAACGAAAGAAAAGTTCAAAAAGAAAAAGTTAAAAAAGAAAAGAACGAAAGAAAAGTTAAAAAGAACGAAAGAAAAGTTAAAAAAGAACGAAAGAAAAGTTAAAAAAAGAAAAAGAAAAAGTTAAAAAAGAAAAGAACGAAAGAAAAGTTAAAAAGAACGAAAGAAAAGTTAAAAAAGAACGAAAGAAAAGTTAAAAAAGAAAAAGAAAAGTTAAAAAAAGAAAAGAAAGAAAGAAAAGTTAAGAAAGAAAGAAAAGTTAAAAAAGAACGAAAGAAAAGTTAAAAAAGAAAGAAAGAAAAGTTTAAAAAGAAAGAAAGAAAAGTTAAAAAAGAACGAAAGAAAAGTAAAAAAAGAACAAAAGAACGAAAGAAAAGTAAAAAAAGAACAAAAGAAAGAAAAGTTAAGAACGAAAGAAAAGTTAAAAAAAGAAAAGTTAAAAAAGAACGAGAAAAGTTAAAAAAAGAAAAGAAAGAAAGAAAAGTTAAGAAAGAAAGAAAAGTTAAAAAAGAACGAAAGAAAAGTTAAAAAAAGAAAAGTTAAAAAAGAACGAGAAAAGTTAAAAAAAGAAAAGAAAGAAAGAAAAGTTAAGAAAGAAAGAAAAGTTAAAAAAGAACGAAAGAAAAGTTAAAAAAGAACGAAAGAAAAGTTAAAAAAGAACGAAAGAAAAGTTAAAAAAAGAACGAAAGAATGAAAGAAAAGTTAAAAAAGAAAGAAAGGTTAAAAAAGAAAGAAAGAAAAGTTAAAACAGAACTAAAGAACGAAAGAAAAGTTAAAAGAAAGAAAAGTTAAAAAAGAAAAAGAAAAGTTAAAAAAGAAAGAAAGAAAAGTTAAAAAAGAACGAAAGAAAGAAAAGTTAAAAAGAAAAAAGTTAAAGAGAAAGAAAGAAAAGTTAAAAAAGGAAAGAAAGAAAAGTTAAAAAAGGAAAGAAAGAAAAGTTAAAAAAGAACGAAAGAAAAGTTCAAAAAGAAAAAGTTAAAAAAGAAAAGAACGAAAGAAAAGTTAAAAAGAACGAAAGAAAAGTTAAAAAAGAACGAAAGAAAAGTTAAAAAAAGAAAAAGAAAAAGTTAAAAAAGAAAAGAACGAAAGAAAAGTTAAAAAGAACGAAAGAAAAGTTAAAAAAGAACGAAAGAAAAGTTAAAAAAGAAAAAGAAAAGTTAAAAAAAGAAAAGAAAGAAAGAAAAGTTAAGAAAGAAAGAAAAGTTAAAAAAGAACGAAAGAAAAGTTAAAAAAGAAAGAAAGAAAAGTTTAAAAAGAAAAAGAAAAGTTAAAAAAGAACGAAAGAAAAGTTCAAAAAGAAAAAGTTAAAAAAGAAAAGAACGAAAGAAAAGTTAAAAAGAACGAAAGAAAAGTTAAAAAAGAACGAAAGAAAAGTTAAAAAAAGAAAAAGAAAAAGTTAAAAAAGAAAAGAACGAAAGAAAAGTTAAAAAGAACGAAAGAAAAGTTAAAAAAGAACGAAAGAAAAGTTAAAAAAGAAAAAGAAAAGTTAAAAAAAGAAAAGAAAGAAAGAAAAGTTAAGAAAGAAAGAAAAGTTAAAAAAGAACGAAAGAAAAGTTAAAAAAGAAAGAAAGAAAAGTTTAAAAAGAAAGAAAGAAAAGTTAAAAAAGAACGAAAGAAAAGTAAAAAAAGAACAAAAGAACGAAAGAAAAGTAAAAAAAGAACAAAAGAAAGAAAAGTTAAGAACGAAAGAAAAGTTAAAAAAAGAAAAGTTAAAAAAGAACGAAAGAAAGAAAAGTTAAAAAGAAAAAAGTTAAAGAGAAAGAAAGAAAAGTTAAAAAAGGAAAGAAAGAAAAGTTAAAAAAGGAAAGAAAGAAAAGTTAAAAAAGAACGAAAGAAAAGTAAAAAAAGAACAAAAGAAAGAAAAGTTAAGAACGAAAGAAAAGTTAAAAAAAGAAAAGTTAAAAAAGAACGAAAGAAAGAAAAGTTAAAAAGAAAAAAGTTAAAAAGAAAGAAAGAAAAGTTAAAAAAGAACGAAAGAAAGAAAAGTTAAAAAGAAAAAAGTTAAAGAGAAAGAAAGAAAAGTTAAAAAAGGAAAGAAAGAAAAGTTAAAAAAGGAAAGAAAGAAAAGTTAAAAAAGAACGAAAGAAAAGTTCAAAAAGAAAAAGTTAAAAAAGAAAAGAACGAAAGAAAAGTTAAAAAGAACGAAAGAAAAGTTAAAAAAAGAAAAAGAAAAGTTAAAAAAGAACGAAAGAAAGAAAGAAAAGATAAGAAAGAAAGAAAAGTTTAAAAAGAAAAAGAAAAGTTAAGAAAGAAAGAAAAAAGTTAAAAAAAGAACGAAAGAATGAAAGAAAAGTTAAAAAAGAAAGAAAAGTTAAAAAAGAAAGAAAGAAAAGTTAAAAAAGAAAGAAAGAAAAGTTAAAAAAGAACGAAAGAAAAGTTAAAAAAGAACTAAAGAAAGAAAAGTTAAAAAGAAAAAAGTTAAAGAGAAAGAAAGAAAAGTTAAAAAAGGAAAGAAAGAAAAGTTAAAAAAGGAAAGAAAGAAAAGTTAAAAAAGGAAAGAGAAAAGTTAAAAAAGGAAAGAGAAAAGTTAAAAAAGAAACAAAAGTTAAAAAAAGAAACAAAAGTTAAAAAGAAAGAAACAAAAGTTAAAAAAGGAAAGAAAGAAAAGTTAAAAAAGGAAAGTAAGAAAAGTTTTAAAAAAGAAAGAAAAGTTAAGAAAGAAAGAAAGAAAAGTTAAAAGAACGAAAGAAAAGTTAAAAAGAACAAAAGAAAAGTTAAAAAAGAAAGAAAGAAAGAAAGAAAGAAAGAAAAGTTAAAAAAGAAAGAAAAAGTTAAAAAAGAACGAAAGAAAGAAAAGTTAAAAAAGAAAGAAAAGTTAAAAAGAAAGAAAGAAAAGTTAAAAAAGGAAAGAAAAGTTAAAAAAAGAACGAAAGAAAAGTTAAAAAAGAACAAAAGAAAAGTTTTAAAAGAAAAGTTAAAAAACGAAAGAACGAAAGAAAAGTTAAAAAAGAACAAAAGAAAAGTAAAGAAAAGAAAGAAAAGTTTAAAAAAGAACAAAAGAAAAGTTAAAGAAAAAGAAAGAAAAGTTAAAAAAGAACGAAAGAAAAGTTAAAAAAGAACAAAAGAAAGAAAAGTTAAAAAGAAAAAAGTTAAAGAGAAAGAAAGAAAAGTTAAAAAAGGAAAGAAAGAAAAGTTAAAAAAGGAAAGAAAGAAAAGTTAAAAAAGGAAAGAGAAAAGTTAAAAAAGAAAGAAAAGTTAAAAAAGAAACAAAAGTTAAAAAGAAAGAAAGAAAAGTTAAAAAAGAAACAAAAGTTAAAAAGAAAGAAAGAAAAGTTAAAAAAGGAAAGAAAGAAAAGTTAAAAAAGGAAAGTAAGAAAAGTTTTAAAAAAGAAAGAAAAGTTAAAAAAGAAAGAAAGAAAAGTTAAAAAAGAATGAAAGAAAAAGTTAAAAAAGAAAAAGAAAAGTTAAAAAAGAATGAAAGAAAAGTTAAAAAAGAATGAAAGAACGAAAGAAAAGTTAAAAAAGAAAGAAAGAAAGGTTAAAAAGAAAGAAAGAAAAGTTAAAAGAACGAAAGAAAAGTTAAAAAGAACAAAAGAAAAGTTAAAAAAGAAAGAAAGAAAGAAAGAAAGAAAGAAAGAAAGAAAGAAAGAAAGAAAAGTTAAAAAAGAAAGAAAAAGTTAAAAAAGAACGAAAGAAAGAAAAGTTAAAAAAGAAAGAAAAGTTAAAAAGAAAGAAAGAAAAGTTAAAAAAGGAAAGAAAGAAAAGTTAAAAAAGAACGAAAGAAAAGTAAAAAAAGAACAAAAGAAAAGTAAAAAAAGAAAGAAAAGTTTAAAAAAGAACAAAAGAAAAGTTAAAGAAAAAGAAAAGTTAAAAAAGAAAGAAAGAAAAGTTAAAAGCTCCACAGTAGAGGTAGAGTACAGTAGAGGTAGTGTACAGTAGAGTGCCGTAGAGGTAGAGTACAGTAGAGGTAGAGTACAGTAGAGTGCAGTAGAGGTAGAGTGCAGTAGAGGTAGAGTACAGTAGAGCACAGTAGAGGTAGAGTACAGTAGAGTGCAGTAGAGGTAGAGTGCAGTAGAGTACAGTAGAGCACAGTAGAGGTAGAGTACAGTAGAGTACAGTAGAGTAGAGTACAGTAGAGGTAGAGGTAGAGTGCAGTAGAGGTAGAGTGCAGTAGAGGTAGAGTACAGTAGAGTACAGTAGAGGTAGAGTGCAGTAGAGGTAGAGGTAGAGTGCAGTAGAGGTAGAGTGCAGTAGAGGTAGAGGTAGAGTGCAGTAGAGGTAGAGTACAGTAGAGGTAGAGGTAGAGTGCAGTAGATGTAGAGTGCAGTAGAGGTAGAGTACAGTAGAGTACAGTAGAGGTAGAGTGCAGTAGAGGTAGAGTACAGTAGAGCACAGTAGAGGTAGAGTACAGTAGAGGTAGAGTACAGTAGAGGTAGTGTACAGTAGAGTGCCGTAGAGGTAGAGTACAGTAGAGGTAGAGTACAGTAGAGTACAGTAGAGGTAGTGTACAGTAGAGTGCCGTAGAGGTAGAGTACAGTAGAGGTAGAGTACAGTAGAGCACAGTAGAGGTAGAGTACAGTAGAGTACAGTAGAGTAGAGTACAGTAGAGGTAGAGTGCAGTAGAGGTAGAGTGCAGTAGAGGTAGAGTACAGTAGAGTACAGTAGAGGTAGAGTGCAGTAGAGGTAGAGGTAGAGTGCAGTAGAGGTAGAGTGCAGTAGAGGTAGAGGTAGAGTGCAGTAGAGGTAGAGGTAGAGTGCAGTAGATGTAGAGTGCAGTAGATGTAGAGTGCAGTAGAGGTAGAGTACAGTAGAGTACAGTAGAGGTAGAGTGCAGTAGAGTACAGTAGAGCACAGTAGAGGTAGAGTACAGTAGAGGTAGAGTACAGTAGAGGTAGTGTACAGTAGAGTGCCGTAGAGGTAGAGTACAGTAGAGGTAGAGTACAGTAGAGTACAGTAGAGGTAGAGTGCAGTAGAGGTAGAGTGCAGTAGAGGTAGAGTACGGTAGAGGTAGAGTACAGTAGAGTACAGTAGAGGTAGAGTGCAGTAGAGGTAGAGTACAGTAGAGCACAGTAGAGGTAGAGTACAGTAGAGGTAGAGTACAGTACAGTAGAGGTAGAGTACAGTAGAGTGCAGTAGAGGTAGAGTACAGTAGAGGTAGAGTACAGTAGAGGTAGAGTGCAGTAGAGGTAGAGTACAGTAGAGCACAGTAGAGGTAGAGTACAGTAGAGTACAGTAGAGGTAGAGTGCAGTAGAGGTAGAGTGCAGTAGAGGTAGAGTACAGTAGAGCACAGTAGAGGTAGAGTACAGTAGAGGTAGTGTACAGTAGAGTGCCGTAGAGGTAGAGTACAGTGGAGCACAGTAGAGGTAGAGTACAGTAGAGTACAGTAGAGTAGAGTACAGTACAGTAGAGGTAGAGTGCAGTAGAGGTAAAGTGCAGTAGAGGTAGAGTACAGTAGAGTAGAGTAGAGTACAGTAGAGGTAGAGGTAGAGTGCAGTAGAGGTAGAGTACAGTAGAGTACAGTAGAGGTAGAGTGCAGTAGAGGTAGAGGTAGAGTGCAGTAGAGGTAGAGTGCAGTAGAGGTAGAGGTAGAGTGCAGTAGAGGTAGAGTGCAGTAGAGGTAGAGGTAGAGTGCAGTAGAGGTAGAGTGCAGTAGAGGTAGAGTGCAGTAGAGGTAGAGGTAGAGTGCAGTAGAGGTAGAGGTAGAGTGCAGTAGAGGTAGAGTGCAGTAGAGGTAGAGGTAGAGTGCAGTAGAGGTAGAGTGCAGTAGAGGTAGAGGTAGAGTGCAGTAGAGGTAGAGTGCAGTAGAGGTAGAGGTAGAGTGCAGTAGAGGTAGAGTGCAGTAGAGGTAGAGTACAGTAGAGGTAGAGGTAGAGTGCAGTAGAGGTAGAGTGCAGTAGAGGTAGAGTGCAGTAGAGGTAGAGGTAGAGTGCAGTAGAGGTAGAGGTAGAGTGCAGTAGAGGTAGAGTGCAGTAGAGGTAGAGGTAGAGTGCAGTAGAGGTAGAGTGCAGTAGAGGTAGAGTGCAGTAGAGGTAGAGGTAGAGTGCAGTAGAGGTAGAGTGCAGTAGAGGTAGAGTGCAGTAGAGGTAGAGTGCAGTAGAGGTAGAGGTAGAGTGCAGTAGAGGTAGAGTGCAGTAGAGGTAGAGGTAGAGTGCAGTAGAGGTAGAGTACGGTAGAGGTAGAGTGCAGTAGAGGTAGAGTGCAGTAGAGGTAGAGTACAGTAGAGTACAGTAGAGGTAGAGTGCAGTAGAGGTAGAGTACAGTAGAGCACAGTAGAGGTAGAGTACAGTAGAGTAGAGTACAGTAGAGGTAGAGGTAGAGTACAGTAGAGTACAGTAAAGGTAGAGTGCAGTAGAGGTAGAGTACAGTAGAGTACAATAGAATACAGTAGAGTACAGTAGAGGTAGAGTGCAGTAGAGGTAGAGTACAGTAGAGGTAGAGTACAGTAGAGTACAGTAGAGGTAGAGTGCAGTAGAGGTAGAGTACAGTAGAGTGCAGTAGAGGTAGAGTACAGTACACTAGAGTACAGTAGAGTACAGTACAGTACAGTAGAGTACATTAGAGTACAGTACAGTAGACTATAGTAGAGTACACTGGAGTACAGTACGCTAGCGTACAGTAAAGGTAGAGTACAGTAGAGTACACTAGAGTACAGTACAGTCGAGTACAGTAGAGTACAGTAAATGTAGAGTACAGTAGAGTACACTAGAGTACAGTAGAGTAGAGTACAGTAGAGTATGCTAGAGTACAGTACAGTCGAGTAGAGTACACTAGAGTGCACTAGAGCATCGGTTCCCAACAGGGGGGTCGCGGCCCACAAGGGGGCCTCAGCGAGCTCTGTGGGGGGTCGTGTCATATTTTTTAAAGTTTTGAGCAATTTGCATTAAATAAAAGTCCTTAACTTTTTTCTGTTCAAAATTTATATAATGAGCGAGTTCATCATGAATCCATTTTCCAAACCGTGTTTTTGTCTTATCCTGAATCACTATGGTACACACCTATAATAAGTGTTTACATTGGGACTATTTTACCCTGGTTCGGATCGCTGCCGCTGCGGAGTAGCCCAGTACCTGCGTGACTCGTCATAGACGCACACAGAGAGAGAAGTAGTTCCGGCTACAATGTTCTTCCGAAAGACGCATTATTCTGTTAATAAACTCAAGTTTATTATCGCTCGCTATAGCGCCAAAAGCGTCAAAAATAAAGCCTCACATTGATAAAGCCTCACAAATAACATGCAAGTATTGAGGCCCCAGACAGAAGTCATTTAGTAATAGCCTATATTCATTCTTTTTTTACCTACACACAAGTGTGAATACTGATATTTTTGTTATTGCATTTAAAATAGGGCAAATTTATAGGCTACTCCTAGGCTTACATTTTTAAATTACAAAGGGCCTACTAATGTTTTTGTTATTGTATTTTCAATATTATAGGCTATTATTTGTGCATAAACATATCTGTTTATAGTAAACATACCGTTTGTTTGAAAACAACATATTTTGTCATCATTGCTGCAAGCTTACAAGAGCTATAATATCATTAAATGTGAAGGGGGGCCCTAAAATATTTTCTTGGGAAAAAGGGGGTCTCAGACAAAAAAAAGGTTGGGAACCACTGCACTAGAGTACAGTACAGTAGAGTATAGTAGAGTAGAGTACAGTAGAGTACGCTAGGGTACAATACAGTCGAGTACAGTAGAGTACACTAGGGTACAGTACAGTCGAGTACAGTAGAGTACACTAGAGTACAGTACAGTAGAGTACACTAGGGTACAGTACAGTCGAGTACAGTAGAGTACACTAGAGTACAGTATAGTAGAGTACACTAGAGTGCAGTACACTAGCGTGCAGTAGAGGTAGAGTACAGTACAGTAGAGTACACTAGAGTACAGTAGAGGGCGCCGCTCAAACAATCCTTTCAGCTGTGCTGCCATTCTGGATTAAAGAACAATAGGATACAGGAGACGGAAGTTCAACTTCTTATTTCTAAAGTAATTTTTGATTATTAGCATGGTTGAATTATTAGATCATTGAAGGTCAGCAGCAAATACATTGGTTAATTATAAATGTTTTGCATACAATTCTGAGATTGCATTTTACTGTTTTTATTCATTTTGAGGAATACTGAATGCTTTCGTGCAAGTGAGATGAGTAAATGCATGTTCACATTTAGTCTAGAACTAACATAACTAGTAACAACTAACTAATTTAACTAATAAAATGATTAGTAAATAATATTACTAATATAATGTTTACACAGCGCACACAACAACTCCTCACTTTATTTCTCTCAACATGAGCAGGAGAGCTGTCAGTCAATACATGCGAATAAGTAACTTAGATATTTTGTTGTATTGAAAATGTAATGTGTTACTTTACTAGTTACTTGAAAAAGTAATCTGATTATGTAACTCAAGTTACTTGTAATGAGTCACCCCCAACACTGACCTTAATAAAGCTTTGATGATGTTTTGCCATGGCTGATGATGATGATAATGAGAGTGGAGGTGGTGTTGCAACACTCATAGTGAGTAGATCAGGAGAGAGAGATGAGTGTGTGTGTGTGTCTGCTGTAAGAACTTCTTTAGGCTATGACTATGTCCTGAGTGTGGGAACCCATTAACCAGTTACACATTAACGTGTTTTCCACCAAAATAAAACCTTGATGCAGTTTCCGTCAAAATAAAAAATCACATGAGCCATCTAACCATTGGCCAGAGGTTCGAACAGGGGCATGTTCAGGCTCAAACCGGTGCTACGGTTTCTGGGTTGAAAAGATCCTCTTAAAAGATATAACATTTTAAAACAAGAACATTAGTGAATCTGTTATCTGAACCTGTAGCATCACTTCAGCCACTGTATTATAATTATGATGAAAACCAGTTTTTGTATCCGATCAGGACTCACACATAAACTCACATTTCTATATTTGTCATTTCTCATCATCATTGATTATTGTGAATATTGTAGAGTTAATCTGAGATGCTGTAATAACACTGAGCTCATGCAGATGTTGATCAGGAGTTGATCTGATGTCTCGTGATATGATGTTATATCGCTTTAATGAAACTCTGTCTGTGTGATTGAACAGATTCAAATGAAGAGGAGAAAGAAAATCAGCAGAAATCACAGATCAGCAGAAAACAAGAAGACTGAGAGAAAAATGGAGGACAGAAATGAGACACAAACCAGTGAATCACCAGAGAAACAGACACTTGTTAGATCGAGCAGTATGGAGGGAATAATGCCAGACTGTGAGTGTTTGATTATTTTTGAACTTTAATTCTTCATCACATTTTATTCTTGTTGTTAGATTTACAAATAACCCACAATTGGGAAAGTGCAACACCAACCCATAGTTGCGTTATTGGGTTAAATAACCCTTGTTGGGGTTATTTCTAATATAATCGGTGTATGAATGAATGAATGAATGGGTGAATGTGAGGCGATATGTAAAGCGCTTTGGTGGCCGTGGGTCTGTTGAAAGCGCTGTATAAATGCAGTCCATTTACCATTTACCATTTTAATCCCAAATTAAGAGAGTAGATTTACTATTCAAACTGATTCTTCAGACTTTCTGCACTAGTAAAGCTATAGACTATTGAAGCTTGTGAGTGTTGTGATGGAGAACAGTATCCCATAAACTCAATATATTTGTGATTTCTAGTCTTCTGTGATCCAGACGAGCCTGTAAAGTTTGATTCTGATGTCAAAACTGAGGAGAGATTCTCATCAAACCCTTCATCATGTTCTCAAGAACACACAACATCATCATCATCATCATCATCATCATCACTGACATCCACCAGCAGCTGAAGACCTGAACATCATCATCATCACCATCATCATCATCATCATCATCATCATCATCATCATCACTGACATCCATCAGCAGCTGAAGACCTGAACATCTTCATCATCATCATCACTGACATCCACCAGCAGCTGAAGACCTGAACATCTTCATCATCATCATCATCACTGACATCCACCAGCAGCTGAAGACCTGAACATCTTCATCATCATCATCATCACTGACATCCATCAGCAGCTGAAGACCTGAACATCTTCATCATCATCATCATCACTGACATCCATCAGCAGCTGAAGACCTGAACATCTTCATCACCACCATCATCTTCATCATCATCATCACTGACATCCACCAGCAGCTGAAGACCTGAACATCTTCATCACCACCATCATCTTCATCATCATCATCACTGATATCCACCAGCAGCTGAAGACCTGAACATCTTCATCATCATCATCATCATCACTGACACCCATCAGCAGCTGAAGACCTGAACATCTTCATCACCACCATCATCTTCATCATCATCATCTTCATCACTGACATCCACCAGCAGCTGAAGACCTGCACATCTTCATCATCATCATCATCACTGACATCCATCAGCAGCTGAAGACCTGAACATCTTCATCACCACCATCTTCATCACCAACATAGGCTCACTATTGGCCAACGCTGGTCATGTGTGATTGAGCCACTGTAGTCACTTGGACTATTTTAAACATTGTCTTTACTAACTTTCTGGGCCGGCAAGTTTCAATTACACTTCACTTTCTACAAGCTTGAATAGAGTACTAATATAGGATTTACTTCGTTTTTTTTTTTTTTTTTATCTTGCCTGAATTAACTTTTTCATGAAGAAATTATATTTGCTTTTCTGTAGTATTTACTTCACCACAGAATCATGTTTAGCTAGTGTCCAGCACTGATGAGCATTAGCATTACCCTTTTCCAGCGGTTGTTATCTGGGAATAACAGTAACATGCTGGATGGTGTGATTGACCAATCAGAATCAAGTATTCCCGAGACCCATGTGACAAGAATAGTAAATACATTATAACAATAAAAGTAGCTACTCAACATCAGGGATCATTGAAATGACGGAATTCCCCACGATCACGTGATGTAACGGCAAAGAAACAAACCAAACTCAATATTCTCTGTTCTGTCTTCGTTTTATTGCATTGACATTTTTGTTAATCAAATTCACGAGTTCACACTTACAAATAAGTCGGATAGATTAAATTGGTAAACGTATTTGGCGTGCTGTCCAGAGAGAGGGCTCTGATCTTGTTAATTGGCCCGAACACAGAGTATCTAGCTTCCTCTGTTAGTTCTTCGAGTATTCCCCAGAGCTGTGTAACAAGAATAGACCAACTTTAACAAGAAAAGACTAGACAGAGAGACCTGAGACTCAAACTGAGACTTTCTGACTGACTATGAGGCATCAGCTCAACCCTTAAAGCTGATTATGACCAAATACCCTTCTGTTTTTTATCAGCCCTGCAAATATATGAGCTATGCAAGAGTGCACTGTTACACTTGACTTTTTATTAGCTATTTTTTTCTAATTGAAAACAACTTTTTTCAATTATTTTTTCAATTAAAGCAGTATTCCATGTTAACATAGAGACAAGGCAATTACAATCCAGCTTTTGAAGGTATTTTTGAATAGTGTTTCAGACTAAAGATCTCTTTGCTTGAGGTTGCTGCTAAATCATGATGCAAAAGGTTCAAGGTTTAGTCTTTTTTCCCCCCCAGTGTTAACAAGTAAGCAGTGACTTCCCTGGCCTAAGCCCTGTCCTATCTCCGCCTCAATAATGCGGGGGGTCTGGAGGCTTTTGTCTAGGCACTGGAAGGTGGCAGCACTGCTGGCGTTGTCACGGTTTTGTTTTTGGGTTTGTTCACGTCATGTTTCCATGTCTGTCATGTGATTCCCTGTTTGTCATGTGATCCTGCCATGTGTCTTGTCATTGGTTAATTGTCTGATCATTGTTCACAGGTGTCCCTTGTCTTGTCATAAGTCTGTGTATTTAAGCCCTTGTGTTTGCCATGTGTCTTTGTCAAGTATTGTTTCCTGTAACCACTGTTTGTGAGTCCACGTCCGAGTCCACGTCCACGTCCGAGTCCGAGTCCGAGTCCATGTCCGAGTCCATGTCCGAGTCCATGTCCAAGTCCATGTCCGAGTCCGAGTCCATGTCTGAGTCCATGTCCTGTTTTGAGTTTTCATGCCATGCCATGTTTTTATGCCATGCCATGTTTTTGTTTCATGTTTGTTTTTGTTTTTGTTTATAATAAACTGCACTTGGGTTCTCATTTACACTTGCCTCCAGTGGATCCTTTACAGAATACTTGACCCAAACCATGAACCCAGCAGTCGACCTCCTTCGACTTCGTCAGGACAACCGGACCATTGAGGATTATGTCAAGGACTTTTGCGAACTCTGTCACAAGGTAGATTTTAATGACGTAGCACTCAAGGACATTTTTAGACATGGATTAGATGAACCTTTGCGCTATGGACTGCCTGGGGGAAGAATTCACTTGTCACTTGAACAATACATGGACTATGCCCTGTTTTTGAGCGGTTCCTCATTTACTGTGGGTTTTACCGATGAGGAACACCGCAAACCCACAGTATCATCTCAGCCTTACCCCTTTTCCACCAACAAGAACCGGGTGCTGGTTCAGAGCTAGAGTTATTGCCAGTTTGGAGTTGGTTCGACTGACGAACCGGTTTGCGTTTCCACCGGCCAGAGAGCCACAACAGAGCTATATCTTACGTCACTGCATACGTATCATGTTGCCCAGCAACGCTAGTGCGGCAGCGCCAAACACAAACACACCAGACTTGTTCGAGATGCATCGGCTTCTCGCAGAACGATCAGCACATGAAATCAAAGCACTGCGAAAGCGATCAAAAAGCACAAGGAGTCGTATGATCTCCAAACACTCCCGCAGCTCCGATGCATCTCGAACAAGGCATCAACAATAACAGACGTTGCGTTACTATGGATGCTCATGGGTTTGCGAAAATAAATCGGCATCCAAACACGGCGAATCCAACGTGTTCGTGCAGCTCGCCGTAACTTACATAGACGGATATTATAATCGAGCTGCTATTAGCTCGACTAGCTGCTATTTAAAAATGGCGGTCACAAGTTTCTCTTCAGTCTTGTTGGCCACGGTAACCCCGCCCCCAGCCTCTGACGCAAGCGGTTCTTTCTTGGCTCCATTCTAGACCCTGCAATGATTTGGTGCTACTTAAGAACCAGTTTTACTGGTTCGGAGCTGGTGCTTTGGCGGTGGAAAAACAAAGAACCGATTTGAAACTAGGCTCTGGCTCCGAACCAGCACCAGCTCTGCCTTGGTGGAAAAGGGGTACCTGAGCCTCTTCACACCATGTCTGCCAAGTTTGAGTCTCTTCACCTGAGCCCTCAGCAGAGATGGCTGCCACTAATCCTGAGTCCTCAGTGACCGCTACACTAACCATTATGAGTACAACTCGCCTCCAGTGGATCCTTTACACGTTATAATGGGGATCCCAATCAGTCGGTACGCCGACTACGTCAAACGTGAGCGACTGAAAGGGAACGTCTCGGTTGCGCATGTAACCCTCGTTCCCTGAAGAAAGGAACGGAGACATATGCCGCGTTCCAGGCAACCTGTAACCCCTGTTTTTCCAACTCGTAACTGGGAGTACATCGATCTAGTACGAGTTCACGGGTGGGAAGTCACGGGTTTGACTGCCGTTTCAGTGCACTTTCACGGGTATAAGGTTGGAAAAACACGGGTTACAGGTTGCCTGGAACGATGTACTCCCAGTTACGAGTTGGAAAAACACGGGTTACAGGTTGCCTGGAACGATGTACTCCCAGTTACGAGTTGGAAAAACACGGGTTACAGGTTGCCTGGAACGCGGCAATAGTCCTGCAGTCTTTTTTATTTCTTTTTTTATTTTATTTCTCCATATAAAATATTTGAACTATGAATTATGACTTATGACACAGACCTGTGACGGTTTATTCAGGTTTTACAAGATTCAATAATTTTTTTGAGTCAGTTTAATGTAATTTAAGTTTAAATTACTTAAACATCCACGTTAATTGTACTTAATTTAAGGCAGCAACTTCTTTTTTTTTCAGTGAACATGAAAAACCTGAAAAGAACAAGTTTTATCATTTATATGTTGGTTCTGTTTTATTTATTTGTGCTATTGCTCGTAATTTTATTATTTGTTCCCATTTTATTACTTACTGTTTAAACTAGTAGCTTTTGGTGTCATAACTATTTATTATGGCTCATAAAAAACAAAAACAGACTTATTTTATAGGCCCATTTTCTTTTCTTTTACTTTATTCATTTGTTGTTGTGCAGTGAAAACCTTTTCTTTCTTTTTTTCGGGTTGAACATGTTCTTTCTCCCATACTCGGGTAACAAAAATGGCTTTTTAATTGTTAGGTGGTTGTGTCATGTGTCATTATGAATATTGTTGGGTTATATTAGTACTCATCACTGTGAAAGGAAAAAAAGGGTATAGGTACATTAGTGAGCACTTGTGGTTGTTCCCTCACTGGATATTTACTCCTTAAGGAAGCAAGAACGGATAACAGTGTAAGTGTGTAGCTTGAAATGCAATCCCAGGGATTCCCAGGGAAAGCAACAACTGATAAGAATTTACAATAACTTGTACAGTGTGATATATTAGTAGCTATATGAAGTAGCTTATGTCAAAAAATGATTTATCACCCTTGATTTATGGCTTTATGACAGGATGTCCTTATATGGGGGTTTTATGATGCCATGTGACCTTTGACCCTGTGTGAACCCGGTGTGTTTATGGATGTGTATGTTTATGGATGTGTGTGTTTATGGATATGTGTGTGTTTATGACTGTAAGCTGCTCTGTGTGACGAGGAAGTGAATGTTTTTTTCAGGGATGTGTTTTATTATTGGTGGATACTGTCACGTTAAATAAAATGTCACATGTGATATGATAATTTTACTTCCATTTAATTCTGATGCACTCAACGTTAAGATTTAAAGGATTGCATCATTACTTGATTTTAACAGGTTTTTCACATATTTTCACTGTTATATCAAACACACATGGTAACGCAGATGATCTAACATCATTCAACATACTTTTAACAAACCGGATTAAAATAAATAAAATAATCTCCTTATTTGTTGCACTATTATTATTTTCTGTAACTCTGACTACATGTGCTGAAAATAGAAATAATATAAAAACCTTTCATATTGCTAAAGATGTAAGGCAACACAAGCGTCAAAATGGTAGGCCTACATGCCGTCTGTAAATAAATGCACAAAATATATAAAATAATTAAGCTGTCATTTTTGTGTATTCATAAAGTCAAAGGATGTTCTATAATGTGTTTAAGTTTAACTGTTAGAAAAGGAAATCTGATCTTCAAAAGGTGTCAGAATTGAGGTGTCATTATTGGGTTTCATCTTTCTTTCACATGTTCTCCTAGAACATCAGGATGAGGGACAGATCCCGCAGGAAGAGGACGATTGAGCTTATCAGAACAATCACTGGATAAGAGTAGGCTGTATAAATTGTAACTTCCTGGCTCTTTTATTTTTGACCCCTGACTTTTCCTGAAGACACTGGTATAAACATCTACTTATACTGATCTTAGAGTCCTGGTCAGTGTAGAGGAGTCAGAATGGGCACATGTTGGGTCTCCCTGCCAGACAGGAATGCTTCAGATCAGGAGATTTTATGATAGGAGACAGTCGTCTTTGATTGTAAAACACCAGGTGATCGGCCTATCTTTTAATTGCTTGATGTTTTCTGAAACAAACTGCATATGCTAATACGCATATATCTGCGGCCAAGTTGCAGTGCTTCGCCTAAGTAGCCTGTGCTTCCCCCTAATATAGTCCCTAGTCAATATCTGCCTATGAAATCGCCTAGTGTTAATCTGCATCGCTATTTGTACTCGTTGTGAATACGCAGGTCACAAGAAGTAATTAGGTGTTTTTAGTTGTTTTGTTTAATCACGTTTACTCAGGACATGCTATCTGTCAACAAAGGATTCCATTCATTAAGCTAAGCTAAGCTAGCGTCGACCCTGTCAAACTAAAACAATGCATGCACTGAGACAAAAATGCATTTGCCCACCTATCTAAATGTAGGAAAGAAGGTGAATAAGCCCTATTTTGTGACATGGCAGCCGTCGATTGAGTCAGCCCTGCAAACCTGTTGGTAGACAACTTAGTGGATAGTAGAAATATGCACTCAAACACTCTGGAGACCATCCCAGATGATGTCCCACCAGCAGGAGGCCTTACCAGGGTCTCTATAGTGGAGCCCATCCCGGTCCAGCGGCTCCACAAGGGTCTACATAATTTTTTTCTTATTTTATGTTCTGTAAATGTAAATGTTTATGTTGATTTTGATATGTTTAACGTATGTTGTTAATAGTTGGAAAAAGTACTTTAATGTAGCCCGTGGAACAAATGATTTTCATTTACCAATTTTATTTGAAAAAAAAGAGGTATAGAAGAATTTGTTTCATGTAGAAATGACTGTCATTACAAAAATAAACAATGACCAGAACAATTCATTCTCTTTTATTTACACATTTAAAGTTGCATAAAAATAACATACAGATTTTTTCATTCCTTTAAAAAAAAGTGAAAAAAAGTTAAACAAGAATATGTAGAAAAAATATATATATTTTCAATCATGCTCTCAAGAAGAGAAAACAGCCTGTCCATCCTCTCCCTCCTCTCCTGTGCTCTCCTCTCCTCTGCCTCCCTCTCTAGTTGCAGGTCTTCTCTGATCAAGTCCAAAAACTCGTCCTGTCTCGCCGCCTTCGTGCTGATGCTGCTGCTGGTGCTGGTGCTCCTGCTGCTGGTACTTCTGGTGGTGCTGGTGCTCCTGCTGCTGGTGCTGGTGCTGCTGGTACTTCTGCTGGTGCTGGTGCTGCTGCTGCTGTTGCTGCTGCTGGTACTTCTGGTGGTGCTGGTGGTGCTGGTGCTGCTGCTGGTGCTGGTGTTGCTGGTACTGGTGGTGGTGCTGGTGCTCCTGCTGCTGGTGCTGCTGCTGGTGCTGCTGCTGGTACTTCTGCTGGTGCTGCTGGTGCTGCTGGTACTTCTGGTGGTGCTGGTGCTCCTGCTGCTGGTGCTGGTGCTCCTGCTGCTGGTGCTGCTGCTGGTGCTCCTGCTGCTGGTGGTGCTGGTGCTCCTGCTGCTGGTGCTGGTGGTCCTGCTGCTGCTGCTGGTGGTGGTGGTGCTGGTGCTGGTACTTCTGGTGGTGCTGCTGGTGCTGGTGCTCCTGCTGCTGGTGCTGCTGGTACTTCTGGTGGTGCTGGTACTCCTGCTGCTGGTGCTGCTGGTGGTGCTGGTGCTCCTGCTGCTGGTGCTGGTGCTGCTGGTACTTCTGGTGGTGCTGGTGCTCCTGCTGCTGGTGCTGGTGGTGCTGGTGGTGCTGGTGCTGGTGCTCCTGCTGCTGGTGCTCCTGCTGCTGGTGCTCCTGCTGCTGGTGCTCTTGCTGGTGCTGGTGCTGGTGGTGGTGGTCCTGCTGCTGCTGGTGCTGGTGGTTGTGGTGCTGGTGGTGGTCCTCCTCCTGGTGCTGCTGGTACTTCTGGTGGTGCTGGTGCTGCTGCTGGTGCTGGTGTTGCTGGTGCTGGTACTTCTGGTGGTGCTGGTGGTGCTGGTGCTCCTGCTGCTGGTGCTGCTGCTGCTGGTGCTGCTGCTGGTACTTCTGCTGGTGCTGCTGGTGCTGGTGGTACTTCTGGTGGTGCTGGTGCTCCTGCTGCTGGTGCTGGTGCTGGTGCTCCTGCTGCTGGTGCTGCTGCTGGTGCTGCTGCTGGTACTTCTGGTGGTGCTGGTACTTCTGGTGGTGCTGGTGCTGGTGCTGGTGCTCCTGCTGCTGGTGCTGGTGCTCCTGCTGCTGGTGCTGCTGCTGGTGCTGGTGCTCCTGCTGCTGGTGCTGGTGGTCCTGCTGCTGCTGCTGGTGGTGGTGGTGGTGGTGCTGGTGCTGGTACTTCTGGTGGTGCTGCTGGTGCTGGTGCTCCTGCTGCTGGTGCTGCTGGTACTTCTGGTGGTGCTGGTGCTGGTGCTCCTGCTGCTGGTGCTGGTGCTGCTGGTACTTCTGGTGGTGCTGGTGCTCCTGCTGCTGGTGCTGGTGCTGGTGCTCCTGCTGCTGGTGCTCCTGCTGCTGGTGCTCCTGCTGCTGGTGCTCCTGCTGCTGGTGCTGGTGGTGGTGGTGGTCCTGCTGCTGCTGGTGCTGGTGGTGGTGCTGGTGGTTGTGGTGCTGGTGGTGGTCCTCCTCCTGGTGCTGCTGGTGGTGCTGGTGCTGGTGGTCCTGCTGCTGCTGGTGCTGCTGGTGCTGGTGGTCCTGCTGCTGGTGGTGCTGGTGCTGGTGGTGCTGGTGCTCCTGCTGCTGCTGCTGCTGGTGCTGGTGCTCCTGCTGGTGCTGCTGGTGGTGGTGCTGGTGGTGGTGCTCCTGCTGGTGCTGCTGGTGGTGGTGCTGGTGCTCCTGCTGCTGCTGGTGCTCCTGCTGCTGCTGGTGCTGGTGCTGGTGCTCCTGCTGGTGGTGCTGGTGCTCCTGCTGGTGCTGCTGGTGGTGGTGCTGGTGCTCCTGCTGCTGCTGGTGCTCCTGGTGGTGGTGGTGCTGGTGCTCCTGCTGGAGCTGCTGGTGGTGGTGCTGGTGCTGGTGCTCCTGCTGGTGCTCCTGCTGCTGGTGCTGGTGGTGGTGGTGCTGCTGGTGGTGGTGCTGGTGCTCCTGCTGCTGCTGGTGCTCCTGCTGGTGCTGCTGGTGGTGGTGCTGGTGCTCCTGCTGCTGCTGGTGCTCCTGGTGGTGGTGGTGCTGGGGCTGGTGGTGCTGGTGCTGCTGGTGCTGCTGGTGCTCCTGCTGCTGCTGGTGCTGCTGCTGGTGGTGCTGCTGCTGGTGCTGGTGGTGCTGCTGCTGGTGGTGCTGCTGCTCCTGGTGCTGGTGCTGGCATAATACTTACATTTAAATGTGAATTTGCTGTCCACCACCGAACTCTAGTCTCGGCCGCCTTTAAAAAATAAATAAAAAATGCTGTCGTCACCGGCGCGCAATGACTTATGGGGTAGAATAGGGTAGGATAGGCCGCTAAGGATCCTTTTATGTATCCTTACTTTCACAGGGAAACGAAGGGTGCATTTGGCGTCGCTTTTGAATTAGGGTAGCCTTCGTCGCGCCGCGGTGATACAATCGGCCTTCAAATGCGACCTTCGGAGGAAACAGCCTTCACATTGGGACACAGCTTCTGATCCGAAGCGTGATTCAAAACACCCATGTCACGTGACTACGGCTAAATGAAGCTTCGGAGTGTTTCACAAGTGTTTCGACAGGTGGCATGGTCCGCCGAATCAGTGTTTGATTGACAGGGTCGGGAACAGACCACACAATCGCACATCTGTATAAAAGTGAAGTCAACGCATCTTGACCTCGTGGGTTTTTGTGAGAGGATTATTTCAAAGGTTGGAGAAATTATCTGTAAAAAAAGAAGTAGGCTAAGACCTTCCACAGCAGAGAAATTAATATTTTTGAATAAAAATCTATAAAAAAGTGAGACATTGTGGCTTGATTTCTTTTATTAATATTCATTTTTCATGACCAAAATAACATTATACACAGTGAGGAGCCTACAGGTTACAAGCTTCACATATTAGAAAAATACAATAATAAAAAAACAACCATTTTTTTTAAGGACTCGTTGTCAAGGTTGTTTCAGATCAACACCTGCAAGTGACCACTAGGTGTCACCGTTGTCGGATTGTTTCGAAGCCTCGATCTGCCCACCACTACTTTTAAATGCATATACTTAAATAAATGTCATCTTATTTCATATATTTTATATGTATTATTTATCAGCAATGCTATTTCTTAATTTCATTCACCCTGCTTGTATTCTCTCCCACAGACATTATGGACGCTGTCGTGAAATCTGAAAAATAAATCATGACAGATTTCTTCATGTTCATAATTTCACCAATCTGTGGACATTATCCACCAATAATAAAAACACCCCTGAAAAAACATTCACTTCCTTGTCACACCAAGCAGCTTACAGTCATAAACACACACATCTATAAACACACCAGAACCACACAGGGTCAAAGGTCACATGGCATCATAAAGCACCCATATAAGGACATCCTGTCATAAAACCATAAACCAAGGGTCATAAATCATTTTTTGACATAAGCTACTTCATATAGCTACTTATATTTCCTGCAGTTGTGTACTTACAATATCCCAAAAGTTCCAAAAGATTTTTAATTTCAGAGAAATCTTTTAGAGCTTTGGGCTGGGCGACACCAGCACATTCTCCTCCTGTGGACTGGTGGCGTTATAATGGGGATCCCAATCAGTCGAACATGACCGAACTGGGGGACGAGGGAATGTCTCGGTTGCGCATGTAACCCTTGTTCCCTGAAGAAAGGAACGGAGATATAGTCCCGCAGTCTTTTTTATTTCTTTATTTTTTTACTTCTCCATATAAAATATTGATCACGAGAAAATGCGAAATAAAAAATAATGATGAATCATGACTTTTCAGGGCTTCCATACTTTTTTGATTGGATGGTTAAAAACACCTAATCCTGGTCTAAAAACGCGTAATCCTGGTCTAAAAACACCTAATCCTGGTCTAAACACACCTAATCCTGGTCTAAAAACACCCAAAATGGGGAAACGCCTCCTCCTTGTTCCTCAGAGACTTGAGGCTTGTTGGACTTGAGCCGGCGCTGCACAGACCGATCGGTTTATGACTTATGACACAGACCTATGACGGTTTATTCAGGTTTTACAACATTCAATTATTTTTTTTAGTCAGTTTAATGTAATTTCATTTTTAAATCACTTAAACATCCACGTTAATTGTACTTAATTTAAGGCAGCAAGTTTTTTTTTACAGTGAACATGAAAAACCTGAAAAGAACAAGTTTATTTCATTTAAATATCATTGTTCTGTTTTATTTATTTGTGCTATTGCTCATAATTGTATTATTTGTTCCTATTTTATTACTTACTGTTTAAACTAGTAGCTTTTGGTGTCATAACCTTATTTATTACTTATTTTATAGGCCCATTTTCTTTTCTTTTACTTTATTCATTTGTTGTTGTGCAGTGAAAACCCTTAGTGTTGAGCGCTGTTTTAAACGTGTGTGTCTCACTTGTTCAGACTGTAGTTCTCTTAAATTTACTGAAAATATGATTAAACCTTTTAAATGTTCTGCGTTTCTCCCTCGTTTTTGCAGTTTGTTGTTATATATTTTTGGTGCCCTCAACTTTGTTTTGTTCTCTCTCAGTGATATTAATATTCTTGTGTCTGTATAATGAGTGTGTTGCAGGTCTGTGTTTTATTGGGTGTTTTCTCCTCTTTTCCCACTTTACATCCCACTTTCCCACAGCTTTACTCACACATTTCTAGAGACTTTTGCCTGACCAGGCTCAAATAGGAGCGTTTCATGACACTTTAAAGTGAAAACACACTTTTGATGGACAAAATACATATCATTTCACACAAAAAGAGCCCATAATGCACAGAATAAGCATGTCTAGTTTAACTAGAACTGGTGAAGGCAAAAAAAGAAAATGAAGACTCAAAATATTTAAATAAGATTTAGCCATTTAAAAAAAAAATAATAAAAAAAAATAAAGTAAACTAACCAGAAAATACAATTTATAATGTTTCATGTGTTTGTGAAGCAGAACCAGTTTCACTGTCATCAACATCTCAGAAATAAACCAGATTAATGAATGAAGGAATTCAGACATTTATGAAACTAATATTCCTCTGTCAGAGCTCGTGTAAATCAGTGTTTCTCTACTGGATCACAGCAGAATTACTAAATCTCCATATGCAAATATTTTACAGCATCACAAATGAAACACATGTGCAGATCTTACAGTTGATCAGGGAATATGATCCGCATTATGAGTTTTAATAAGATCAGAAGAGTTTCTTAGAAATCAAACAGGAACAGAACAGTTCATTAAAGCAGAACTAAACACAAAGATGTCCAATTTAAGTCCAAGCGCTCATTAAATATATAATAGTTTTATAAATGTAGTGAATCGTGTGTTAACGGCTCAATCAAAGCTTTATTCTGTGTGTTGATGAAGCTCATGGTTTGATGATCTGACAGAATTATGATTATTCTCATTATTTATCATCACAATAAACCGGTTTCTCACTTTCTTTAAAACTACAAACTAGTAAATGAAGTGAATAATTAATGTTCTTACCAGAGACTGGATTCATCTGATGATGATGATGATGATGATGATCAACTATAATCTCCTATCTGGACAATATTCATAAATCATGGATTAGAGATGAATGCATTACAAGGAGTCTCACATACATTTTCCTAATAATCTTCTTATTTCTGTAGAGAATATGTGTTAGAAAAATTAAAACCACTCCAATTAAAGACAGAGTATAATTTCACATTCAGCTTCAGTGTGAATAATATTTCACTCATGAACTAATAATCTGCTGTGAGAATGAAGTAAATCACCTTCTCATGATCTGTGATGATGATGATGATGATGATGATGATGATGATGATGTACTTTATCAGATTGTTTTAGGACAAAAACTCAAACATCATTTCCCTGTGAGAGAAGAATATTTCCCTGAAGAGTTTGAGAGTAATATGCAGGTGTGTGTCTCATCATGATAAACTCCAGCTCACACACACTTCATTTCTGTCATTAAACACACATGATTTCCATTAGATGAAGAAGAGCTCAATCCTGAACACTGAGACTGAACTGGTGCATTACTGCCATCATCTGGGGGAACACACACATTACACACACTATATATATATATTTAATGTATGTAATGTGTGTGTTCACACAGATGATGGCAGTAATAGTAGTAGTATACTTTATTATCCTCGAAAGGAAATTTGTTGTGGACTACATGTTGCTGCATAAACATATAAAAAAGACAATTGAGTTAAGACATTTACAAATTTAAAATTAATAAGATACACAATTATTCAATAATCGTACAGATACAGGCACAAAGGAATTCTTATACCGATTTAGTTTGCACATTGGGACTCTATATCTTCTACCAGAGGGGAGCATTTCATACTGCGAGTACAAAAAGTGAGTTTGGTCCTCCACAATTTTCTGTACCTGATTCAGGATGCAACTCTCATATAAATGTTGAAGATTCAACTGATCTCCTTGTCCAACAGTTTTTAATGCTGTCGACACCAGATGTACTAATTTAGACTTAAGCTGTACATTTAGGTTCCCAAACCATACTGTAATACCATATCTAACTATACTTTCTAAAACAGCTTTGTAGAACAACATCATGATTTTCTTATTAACTCCATAAAAACGCAATCTACGTAAGAAGTACAGTCTCTGGTGCAGCCGAGTGCAAACCCATTCTGTGTGTGTTTTCCAAGTAAGTGAGCTGTCTATATAAACACCCAAATACTTGTAAGTCTGCGTTTGGGTGATGTTTTGGTCATGTATGACCGCTTGTCGATGGTCACCTATACATTTGGCGTCGAATATAATCTCCTCCGTTTTCTTTATATTTATTATTAAATCATTTTTATCACACCAATCAACGAACCTACTTATTTCTGGCTGGTAGATGATTCCTGGATTATCATTTCCGTAAAGTAGACTATGCTGCGTTCACACCGGACGCGAATAGCGCGTCAAATTCGCGCCTGCCGCGTCTAGTTTGACGCTTGACCACTTTGTGTTAATTCGCGTGTCTAACGCGCGTAAAAACAAAAGTTTGAAGCGAAATTTACGCGCGTCAGAGGTGAAAGTTTTGGCGGCCATCTTTTTTAGATGTTTATCGAGCATTAGCGTTAGCATTAATCGAGAGAGTCACCGCTCGTATATGCTCTGGAGAGCAGAAACAGCTGCGTAGGGGACATCGTCGCTGTACTCGGATCCACCAGACCCTCCGGAGGGTTTCAGGAGTTTCACAATTTGCTCCAGGAGCTAGGTTTGGTGGACATAACGGTGAGGACGCTGACGAGGACAGCGTAGGCCGTATAAGGCCTCGGCCTCGAGTGGTCGCTGCCTGTCGAGCCCGCGCTCTACAGCCCGGCGCGAGGTTCACCCTCGCCCGCACCCACCTAATCTGTCATTTATTTTTGTTTTGATAATAAATAGAGCCAGCCTCCAAAAGTGAAACCTGTCCTGTGATTTTTGTTTTTATACACTAAATTGTGTTTGTTGTCTTTACATTAGAATAATAATGTTTCATATAATCTAGAATAGATATGGAATAAATAGCATTCAATACAAAATGAGTATCTCTCATATATTGAAATCGAGTTTTTATGTGAAAGATTTGCTTTGTTGTGCATTTTAGTCATATTACAAAATAATTTATTGAGGCCAAACATAAAATAACATTATAAACTGTCACTTCACCACGTGACAGCAGCAAGCAGGCTCCTGATTGGTTAACGCGGCGCGAATTCACGCAGAAGTTCAGATTTTTCAACTCGGGCGGCAGACGCGAATTCGCATCAAACCCGTGAATGCACAAATAGCACTAATAAAATCATTCGCGCGTAACGCGCTTAACGCGCCAGACGCTCAATTCGCGCTTTTCGCGCGAACTTGACGCGCGAATGAGGCGTATTCGCGTCTACCGCGCCGCGCTCTACGCCTCATTCGCGCCGCAGGAATTTTTTACGCGCGTAACGCGTCTTTGCATTGACTTAACATTGAAATCACTCGCGCCTGACGCGCTATTCGCGTCCGGTGTGAACGCACCATTAAGATGGCTGTGTCATCAGAATATTTAAAAATATAGTTTTGTGAATGCTTACTTGAACATTCATTTGTAAAAAGTGTAAAAAGAATTGGTGAACTGACACAGCCTTGTGGAACACCTGTGCTAATGTTCTTTTGTTGTGAGAGACAATTGTTTACTTTTACACACTGAGTTCTATCAGTTAAAAAAGATAAGTACCACTTTGTGATTGATGGGTTTACACTCAACTGCTCCATCTTTGTGATTAACAAGGGCGGTTGAATGGTGTTAAAAGCAGAGCTAAAATCGATAAAAAGTAAACGAGCATAGGCTTTATGATTCTCTAAATGCTTCAGAATTAAGTGCATAATGCTGCTAATAGCATCCTCAGTTCCCCTCCCCTGTCTATAGGCAAACTGTAAAGGATCTAGATTGGTAGCAACCTCTGCTTTTAACATAGACACAATGCACTTTTCAAAACATTTCATAATCACAGACGTTAACGCAATCGGTCTAAAATCATTATTTGATATAGGCTTGACTATCTTTGGAACCGGAATGATCACAGCCCTTTTCCAAAGGCTAGGAACAATACCGGTATCCAAAGATTGTTGAAATATGGGGAGCCAGACTGGCGTCAGTTCATCTGCAAAGTTTTTTAAAATGTAGGCTGAAATTCCATCAGGGCCTGCCGATTTCCTAGGACAAATATGTTTAAAATAATAGTTAATCTGATTAGCATCAATCAGCAACTTTTCTTTATAAACACCAGAAGACTCCATATCACTAGTGTTGTTCATAGCAATATGGCCGCTCTTCTCAAATCTTAAGTAAAAGTTATTTAAATCGTTGGCTTTCTGTAAATCATCAGGAGTATATACACATTTCCTTGAAGGCTGCATATTAGTTATGGATTTCATAGAATCCCAAAAAACAGACAAAGCTGTTTAGGGTTAGACATGCTTAGCTTGTTCTCCAGTAGTTCTTTATGTTTATTCCTGGCCTCACTCAGTAGTCCATTCAATTCCTTCTGGGCCAAACTTACTGCGAGGCGATCTTGATTACGAAAAGCCAGTTTCTTTTTATTAATACACATTTTTATTTCCTTAGTTATATAAGGCTTATTATTAGCGTAAGTGATCACCTCCTTTTTGGGTACCACATTATCAGTGCAAAATTTTATATAATCTGTCGTTACCATGGTAGTTTCATTAATATCATCGCTATGGAAAACTTCCCAATCAGTACAAAGAAAACAACCTTTCAGGGTTTCAACAGTATCTTCTGACCACACATTAACGCTCTTAATCACAGGTTTGTGTCTTTTCAACAGAGTCTTATATGTTGGAATTAAGTACACAGTGTTGTGGTCAGAGTTCGACAGGGGAGGCCTTGATCTGGATGTGTATGCTTCTTTTATGTTCCCAAAGCATTTATCTAAAATCTTATTATGTCTTGTATTGTCTTTAACATACTGTTCGTACCCAGAGAGAGCAGACTCCATTTTACACTGATTAAAATCGCCAAGAATAAAAACAGGCGCTCCTGGTGTATGTTGAAGTTGGACTTGAATACAGTCTCTTATGATGCTCACAGCGTTAGCTGCTTTGCCCGAGGGAGGGACATACACAACACAGATCAGAATATTCCCAAACTCTCTGGGTAAATAAAAAGGTCTCAAACTTAAACATAAGAGTTCAATGTCCAGATTACAGACCGTGGATTTAACTGTCGTATGGCTACACCAGCGGTCATTTACGAACACACAGATACCACTGCCTCTGCTCTTTCCCGAGGAGGCAGATCTATCTGCCCGAATAATAGAAAAACAAAAACCTTGTACCTCTATCAACGAGCTGGGCATCTCTGGGCGAAGCCAAGTTTCAGTAAGCACCAGAAGACCTGCATCCCGGTACTCAAAACATACTTTAGCTTTGATGCGTAGTTCTTCTATCTTCTGTTGTAAAGATCTAACGTTGCTCAGGATTATTGCAGGTAACGGTGGTCTGCATCCTCGTCGTCGAAGACGCTGTCTAACACCGCCTCTGTGCCCTCTTTTCCGCCGGCGTTTGCTTTCCGCCCTTGCTTTCAGGCAATCCGGAAGGTCCACAGGTAAATTGTAATCAATTGAACGGTACAGAAGCAGATCCTCTCTTGTGTATGTTAGTGTCTGTTCATTGCTCCTCCTGGATGCCGTTGTGTGCGGGTAACATACTGACACCAGGTGCGCGATAAACAACCCAGTAAAAAGACATATGAGTATCGCCATTTTAAAAATAGCCAAACTTGAAAAATGTCAACAAACAAGCAAGCAAGTATCTTGTCCTCTCAATACTTTAAGAATGTCAGCAGCAGGCAGCATGAGTCCGTGTCGCCAGCCGTGCAGCGCCACCGGAAGTCAGTAATGCACCAGTTCAGTCTGGAAGGACAAGAGTGTTCAGGATTGTAAGTTGTTTTCAAGTGCAAATATCTAAACATTCATAAATTAAGTGACTGGATATAAAAAGACATTAGATAAAATATGAAGTCTTGTTTTCAGTGAAATTGATCAAAACAAGAATAAATATCTGCCAATGGGCCAAAAAACCTATTCAATTCAGAGGGACGTTTTCATAACTAATAGACAGATATTTGTTATGTTTAAGCATAAACACTTACATTTTTCAAGACTTCATTTTGCATTTGCTTCTCCAGTAATTGATCTTGAAATGATCATCAGGAAACAGGACAGAAATATTGAGGAAGAACATATTTTTCCCCATGCATGCAGATCTAACACTTTCTGCTCTGATTTTAGACCTTTTTAAGGCCTTAAATATTGTATTGCAAATTATTGTAAACATATTCACACATTTTTGTCCTGCATAGTTGCAGTACGCATGATGATGAAGAAAATGAGGTTAAAAGTCTTTAATAACTGATGAAATACGATGAAAATGTACAACTGAACACTGGAAAGACTGCAACTGAAGTACAAGCCAAATGAATGAAATAATGATAAACTCCTGTGCTGATGAAATGAGTTACCATGACAACTGAAGAGCGGCAGAATAACTGAAGAAAGGAGGACAAGAAACAAGTGAAAACAAACTACAAGTCCATGATAATGAAACTAAGAATGAATGTTTGTGACGATTATGTTGTTTTTGATAGTGTGTTAAAAGTGAAACAAAGCTAAATCATAACGCACTGTCTCAACCGTCTCAAGTCTCTCAGTTACTGTATATACAACCATCTGACATTATTGTTTTCACAAATAGTTTGTGCTTAAAACAAGAACAAATATCTGCCAATGGAGTCAGAAAAATAAACTTTATTCAAAGGAAAAACTCCATTAGAAGATATTTGCTCTTGTTTTAAGCACAAACTCACTTCATTTTGATAATTATCTTAATATCTTCAGACATTTTGCTTCTTCTCCAGTAAATGTATCTTGATTTAATAATGTTTGGATATTTGTGCTGGAAAACAAGATAGAAACTCTGAGGAAGAACATAATTTTTGCAGTGTTTCAATCATTTAAGACATAAAAGTGTCTGCTAAATGAATAAATATGAATGTAATAATATTTACACTGCAAAAAAAATGCTTTTCTTACTAAGGGCCCTATTTTAACGATCTGAAACGCAAGAATCAAACGCGAAACACAAGTAACTTTGTGTGCGGATCTCAGGCGCTGTTGCTATTATACCGGCGGGATAAATGACTCTCCGACGCAAATCTAAAATGTGTTGGTGTGAAGTAGCTTTATTACTCATAGGTGTGGTTTGGGCATAACGTGAAATAAACCAATCAGAGCGTCATCTCACATTCCCTTTAAGAGCAGGCGCGCTTGTTCCATGGCGGATTGCTATTATAACGGCGGTTTGCCAGACGCACGCCAGGAGCGGTTCACAGCCGAGGAGACCGACGCTCTCGTCAGGGCCGTAAAACACAGAGAAGTGACATTGGGGATGGAGAAACACACCCAGATTAGCTTCGCTTAAACAGGCGTATGATAATTTGGGTAAATGTGTAAACTAGATTTATGACTATTTTTCACATCTTCATGGACACAACAATGATTTCCCTCGTGTAGAATATTTTTCCTTGTAATAATGTATGATTTGCACAAATGAAAACTGCTGCGTCTGTGTAGATGAGAGAAGCAAAGTGTGTGTGTGTTGTGCACACGCTACATTATGGCCAAGCATGAGCCCTTAAAATAGCATCTGAATAACATGCGCAACGCGCCACTGACTTTAGACGAGGTTTCTCCTGGTCAGTGGAGGAATTGTTTTCTGAAACTGCAAAATAGCACCAGGGAACGTTTGGGCCGGAACTCGCCGGAACACACAAGTTCATTCTCTAATTTACCGACGTGTGTCTGTGGAGGGAAGAGTCCGCTGTGCGTCGGGTGCAAAATAGGAATGATACATGCGTCGCTGAACAAAGTCAATTGCGCTGGGTGCAAGATAGGGCCCTTAGTATTTTTGTGTTGTTTCCAGTCAAAATATCAGTAAAAAAATTAAGAATCAAGAAGCATTTACTAGAGAAGTAAAATGAGATAAGAAATTCTATCTTGTTTTCTGATTAAATTTTTTTTTTATTAAGTGAGTTTTTGCTTAAAACAAGTACATGATCTGCCAATAGGGTTAGAAAAATAATTTTGTTTTCCATTTGAATTAAGATTTATTTTTTCTTTGTTTTCGTGTTTTAGTTTGTTCTCATTTGTTGGTCCTGATCTCTCTTTCACACTAAACTGTTTCTTGAATACGAACAATGAATTCTCCACACATTTGCTCCAGAAGGATGGAAAGATTAATCTATTGCAATGAGTAAAATAAATACTGATGCTCAAGAATTCATCACCTATATTTGATTTAACACTATAGTTTATGGTTTATAATGTTGTTGCTTGAACACATGAATGCTTCAGTGTAAACTGTATGTAATGTACAGTATCTGCCAGCAGAGGGCGAGATATTGAGTTGATGTACAGTGTCTGCCAGCAGAGGGCGCCACAGGTCTGACAATCTCTCCACAGCCACTCACTGGCTTTGACTAAATATTGGACTTTAGAAACATTAGTTTTAAAAACTGTTCATTTGAGTGACAAAATCAGGTCTTGAGATAATAGACAAAAACTGACTGCAAATACTGCATTATCACGAGTGTTATATCAATAAATATTTGACATGAAGCTTCTGAAACCACAGATGAGATGTTAAACATCATGTTGGACGAGGAGATAAATAAAAAGTTGAAATCATGACTTAAAAAGTCAGAATTATGACACAGAAAGCCATCATTTTTTACTTTTATCTCATAATTGAGTTAGTATATCATAATTTTGACTTTTTAATCTCATAATCGGTTTACTTAGTATATCATAATTCTGACTTTATCTCATAATTTTTACTTTTTAGTTTCATAATTGATTTAGTATATCATAATTTTGACTTTTTAATCTCATATTATTGATTTAGTATGTCATCATTTCGACTTTATCTCATAATTTTGATTTATTTCATAATTTCATTTACAGGTTCATATAAAAACTGTTCATTTGAGTGTTCATTATCTCAAAATCAGGTCTTGAGATAATAGACAAAAACTGACTGCAGAAACTGCATTATCACGAGTGTTATGTCAATAAATATCTGACATGGCGCTTCTGAAACCACAGATGAGATGTTAAACATCATGTTGGACGATCAATAACATGTCGAAGCTCGTCTGAACACCATCATCCCTGCAGGAATCACACGCTTCAGCTTCTCTGGACACGCGTCTGTGTTATATATATATATATATATATATATATACTGTGATCTTCAGTGTGTTTCACAGTGGTTTGTGAGTCTGTAATCTGCTTTTGTTCCTGTTTCTGAGTCTTTATGAGTCGGTCGTGTCTCTGTGACTGATATTATTAACATGAGACAGAATTTAATTGATGTAGATTTGATTAAAACCAACATCACCCCATTATTTCACATCTTTCTGACGTGTGAAAGTCCTCGTGACCTCGTGGTTCAGTGTCGTTATCAGGGTTTCATTACGGCCTAGTCGAGATTAATAGATTCTCGTTACATTGAGAGAAAAATCAGCTGACTTTTTTATATGCAGATGTTTTTCTTGGCAAGAACTACAAGAAGTTTGACTGTAAATAATGTAATATTTACTAGACATTCTTGCACTGGCTTGCAACATTATATATATTTTTTAATGTACAAGGATTTAAAGTGGACATAAAAAAGGTGTACGATGACCTGAGCTTAACATGACATAACATAGTTAACATGAACTAAGAATGAACAATACTTCTACAGCATTTATTAATCTTAGTTCATATTAATTTCAACATTTACTAATACATTATTAAAATCAAAGGTTGTGTTTGTGAACATTAGTTAATGCACTGTGAACTAACATGAACAATGAACAGCTGTATTTTTATTAATTAACATTAACAAAGATTAATAAATACTGTAACAAATGTATCGCTCATTGTTAGTTCATGTTAATATATTAACTAATGTAAACTAATGAACCTTATTGTAAAGTGTTACCGCTTCAACGAAAAATAAAAATAATGAAATGTTAAACCCGTTGTTTCCTCCATCGGGTTAATACTTTACATCTTCTTCAACATAGTTTTTGTGATCTGCAGATTCAAGCGCATGTAACGTCATGTTCACACGCCACAAGACATTCGTCTCCAGCTCCATAATGAAGTGTGTGTGTAACGTCGTTAAAATCAGTGATGAGAACCAAAACTAACACATGTTGACTTTTATGTGGGACACGAGAGAAAACACTTTATTTTACAGTGTCTTTGTTACGCGTTACATGTAGTAATTACTGTAAATTGTGCATAATTACATGCAACTCACCCTCAACCAAACCCTAATCTTAACCCTATAGTAAGTACATGAAGAGCATTAATATCACTCAGTACTTAAATAATAATTACACTGTCATTTTTGCATTGAAATTAATATATATTTTGGTAACACTTCATTTTGCAGTGTCTTTGTAACACACGTTACATGTAGTAATGACTTTAACATAACATAATTTATTTTAAGGTGTCGGTGTTACAGTGTACAGAACTGAGTAATATTAATGAACTACATGTACTTATATTGGGTTATTCTTCGGATTATGGTGTTATGTTAAAGTCATTACTACATTTAATGTGTGTTACAAAGATACTGCAAAATGAAGTGTTACCAAAATATATATTAATTTCAATGCAAAAATTACAGTGTAATTATTATTTAAGTACTGAGTAATAATAATGAACTACATGTACTTATATAGGGTTATGCTTCGGATTATGGTGTTATGTTAAAGTCATTACTACATTTAATGTGTGTTACAAAGACGCTGCAAAATGAAGTGTTACCAAAATATATATTAATTTCAATGCAAAAATTACAGTGTAATTATTATTTAAGTACTGAGTAATATTAATGAACTACATGTACTTATATAGGGTTATGCTTCGGATTATGGTGTTATGTTAAAGTCATTACTACATTTAATGTGTGTTACAAAGACGCTGCAAAATGAAGTGTTACCAAAATATATATTAATTTCAATGCAAAAATTACAGTGTAATTATTATTTAAGTACTGAGTAATAATAATGAACTACATGTACTTATATAGGGTTTTGGTTCGGATTATGGTGTTATGTTGAAGTCATTACTACATTTAATGTGTGTTACAAAGACACTGCAAAATGAAGTGTTACCAAAATATAAATTAATTTTAATACAAAAATATATTGCAAGATGTTCTTCAAGGAGCAGGAAATACATTTTCAATCTTAAATGATATTTTGGGTAAATGCAAAATGTGTTTCCCACCAAAATGTACAGTTTGTAACACACGTTACATTGTAACACTATATGAGTGTAACACTGTATTATACAGTGTCCTTGTTACTTATGTTACATGAACTTACCATAACAGTAAATTATGCATAATTACATGCAACTAACCCTCAACCAAAGCCTAATCTTAACCCTATAGTAAGTGCATGTTGTTAATTAATATTTCTCAATAATTACATTGTAACAATGACACCTTAAAATAAAGTGTAACCCTTTAAAAAAAGAATTATACATTGTAACACTCATTAAGGTCTTTGTTAATGTTAGTTAATAAAAAATACAGCTGTTCATTGTTAGTGCAAGTCCATTAAAAAATATTAACAGATACAACTTTTGATTTTAATAATGCATGACTAAATGTTTAATTAAGATTAATAAATGCTTTACTTTTCATTGTTAGTTCATGTTAACTAATGGAACTTTATTGTAAAGTGTTAGCGAAAATATATTTTTTTAAAGGCCAAGATGAATTTAAAAACACATTCTGCCGGAATTCCCACGTTCACACCCGCCAGAGCGGGACTTGTCCAGTGGGTTCCCCGTGGCGGTTTGCGTGTGCGTCACGCGACGTCATCACAGCGCCATGGCAACAACAACAACAACAAAGGTGCTCCTTTCCCGGGAGATCCTGTGGAATGTGCACGCTTGTTTGTCAAGTATGCGGTCGCCTGGCAACCGGAGCCCGTCCCCGAGGGAAGCCTCTCACCTGACGCAGCACAGGTGCGCGCGCCACACCTGTGCCCACGCGTTGCCATGGCAATACTCCAATGTTTTGGCCGGAAGCACACCAAAAAAAGCCCTGAGTGGTTATAAAGATAGACGTGGAAACACACCTTTCACTTTCATCCTGAGG